>OX463839.1:6442909-6545030 GCA_949825065.1 Odontocerum albicorne
TTTACTTTCGTCTGGTTGATGGGAAGATATTACCACCAGGCAATATGCCCACCAGATTGTATTTGCAATAAAAGTTTTAAACAAATAAATAAATTAAACGACATCTCTCAGATACAGATAAGTTGTAGCCATAATATTAACTGACTATACATTTCATCAGGAACATTGGGAAGCTTTTTAAGTATTTTTAAGTGTCATCCATCACTTGATTGTCTCAAAACAGATAAGTTTTTGTCTCGAGTCTTGCTAATAGAGCCATCTCCAGTCAAATTTCTTTAAAACAAATACCAAAATTACGAAGTTTTTAGAATATTTTTTTTTGCTGTAAAAAATAATTGGCAGACGAATCCCGTCCGTTGAGTGGCAGGACGTGGTTATATACCTCGGCCTGCACCTCGACCGGTGACTGACGTGGAAAACCCATTTGAATACCATTAGACAGAAGGGTCACAAGGGCATAGGGGCTATCAGTTCGATATTTCATCGACGCAGCTTCCTCTCACCCAAAAATAAGCTCCTCCTCTATAAAACCCTTATTCGTCCTATCTTGACCTATGCTGTCCCCGTTTAGGGTAGTGTGAGCAACACAGATCACCTGAAACTCCACAGAGTGCAGAACAAGGCATTCAAGATATCTTTTAACACCCATCCCAGAACAAACCTTACCCGACTTCACGTTGAACAGTGAGAAGAAACCCTACAATACCACATCCTCTCTTGGACCGTGAAGTTCTATAAAAGCCAACAAAATCACAGCAATCCCTTAGTCGCTGCCCTGGGGGCTGACGAGAGTAAATCCGACCTACCCTTCCGTTATAAGCACAAGCTCCCGAAGCATTATCTGTTGCCTGACTAGTCCACCTTCAGTATTAGCTGGGACGACCAAGGTCTGAGTGAATGTGATGGAATACAAGTAGCCTGAACGAGTTGACTTGTTTTTGCTAAATAATTAGTGTAAGAATTGTTATCTAGTTATAAGTAGTATGTAGGTGTTAATTATTTCTAAGAAATCATGTATTAAGATTGAAAAAAATAAAATAAAATGACATGTAGGAAAATAAGATTAAGTAAGTTCATAAATTATAACATATAATTAAGATTAGTTAAGTAATAAATTTGTATATAGGTATAGCATTGACAAATGTTTGTACAATTATGTACTTTGTTTAATAAAAAAAAATAAAAAAAAAGTTTTTCGGTAGAAAATAGCTGCTGTAGGAATCCAAACCAACGGACTTGCATAACACTAGCAATATTCAACGAATGGCTTATGAATTTGGACACTCAAATGAAATGATAACTAAGAAAAAATCTTTTTTTATTGATCTGATTAAAAATGGATTACTAGTAGGCAATTTATCCAAAGGTGTTACCGAACCTAGCTGTGGACGATATTTAAAAATAAGATGTTGAAGTACTCGTAGTATGTGGTCAGTAAAAGAGTCAATAATTTTTAAGTGTTGGAAGAAGACCTTCATTCTTAAATACAGCGATGACGAGAGCCAGATGACTAGAACATATATGTTATAAACGCATGCACGGGTCTTTCACATTGAACGTTTTTTTTAATTCTTGGATAAAACACAGATGGCATCGCAAACTTGCTTCGGTCTTGTGACATTTGAGAAGCGTAATATATGACATTTATAAAAATGGAGTCATATATAATACAACAACGCGTTCAAATTGAGAATTATTTTATGTATTGTAATCTCCGGAAACGGTGATGTTAATTGGCCACCAAGATCATGTGATCTGATACCGTTGGACTATTTTCTCTGAGGTTCACTGAAAAGCCAGGTCTATAAGAATGACTCCCAATCGATTCCTGAGCTAAAAGACGAAATTACTTGCGTTATTGGTGAGTTAAAACCGCAATTATGTCGAAATGTCATCGAAAATTTTGACAAAAGAGTGGACATATGTGGAGCTGCAAAAGGTGGACATTTGGCGGATATTGTTTTTAGTGTTTAAATTTTATACATTATACTTCAATGAACAATAAAAAGATTTTTGAAATCAAAGCAAATTTTGTGTTTTATTCAAGAATTAAAAAAAAATTGAATTAAAAAACCCGCTCAATTTGAAAGACCCTTTAGTACAGCTGAAATTAAAGTGTAATGAAGAAAGTAGTTGATATTTTGAAAGAAATGGAAATGTAAAGTCAGACATCGTAGAAGTTGTGTAAGGATCCATGCTGATGTACGAGTAGAAGAGGCAAACGATGCGGAGGTTGCGGGTTCGATCCCCGCTGGAACCCAGATTTTTTTAAATAGGATTCCAGTCTTGTTAACACTTAGGGCCTATAAAAACATGTTTCTGGTTGGTTGGAAGAGATTGCCACATGGCAATAAACTCGCCAGGTTAAATAAAAAAAAAAAACGATGTGTGTCGGATAAGAAAGTTTGGCGCGCTGTCCTCTCTGTCGACCCCAACAGAGGTGGCGTGATATGTTTCTATGAATAAATAAAGGTCATTTAATTTAAATATCAATATAAAAGTTAGTTTCAATTAAATCATTTATCGCCCTAAGATATCACCAAAAATAAAGATCGCGATTTTTTTTAAAGAAATAAGGGGAGGTGAAACCGAAATGGCTAAATGAGAAGAAGTATCGATGTAAAGGAAGCGAAGTAAATATATATCGTGACAAAAAAACTGTCTCTCTATCTTCTCTGCTTACTTCGATAGATAAATTGCGTGATAGTATGGACGCATACTGATGAAAATAATATGAAAATATTTATATTGTTTCAAATTACAAAGAAAATTATTTTTCCTCGCAAAATTTCACTGGGAATGTTTTTTTAATACAAAATATAAGTTAAAATAAAAATTAAAATACTATCAACCGAAAAAAAACCTCACGTAAAATAAAAAAAGTTCGACGAGGATGGGATTCGAACCCACGCGTGCAGAGCACATTGGATTAGCAGTCCAACGCCTTAACCACTCGGCCACCTCGTCGTGATGATCGCCTTCCAAAATCAGCAATCGCAAAATATGGAAATACAATTTGTTCAAATATTGATTATAAACTATTTTACATTGTTGGTAAGTTTATCCATGACCACACTCGCGTCAGCTGACAAAACATGACAAAAGTCATGTTGTGGCATCTGATAAATGCGAAATGTGTTTTATCTGTCGAGTTGATTGAACTGTTCTTAACAGGCCTGGGTAAACTTTGTAAGTAATAGGTTGTACGAAAAACAAATGTTTCTTTAGATATTATTATTACGTTAATTACATTGATCCTCCCTGCACCTTTTGCTGTTGCTAGTCCTGTGGCTAGTGTTAAATATGTGGGTGGCGAGTGCTGCTTCAGGGGGAACTTGTGCAGAAAATCCTTTTTGTGAGACTTTATCGAAATTCATGATGGATATATGAACACAATAAAAATATTCTATACTACATCTAAAGCCGAAAGTATTACTACTCGTATCACATATCGGAAGATCTACAAAGTCTTCTTCGTAGTTCGATTAATCTTGGTAAGTTTTATGCGGTTTTAATTCCAAATATATATTCGAAACATATGCAGATGCAAGAAAGTACACAATGGCCGCCGCCACAACCTTCCTATTGTTACTCTCAATTTAAATAAATTTATTTTGTAATACTTTCATCTGTGAATAATAGTGGGTTCCAGTCACGAGTAAGAACGCCCTTGAGGGGGTTTCACTCTCTAAACGGCGCTGTATAAATTGCCTTTTTAATATTATTATTATTAACTTGTTTATCTTAAATTGTAAATTCTTGTCCCTTTACTGTACAAATTCTTTCTTTAAATTGTCTATTTCCTTTATATATATTTATTTCCATTTTTCATTAAAAATAACTTCATTGTAACTTGTATTGTATTGCCAACTCCCATACTTCATTACTTCATATAAGAAAAATATTATAAGTAAATTTTAATGTTCCCCGAATAAAATAATGCAAAATACTGAATAAAATTCTGCCTGTTAAAGAGGACCACGTTTCAGTCTTAATGTATGACTGTGATCAGTGGCTGATAAAAACGATATTAAGTTTATTCTCTTTATTTCTCGTTCACACCTGTGTCTAAACACACCTGTGTCTAAACACACCTGTGTCTAAACACACCTGTGTCTAAACACACCTGTGTCTAAACTCACATGTGTCTAAACACACATGTGTCTAAACCCACCTGTGTCTAAACACACATGTGTCGAAACAAATCCATGTCTGAACGTGGATGTGATAGAACATGGTTTTGTTTAGACACATTGATAATATCTAAATAAGATGGAGACAGAGTGATGGTATGTATTATATGTAATATAAAATAAAAATTAAATAAAAATTGATCTCACGTCACCAGCCCTGCGTTTTTTTGTTTGTTTCTACTGTTATTAAGTGCATTTCCGAAGAAATGGCGAGAATTTTAATGCAAAGCAGTGAACAGTGACCACCCACCGCCAGCCTCCGTATATAGGAGAGACAGCTCTCGGATATCTTGGCTAGGTCCAGGCACAGCATCACAAAGGAACACGCCATTATACAATACTACACTATATTGATAGAGGAAAACTCCTATATACCGTTATTGAGATCAGTAATGTTATTAATTTTATGCTGCCTTGATAATATTTATCAAGTAGTATTGTCGTTACAAACTTAGAAAATTATTTATAAATATTTTCGTTAGATTTAATAATACATGTATAACATCAAGCTTTTCCCCTGTCGCGGTAGGCAGAGGATAGAGCGCCAAACTTTCCTATCTCGACATGCATCTCTAACGACTTTCGTGGCTTAATTCATAAGACGCCTGTCTCTCAGTCCGAAGGTTGCGGGTTCAAATCCTGCTGGAACACAGATTTTTTTAACAAAGATTTCAGTCTGTTTTTCACTTAAGGCCTCTTTAACATCCTTCCGATTGGTCGTCAGAGAAAGCTACATTGCAATAAGCCCACTGGATTGTACTGTATGAAACAAATGTGTTATATTATACAATACAATCCTTAGCCTCTTCTACATCCATTCAACTTCTCATACAATAAAAAAAATATCTGACTTTCTACGTTTTCTTCTTTTAAAATATCATTCACCATATCCAACCATGCTTCAATGGTCTTCCTCTCACACACCTTCCATTTACATTTGTACTATATATTGTATTTGTTTCGTAAGTCTTTCTTCATTCATTCGTTCCTCATGCTCAAAATATCTCAGAGAGCTCATCTTCATTTTACTCAACATATCATCTTACTCAACATACCATATCATCTTATTCAACATATCATTTTACTCAACATATCATCTTACTCAACATATCATCATCTTACTCAACATATCAAGTTCACATTCATCCCTTATCACTTCATTCCATATTCTGTCATACATCATTGCCCCATGAATTCTATTCAATGCACGCATTTCTATGGCATTTATTCGGTTCCTACTAGTATTTTTCCATGTCCATTTTTCACTTCGATTTTATGAATGGAAAAAATAAACATTGGTTTTAACAAGATATACTTAAAACAAATAGATCTTAAAATAGACCGCAAGTATTTCAAGAGAAGCATATATTTGTTTATAAAGGAATCTTGGTCCCAGAATGAGAATATGCATGCAATATTTGGAAATGCCAAAAAAGAGGTGAAAATTAGTTAAACGCAGTAGAAACTAGAGCATTGCATAAATTGTCTGATAAATCAATATATGAAATAAAAAGGAATTCGAACATTAGAAAATAATGCGAATCAAAAGAAGATACAGTGCTTAATATGAAGAAATGAGTATTTATCTGGTTCGGCCACGTTAAATAAATGATGAAAGATTTACATAAAAAGTAGTACAAAAGGAGACCGAAAAAAAATAGTGTCACTTCTAAATTCTGAAAAGTGAAAAGCTTGTATTATGAACGTGGTAGGAATGAAATATGTGTGTCAGGATTGAACGAACTGGAGATCTGATTTCTTTGCCTATCCCAATAAGGATTCGTATAATGCTGATGATGATGCTCTTTAAAGACTCAACGTGCAGGACTGGAACGATAAGAACGTGATTGAACAGTCAAGTGGGACCTAGGTTAAGGCTCACGCAACCACTGAAAGTACTAAGACAATCCAAAAGTTTCCGGCTTGAACAAGTTAGAGCGAGTATGGTTAATAAACCAAGCCAGCCGCGTCCAATGCATTGTCAGGCGATGTTGCAGTTAAAACTTAATACATCTATCCTCAGTAATATACTTGGAGCCGATAAAAAACGTATTGTTTCGTTAAATTTTAAAATGTCAAAAAAATAATATCGCGTTAATGTCACGTTTATTTTAAAAATGGAATAAAACGACGTCAACAGAAATAAAACGACGTCAGCATCTAAAGTCCAACAGAAATAAAACGACGTTAGTATCTTAAGTCCAACAGAAATAAAATGACGCCAGCATCTAAACGACGTTTTTACCTCCTATTTCAAGGCTCTCTTCAGGTGGAATCATTCCGTTTTGTTACGAAAACAATGCTTAGGTCAGACTGGTGTCATGTCAAAAGTGTGTGGTCGGTGAACTAAAATTTAAAAAATAATATGAGTCACAACTCAACACACACTTTCAATGAAACATAACACCAGTCTGACCTAAGCATTGCTATAACAAACATAGATCATTCCACCTGATGAGAGCCTCGAGATAGGAGGTAGAAACACGTGTCATGGGGATCAATTTAATTAGTAGAATAACAATGTAATTTATTACTAAATATTGTCTTATTGTTTTGCGTTTCATTATGAAATTATTGAAATATTCATGAAATTAAATATTAAGATTGTTAAAAATAAAATGAAATATTAGAAATTAAAGTGAACATAGTTCAAAGTTATAATATGTAGATTAGATAAGTTCTACAGAATTTGTGTTGCCTTTGGTTAATTTGTGTTGCCATCAAATAAAAATAAAATAAAAATAAAAGCAAGAAATTAAATATTTATTTTAACCAATTTTCACTGAAGAAATTCTAGTAACACTGTGTCTAATTTATTCTTAATAGCTTGCTTGAAAATATTTTTTCTCCTTTCAATTATCATATTTTTAAATTTCTTCTAAATATACAGGAAGGTTGTTTGAATATTAGATTTTTGTTCTTACCATATTTTATTTAATTACAAGATCCAATTCTAAAATTTCCTGATTTATTCTTAATAAACAATACAAGACTCCTGCTTAAAATAGGTTTTTCCTTTTTCCTAAACCTTGTTTAATCACAATACCCAATTCGCATATTTTCTTATATCTTCTTAATGTACAATAAGCTTGCTTGAACATAGGGTTTTCCTTATTTCATTATCTTGTTTGATCACAATACCCAATTATTACGTTTTCTTATTTCTTCCTAATATAGAGGAAGCTTGCTTGAAAATTGTTTTTTCCTTCTTTTATTATCTTGTTTAATTATAATACCCAATTACTAAATTTTCTTATTTCTTCCCAATACACTTGAAATTTGCTTGAAAATTGGGTTTTCCTTCTTTGATTATCTTGTTTAAAAACAATATCTTATTATTATGTTTTCTAATATCTACTAAATGCAGAGGAAGCCTGCTTGAAAAGTGGTTTTGCCTTCTTTCATTATCTTGTTTAATCACAATACTCAATTATTACATTTTCTTATTTCTTCCCAATACACATGAAGTTTGCTTGAAAATTGGTTTTTCCTTATTTCATTATCTTGTTTAATCACAATATCCAATTATCATATTTTCTTATTTCTTCTTAACATGGAGGAAGTTTACTTGAAAATTGGGTTTTTCTTCTTTCATTATCTTGTTTAGTAACAATACCGTATTATTATGTTTCCTAATTTCTTTTTAATATAGAGGAAGCTTGCTTGAAAAGTGATTTTTCCTTAATTCATTATCTAGTTTAATCACAATATCCAATAATCATATTTTCTAATTTCTTCTTAATATAGAGTAAATTTGCTTGAAAATTGGGTTTTTCTTCATTCATTATCTTGTTTAATAACAATACCTTATTATTATGTTTCCTAATTTCTTTTTAATATAGAGGAAGCTTGCTTGAAAAGTGATTTTTCTTTACTTCATTATCTAGTTTAATCACAATATCCAATAATCATATTTTCTAATTTCTTGTTAACATAGAGGAAATTTGCTTGAAAATTGGGGTTTTCTTCTTTCATTATCTTGTTTAATAACAATACCTTATTATTATGTTTCCTAATTTCTTTTTAATATAGAGGAAGCTTGCTTGAAAAGTGATTTTTCTTTACTTCATTATCTAGTTTAATCACAATATCCAATAATCATATTTTCTAATTTCTTCTTAACATAGAGGAAATTCACTTGAAAATTGGGTTTTTCTTCATTCATTATCTTGTTTAATAACAATACCTTAATATTATGTTTCCTAATTTCTTTTTAATATGGACGAAGCTAGCTTGAAAAGTTATTTTTCTTTAATTCATTATCTTGTTTAATCACAATATCTAATTACCCTATTTTCTAATTTCTTCTTAACACAGAGGTAATTCGCTTGAAAATTGAGTTTTTCTTCTTTCAGTATCTTGTTTAATAACAATACCTTATTTTTATGTTTTCTTACTTATTCTTAATATTGAAGACGCTTACTCGAAAAGTGGTTTTTCCTTAATTCATTATCTTGATTAATCACAATATCCAATTTCTAATGTCTTCTTAACATAGAGGAAGTTTGCTTGAAAATTGGGGGTTTCTTCTTTCATTATCTTGTTTAATAACAATACCTTATTATTATGTTTCCTAATTTCTTTTTAATATAGAGGAAGCTAACTTGAAAAGTGGATTTTCTTTAATTCATTATCTTGTTTAATCACAATACCCAATGATTACATTTTCTTATTTCTTCCAAATATACATGAAGTTTGTTTAAAAATTGGGTTTTCCTTCTTTCATTATCTTGTTTAATCACAATATCCAATTTCTAATGTCTTCTTAACATAGAGGAAATTTGCTTGAAAATTGGGTTTTTCTTCTTTCATTATCTTGTTTAATCACAATACCTAATTATCATACATTCTATTTTTTTCTTAATATTATATACGGGATCCCTGCTTGAAAATTGGTTTTCTATTCTTCCCAAACCTTGTTAAATCACAATACGCAATTTGCATATTTTTTTACATCTTCTTAATATAGTGGAATATAGCTTGAAAATTGGTTTATCCTTCATTCATTATATTATATACTCATAATACCTAATTATCACATTTTCTTATTTCATCTTAATATGGAAGAAGCTTGTTTGAAACCTTGATTTTCCTCTTTTTTTATGTTGTTTAATCCCCTTACCTAATTTTTATATTTTAACACACCTGAAATGTTTAATTCTTTAACATTAAATAAATTAACATGCAAACGATATTTTTTTTATATTGGTGTAATTCTTTAACTGAAGTTGGATGCTGGATTCAACAGATTTTTTTATATGTTTTACCAAGACTTATATATTTCCAAGACTTTTATAAGTCTCTCGTATAATGTCATTTTTTTATTTCCATGGCGTACTTCTCAGTGTGATTGCTATTTATATATTCTCCGTTGACTTCCTTTTTATGGATGTTGTGTTTCTTTAAATTTTATTGTCGACATTTTGGATGCATTGCAGACATGTCTAAACACACATAAAGGCATTGAAGAATTATTTTTACGCTCAATTTTTTTTCTGGTTATTACTTCAGTATTAACAATAAATTCTAGGAGTGACGTATTGTTTCTATTTTTATTGAAAAATCATACATAATAAATGAATAAATTTTAACGTGCTTTTTTTGATTTTTTTTTTAAATAAAGCATTTTATCGTCTATAAGTTTATGTATAAACTTTATATTCATTTACATTATATTTCATGCACATTTATAGAACCTGAATTAAACCTGAGTTAAAGTATACTTGATCTGTTCTTATATCTTTTGTCAACTGCATCTTAGTGGCTGCAATCTTTCATTACTCACCCATATATCGCATTTACATTTTTTTCACATTTTTCATCTACATGATATTGAATTTCGCAAAATTATACACAGTTGAAGAATTCTGATATTAAGATTGTATTTTCTCAGATGATAGAAGAGTTATGAGGGATATCGAACGCTGTTTAACGATATGAAACAAAGTCAATGAGGTATTTAAACAGATATTATTGAACCGGACAGTATCACTTCAGTAGATGTAGAAGAGGCTTAATATGTATGGTATTTCGTGACATGAAAAGCTGGCGCTCTGTCTTCTTTGCTTACCCCGACAAAGAGACGACTTGATGGTATGTATATATGTTTTTCAGTGACATGGGAAACAATCGGTAATGGTGACATTAACATGAAAAATGTAATATATTAATAATACTTTTTTAAGAAATGAAATTACAATAAATAATAGCTATGGATTAAGGATAAAACCTTAATAGCTATGGATAAAGGAAAACACCTTAATAGTTATGGATGAAGGATAACACCTTAATAGCTATGGTTGAAGGATAACACCTTAATAGCTATGGATGAAGGATAACACCTTAATAGCTATGGATGAAGGATAACACCTTAATAGCTATGGATGAAGGATAATACCTTCATAGCTATGGATGAAGGATAACACCTTAATAGCTATGGATGAAGGATAACACCTTAATAGCTATGGATGAAGGATAACAACCTTAATAGCTATGGATGAAGGATAACAACCTTAATAGCTATGGATGAAGGATAACACCTTAAAAATCTGGCAAATACCATCATCATTTTTCCTGTAGGAGAACTAAAGGAAAGGTTGCCAGAATTTTCAATCACGACATCCATTGTATTTTTGTGTTATAATGCATTTAAGTTGTACACGGTACATTCTGGTGAGTTTATTGGTATGTCGCAATATCTTCCAAAGATGTTAACGAGGTCATGAGGGAAAACTAAACTGATATTATATAATTTATTTATTTGTTGTTTATAGTTAAGGCATTAACGTTGTGGAGGTTTAAAGACATTGAAATTTATATTTATCAAACACTGTTTATTCCACTTTTTTGTGACGGTATAACTTGTTTGTGCTCCAACAGTCTTGTTTGTGCTCCCCTGAAGATTAGGTGAAGGCCTTGAAACCGGTAGGGTTATACCGTCACAAAAAAGTGGAATAAACAGTGTTAGATAAAAATAAATTACAAAAATTAAGGCATTAATATTGTGAAGGTTTAAATACATTGTAATTTGTTTTATCAAACACTGTTTATTCCACTTGTTGTAACGGTATAACCCTACCGGTTTCGAGGTCATTCAGTCTTGTTTGTGCTCCCCTGATGATGAGGGGAAAGCCTTGTAACCGATAGGGTTATCCCGTTACAAAAAGTGCAATAAACAGTGTTTGATAAAACAAATTACAATAAACTGATATTCTTTCTAAAAAATATAGGTTCCAACGTGAAACCCGTAGGCCCCATGTTGAGAGACCAATACTCGTACATACTCGTATCTTGCCATCTCAAGGAATATAATTCAATAAAAAAATAAGTTGTTTCAAAGAGATGGATCGTCAAATAAGTTAATACAATTTCAAAAAGGCAACAAATATTATGAACGAAAATATTCGAATCCACATTTTAACAGTTTTAAAATATTTGAAGAAACATAGCATCGATTTTTATGGGAAGAAAATTTTTGAAGACGTAATTTTACCGGATGGGAGGTATGCTTTTCTTAATGTGGGATGGATCCTTTTGCAAATATGTTATGTATGTTTAATATGTAATACTTTACATTTAAAATGTAAACATGTTTCCTCTTTCTTTATATAAAATACAACCGGACACATTTATTCCCAAGTGGCAATATCCAACTAAAAATATGTTCAAGAGATCGTAAGTGTAAACCAGACTGGAACCCTATTCAGCAAAAAAGGGATGTTAATGGCAATCGAACTCGCAATTTAAAGTTCAGAAAATAGACATCTTACTAATCAGACTACGGAGATCATTAAGCGTTGAAATGAGACTTCCACATATATGAGGGAAATTGTATTAAAATACAGTTTTTTAAAACACATTTTTTTCATATTTTTTTTAAATGTTCATTGTTTCATATTTCACCGATATCCTTTAGACTCTATTTTCTTATTGAATCAAGTTGATTTTTAAATCAAAGTGCGTGATCTATTAAAGGCGTTAGAAAGAAATAATGCCTTAATGGACAGAAAAATTGAAAGGCTATCAACTTAACTTCACTGGAATGCGGTGAGAGTGTGTCAGAAAAGACCTGAGATCCCTTATCGCAATCTTCCCCAATAAGGTATAGTTTAATGGCAATGGTGATGATGATGACGGAGCCAATTCCACTTTCCACAATGATGAATGTTGTCAATTTAAAAAAATTGTTTACGGAATACAGATGAAATTGACCACATTATATTATCAAAATAAGCGACATCACGCAACAACGCATCATGGAGTTGTTTTCTGCGCGCATTCTTGCGACTCCCGCTACATATAAGTCCAAGGTATTTGAGGGCCACGCAGACAATTGATTCGCCATGGCGTCCGAGCTCCTTGGGATGCGAAGCACGGCCCTGGACGAGACGTGATTGATTGGGAGTTTTTGCACCTCTTTCGGGATCAGGAAGATATTGCAACAGGGTTAGCCATGAATCGTGTATAGAAATAAAACAATTCTTTATCATCTTTGGTGGTCATTGTTATACAATTAAAACTGTCATTAAGAATTTTATAATTAATTTATTTATTTGAAGAAAGGAAACGTCAACATTCTTAACAGTAATATTAGTTCTGAGATGCATTACATATACTAGGGGATCCACCTTTGGCTCCTCCGTGGCCCAACTAGGTATTGGCACTGATCGCCCCTCACGAAAAAAAAAGAAGAAATGCTCGGCTCCACGCCAAAAACGAAAATATCAAATGATGTTAAATAGCTAAAACAACAGGTAACAGTAATACGTAACATTAAGAAATACATCCAATGTTATCTTATTAACAATATGTAACATTAAGAAACATATTTATACGAGTACATATAAGATAATAAAAATAATATAAAATTAACCTAGTGTTTTTCTGACTGATATTATATAATTAGATAAGAAATTTTATTATTTCAAGTTAAAAAATGTAAAGTTATATAAAAACACGTTCGAAATACTTACATCTGTCAAGGATTGACAATGTTATGTAATATTAGTAGATATTTGCCAGCTGGGAGATTAGAAAATATAATTTATGAAATTTTAGATGTCAAGTTTTTTGTCATTCAATGGCACTTCTCGAAATGGCTATTGGATGAACGCCAATAAACAGACAAGTAATAATGTTAGCTACATTTGATAGAATAATCTACGAGTACATATATAACATAAAATCCCATTAAATAGAAACGTTACTTTGGCGTTTTTTCTTCCTAGCAATACTGAGTTTATACCTCTGCATATTGAATAACGGGATGCATATCGTTGGGACAGGATGACGTTTTACTGGAGGTATGAAGATATATTTTTTTCATGTTGGGTGCCTGATTTTAGTTTTTACAGATACACAGCCTGTATATTCTGATTGAAAGGTGTTATTTTTGAAGCGGGAAAAAGTTACATTGTGCAATGGGCAAGGATTTTTAATGTTACGTGGAGAGCTTGTTTTTCCTATCGAGAGGGCTCTTTTCTTTTTCGCTTTTCCACCGAGTTTTTAAATAAAAAAAACATAACTTATTCCGTTTAGCGTAATATATATAATTGATAACTAGACGATCTCTGTGGCTTCGTGGTATACTATATGCTTAAAGCTTTGATTGTGATGCGGTTGGATTTGTGTGTGCGATAACTTGTGATAAAAGTGTGTGATCATACCAAATATGAATATTTCAGCTAACTGTTTTAGTATTAAAGACGACAATATGTAATTTGCGATTAAAGAATGAGACTGTTTCGATTTGCTTCAGAGTTTATACATCAATTGAATTGAGAAAGAAATAGTTTCTTGCACCAAGAATTTACTTCAAATTACTAATGAAAAAAGGAGTATTTATATAATGGAACAACTAATTATTGTAAAAAAAATGTTAGAAGGTGACTGTTTAAGAAATACAGAGCTAGGAGAAATGAAATTTCAGAGGTCCCCACTTAGGCGTGAGTGTGAACAACTGATGTGAATATAGAGCGTTTGATGATCAACTATTTGCAACCCGTGAAATATTCACGGAAGTAAAACAAATTCTACATTTATGAAAATATATATTCATAAATGTAAAATTTGTTTATATATATATATATATATATATATATATATATATATATATATATATATATATATATATATATATATATATATATATATATATATATATATATATATATCATTTATACATCGTCCCCTTTTACACCGGTTCAAAAATTGTTAGCTAGGTATTTAAAATTCGTTCAGTATCACGGACCCATCGAGATTCAAATTTCGAATTACTTTCGGAGAGAATCCAAGTATTCCTCTCTCGCTCTCTTGTATTCAAAATTCAATTCTCGTATTCTTTCTTTGACGACAACCATCGTATGGGTTTTGGCCTATTTATACTATGATTGTTAACCATGATAGTGATGTGGTTCTTGAGATTATGATAAGGTTGAAATAGTGTGTGATAGCTTATGATTAAAGTGTATGTAAGAATTTGAAAAATGTGAGTGTTCCAGATGATTTAAGACAAATATGCGTAATTTGTGATTAAATAATGAGACCATTTCGCCACAGGCTTTGCCTAGTGAGGCGGTTCTCCTAATCTAATTTTTTTTTGTAAATTAAGAGAACAGCTTTTTTTTGGCACATTAAGGTACTTGTACTATTAACAGTTCATCTTTCCCTTAAACGTATGTAAATTTGAAATAATTTACTGTGGAGAGTTAAATAAATTTGTAATCGCAATGGTGAGAAGTAAATGTTGTCTTTATTTATCGAAATAATCAGATTTTTAGTTTATGGTCCGACATTCTCGAATAAAAGTTTATATTCACTGTACAATCTATGTTACTTCCAACGTAACATATGTTATAACACATCGATCAATAAGTCCCGGGACTAACTACTAAAACAACATTTGTTCGCCAAATTTCTTCTTTAGTCATCAACATAGTCTCCTTCAAGAGCGATACATTCATTCCAACGCTTTTCTAACTTTTGTATGCCAGCCGTGTAGAACGATTTATCTTTGGTTTCAAATTAGGCGTTAGTTTCGGCAATCACTTCTTCATTGGAGCCAAATCTCTTTCCCTGGAGCATCTTTTTGAGGTCTGCGAACAGCCAATAGTCGCTGGGGGCCAAATCTGGAGAATACGGTGGGTGCGGAAGCAATTCGAAGTTTAACTCATGCAATTTGGTCATCGTTACCATCGACTTGTGACACAATGCATTGCCCTGATGAAAAAGAACTTTTTTCTTCTTCATATAGGACCGTTTTTTTGCAATTGCTGCCTTCAAACCCTCCAATAACGCTATGTAATTTTCGCTATTGATGGTTTTTCCCTTTTCAAGGTAATCGATGAATATTATACCATGCACATCCCAAAATACGGAGGCCACAACCTTCCCGGCCGACTGTTGAGTTTTTGGTCGCTTCGGACGACTTTTACCGGCTGCTCTTCACTCAGCTGACTGCCGGTTTGATTCCGGAGTATAGTGGTGGATCCAAGTTTCATACATTGTTACATACTGATGCAAAAGCTCCTGTTTATTTCGCGTAAACAGTGCCAAACAGCGCTCTGAATTATCGATGCGTTGTTGTATCTGTTCCATTGTGAGCAAACGCGGCACCCATTTCGAAAAAAGCTTTATCATGACCAAATGTTCATGCAAAATAGTGTAAACACTACCAAATGATATCTTCAGGATGTCAGCTATCTCACGCAATTTTACTTTACGATTTTTCATCACGATTTTGAGTTTTTTTTATGTTTTCTGGTGTAACAGCCTCATTTGGACGACCAGAGCGTTCAGCATCATTTGTGTCTGTACGACGGGGCAGAGCTCGAATAACACTTTCCAAGCCATCGCTGAGCTTGAACGGTATTTTTTCCCATTAAAAAGCAATGTTTTATCAATACACGAAATTCGGGTTTTTCCATTGTATTGAAAACAGCAAAAGAAGCGTCACTAAAACCACTGTAACTCAATGACACAATGTCGGAATGTCCTGAAAGTTTGAGACGTACCTTCTAAAGGTTGTTACTAACTGAGAATGGTATGGATTTGTTATTAGAGGCACCATCTGTTGGTTAGTCTCGGGACTTATTGATCTATGTGCTATATATATGTTGTATAAATTTTGTGTATCGTATTTCAAATTTAGACTTCAAGTTTTGTGTCAGAACATTGATTTTTGTTAAATAAGATTTGAAGTTTAACACCATGACTACTTTAAACAGAATAGAGAATACTGAATCCAATTCGACTATTCTCTTAATTTCGCAACTGAGAGATCTCCTGAGAAGACATTCAAATATTGCTGTCATAAAGGAACTGTTCTCCTTGAAAATGAAAATGAACCATAACGTAAGTTTTGGATGGAGTTCAATGCTAGAAAATATCCGTATTCAACAATATAGATATTTTCCTGGCTACTAAAACTTTAAAACAAACATTCGTTCTTACAAATTTTTCATAAGTTGTCATTTTTCAACCTTTCAGCTTAGCAAGTCAATTTATATTCCATGCTTTTTAACGGGTTACATCAAGTACAAATATAACAGTCATCCGGTATTAATCGGTAAAGTAAATATTATAATTGTAAAACATCGAAATGAATCTTTTGTAGTTAATTATAGATTAACAGCGCAATCTATAAGGTCTGCGAGTTATTTGAAAAATTACTTTTTGAGGTTTGGTTGACGTAAAAACTAATTTTGTAATATACGAAAAAAATGCATATTTAATATTTTATTTCAATCATTTTTTGACAATAGCTTAGTTTCACTTAACGAGCATCTTCATAATGAAAGCTTGTTGAAACTAATCATAGATTAAAAAAGCGATTTGAATATAATATAATAATCTAATTTATTTATTACTGTTGATTAAGTTGTCTCATCAATAATTATAATAAATCGACGGGCTTCGTAGCTTAGTTGGTAAGACGCATGTCTTCTAATATGGGGTTTAAAGATTCGTTTCCCGTTGGTACCCAAATTTTTAGTAAAATGTTTAGGCCTGGTTTCAACTCAACTCTTTAACATCTTTCTGAATAATTGGAAGAGATAACCATATGACAATTTGCTCGTTGGGTTAACTGTATACAACGAAAATGTTATAAAATACAATAAGTTATCAATAATTAGAAATTTGAAATCTGTTTAAAAGTTTAAGATTCAAGAATTTTTATAGTAAGCTAAAGTTAGCATATTTATTATTTTAAATGACTTATTTATATTATGTATGTCCCTAACATATTGGAAACGAAATATGCCCTCTTTTTGAGAGAGTTTGTTTAAGAATCCTGGCCGCGGAAATGAATTTTTTGTACGAAGCGATCAAATTATTTTGACCAAGTAAAACCAAAATAATTGGAAAAATCTTAATAAATTCTATTCTCATCGAATTAGATTCAAATTATTCGAACTACCTAAATTGCATCTACGCTTGATATCAAGAAGTTTGCGCATTATTTCTGGCTAAATTGTTAGTGATTTTGCTAAGCATGCGGGTGTCCCGGGATCGATTCCCGGTGAATCAACTTCCAGACAGGTTTCCTTTAAGATCTAGTTTCATCTCAAATTTTGTTTCAGTGGATTAATGTTCATCAATATGTCCAATATATTGAAATGAAAAATGTTTGACCAGAGTGTTCTTATGGACAAATCAACACGTGGAGTATAACGTACATCTTAAGGTCTGTGACAATGTTAATGAGATAGCGTGAATAAAGTGAAGATGGTGTTGATAAATTGCTTCACTTTGGCAAGGTTGCATTCCATCGAAGAGTAACGATAACCTTGTAGACATACAACCAGACTGGGACCCTTTTATCGGGTTCAGTCGAGAATCAAACCCGAAACCCTCGAGTAAAATACGGGTATCTTATAAACTAAGCCATGAAGGCCGTCTTTTATGTTACGGGCAGTATGGATTTTTGAGGACATAAAACTACAAATAAATAGAGTTATCTCCTGGTACCAGGAGTCTAAAGTCCTTTTATATAAATAGTTCAATCGTATGTAATTTTATATAAACAGTGGCCTTTTTGGCATAAATTATAAGCGCTGGTCTTCTAACTGGGGAATCTGGACTCGATTTTCGATGGTACCTAAGAAAATTAATAAAAATAGAGTCTCTGTCTTGTTCAAGAGTTCGTTTGGTAACAATTCTCGTACGCGCTAGACATATGCGAGGATTGTTGCCTATCCGGGTGCGGTAATATATCGACGTACGATGACAAATAGTGAAATACATGCCTACTCAAGTAATTTTTGACCCAAAGACTCAACTACTGGGTACGTATGTTATGTAATATTGTCTACCAGCCATGTTTTGCAACATGTCCGTATGCTGAATTGAATTGAAGGAGTTAATTCAATCTATTGAACGCGAATTTACGTGCTTCAAAAATATAATTTAAAAACTTTACATCTCCCTCCAATAGATTACATTTAACCCCCCAATTGTAACCATTATTTTTTCTAATATCCCTTTTCTTCCCCTAATCATTCGATGATTTTGACAATTTTTTTTCTTTCAATTTTGTTATTTTGGTTGTACATGTTTTCTTTTCACACAAGAATCCACCAGATGATGTCCGAAATTCCTCTCTTCTAGTTCTTCCTAGCAATAGCAGTTGGTTGTTTAAGAGGTTTAGCGAAACTGTGCCTAGATTTCAACCTAAATGATAGGAAATGTTAGTTAAGTAAACGATGTATCCGATCACATCCAGTTGGTTAGATCTCTCAGCACTGCTCACTGCTCTGCTCCAGGTACCATCTAGTTCTGAACACTGCTCCAGGTACCATCTAGCCCTGAACACTGCTCCAGGTACCACCTAGCCCTGAACACTGTTCTATGTATCACCGAGCCCTTAATCATCTTCTAGCTCTGAACCATATTCTAGGATATGCAAATCTCTAAGCAGGCTCCAAATAGGAATTGAAAGAACCAAGGACAAGATGTCAAAATCATAATGTTGCGTGATAGATCGACTTTTTGTAACTGCGGCGATTAGTAGTTCAAACGACTTTTGCTTGACAGTTTTCTTTATTTTCGAGGTGTTTATGTTTTGCACCGAAGGGAACTTGATTCGTGGAACGAAATAATTTGTCCTTTACCGAATAAGAAAATTAAGAAAAATTTTCTTTTTAAATCTCTTTTAAACTTAACACGCCATATTAATATCATCCCACTACCACCCACGCTGTTACGGGGGCCAAAATAAGTCCCCATCCAGCACGATCTATATAAGAGTATTGAAATTTTCTTTATTTTTTAAGAGTGCTACGTCAGTTTGTGACGAAGAAGGAACTGCCCAAAAAGGACTCCTCCAGTAGCGACACACCTGAGTGTGGAAAAAATAGTAGCGAAGATTGGCTTAAGTTTCTACGTTACGGGAGAAGGCAAATGACTCACAGCACAGTAAATTTATTTACAAAGTGGCTTAAGATCTGAAGTTCAACCAGTCTAAACAGTAGCTTCGAATGCAGAATACTATTCTTTGATACTAGATTGGAGTAGTGTCGGAGATCCGTAGAAGAACCGATGTAAGACTATATACAATACATCTTTATCATGGAATTAATTTATATCCAAGATAAGTTGGTTGGTTGGATGAAATTCATTTTAGCATTAAACCAGCCAAATGTACCACGTACAAAAACATGTGTGTATAAATAAATCCTATGATTTTTAAATAAAACTCTTGCTGTCTTTTGAACACACTTAGTACATATCAACCGTATACAGTAGATTTTCGATTATCAGGGGTCACATTAACTGGGTTGCGGATTAACTGGACCAATTAATTATTCGGAAATGTGTGCGGTTGTGTGCGGTTTGTGTGCGCTTGAATAAATGCAGATGATAATTTGTCTGGTAATGAAGTACAATGTATTAATATTGTGGAAATTTTTTCAAACCAACCAGACAAAATAAATAAAGAAAGGTCGCATAAATTAGTTTAAACTTTATTTGTACAAAATTCATGAGAAACATTTATAATAAAAACACCTGTGATATCATCGAAGGAAAAGGAAGGGATGGTAGAGAGGAAATAAAAATGTTATATTACTGACTAGAAATCAAGAGTTTTTCAGTCGTTTTTTAAACCATCCAATGACGGAGCTAGTCTAACATTAGTTTGTACCTGGTTCCAGACATTCGTTGCATATAAATAAAGGACAACATAAAAAGAGAACGGCGGTGAATTGGGAAAATCAAAAACAATATCTGCTTGACCATAACGCAAGCCCATGATCGGAAAGACACTGAATATCATCGACGAGTTAAGAGGGGACGGCGGGACAGTAAATTATATTAGGTCCTTACATATGAAATTGGCGTTTTGTTTGGGAGGAACATAAAGTTGATTTTTTTTTAATATAATATATTTATTTAATCAAAGTATGTACCATTGCTATCTATGCACTTTTGCCATCTCATAGGTAGTTCATCGATCCCTTTACTAAAAAAACCATTCGGACGGGAATCAATAAAATCTTTGAAGTCGGTTTGGACTGCCCCATCGGAGTTGAATTTTTTCCCTTGCAAGAAGTTATCCAAATTTCGAAAAAAATAGTAATCTGTTGGGGCAAGGTCCGGAGAGTACGGTGGATGTCTTAGACATTCCAATTGAAGCTCTTCTAATTTGGTAGCCGTCTGTTGTGCAGTGTGTGGTCTAGCGTTATCATGAAGCAGCAGTGGCCTAGAGCGATTAACCAGCCTCGGTTGTTTAGCAGCTAGCTTTTCCATCATGATTTGCAGTTGCTGACAATAGACATCTGCCGTAATCGTCTGGCCAGATTTAAGAAAGCTGTAGTGAACGACACCAGCACTAGTCCACCAAACGCTTACAAGTAACTTTTTTGGAGTCAATTTTCGCTTGGGGCATGGTTTGGCTGGTTCGGCAGGGTTCAGCCATTGCGATGAGCGCTTCCGATTATCATACAGGATCCACTTTTCATCACAGGTAATGATTCGATTCAAAATCCCTTTATTATTGTGCCAGTTGAGTAATGCAACGCAGCAGTCAACGCGCGTTTGTTGATTTGCTTCACTCAATTCGTGAGGTACCCACCTTTCAAGCTTTTTCACCTTCCCAATTTGCTTCAAGTGGATTAAAACAGTTTTATCACTAACACCGCAGCCTGCAGCTAACTCGGACGTGGTTTGCGATGGATCCGCTTCCACAATAGCCTTCAATTCTTCATTATCAACTTTGGTCTCCGGCCGTCCACGGGGCTTTTTATGCAGGTCGAAATTTCCAGAACGAAAACGTTGGAACCAAAAACGCACTGTGTTTTCTTTTGCGGCACCGTCACCATACACATCATTAATCCTTCGAGCCGTTTCTGCAGCACTGGTGCCACGGTGGAACTCGTACTCGTAAATAACGCGATATTTCAAGTTTTCCATTTTGTAAACTGAGTGACGCAAAGAAAAAAAACAATTGAGGAAAAAACAAATGAATTATAATTTTCAAAACACAAATACTTGAGTAAATAGCTGTATAAATTTGAATTTGGAATTCCTAACCAAAGAGAAGATATTTGAGATCAAAGTTGCCAGTACGGCAAAATGCCAATTTCATATGTAAGGACCTAATATTATACAACAGTGACAGTGTGTAAATTTTGTCTCTATTTCTTATGTTCAACATTTTGAAGACACTATAACTCCGTAATATTCAACTGTTTTGACCAGCTGTTCTTCCGTAATATCCAACTGTTTTGACCAGCTGTTCCTCCGTAATATCCAACTGTTTTGACCAGCTGTTCCTCCGTAATATCCAACTGTTTTGACCAGCTGTTCCTCCGTAATATCCAACTGTTTTGACCAGCTGTTCCTCCGTAATATCCAACTGTTTTGACCAGCTGTTCTTCCATAATATCCAACTGTTTTGACCAACTGTTCCTCCGTAAAATCCAACTGTTTTGACCAGCTGTTCCTCCGTAATATCCAACTGTTTTGACCAGCTGTTCTTCCGTAATATCCAACTGTTTTGACCAGCTGTTCCTCCGTAATATCCAACTGTTTTGACCAGCTGTTCTTCCATAATATCCAACTGTTTTGACCAACTGTTCCTCCGTAATATCCAACTGTTTTGACCAGCTGTTCCTCCTTAATATCCAACTGTTTTGACCAGCTGTTCCTCCGTAATATCCAACTGTTTTGACCAGCTGTTCTTCCATAATATCCAACTGTTTTGACCAACTGTTCCTCCGTAAAATCCAACTGTTTTGACCAGCTGTTCCTCCGTAATATCCAACTGTTTTGACCAGCTGTTCTTCCGTAATATCCAACTGTTTTGACCAGCTGTTCCTCCGTAATATCCAACTGTTTTGACCAGCTGTTCTTCCATAATATCCAACTGTTTTGACCAACTGTTCCTCCGTAATATCCAACTGTTTTGACCAGCTGTTCCTCCGTAATATCCAACTGTTTTGACCAGCTGTTCCTCCGTAATATCCAACTGTTTTGACCAGCTGTTCCTCCGTAATATCCAACTGTTTTGACCAGCTGTTCTTCCATAATATCCAACTGTTTTGACCAACTGTTCCTCCGTAATATCCAACTGTTTTGACCAGCTGTTCCTCCGTAATATCCAACTGTTTTGACCAGCTGTTCTTCCATAATATCCAACTGTTTTGACCAGCTGTTCCTCCGTAATATCCAACTGTTTTGACCAGCTGTTCCTCCGTAATATCCAACTATTTTGATTAGCTGTTCCTCCGTAATATCCAACTGTTTTGACCAGCTGTTCCTCCGTATAATCCAACTTTTTTGACCAGCTGTTCCTCCGTAATATCCAACTGTTTTGACCAGCTGTTCCTCCGTAATATCCAACTGTTTTGACCAGCTGTTCCTCCGTAATATCCAACTGTTTTAACCAGCTGTTCCTCCGTAATATACAAATAACAGATGTCTGCATAGTCCAAAATCGGAATTTATGGTTTTAGTAAGCAGGAATTTTGACAATACTTTAAGAGAATGAAGGCTGAAGAAGATTCTTCAGGTTACCTTACTTAATTAATTTTGCGATGAAAGTGTTATCTATATACATACTTTTAGATTTTTACCTGCTTTATTTAATGGTATTATAGAGCCATCGAGTAATATTGAAGTCAGTGCTGAATTTGCTGAGAATCTGAGGACTGCCAATGAGGATCGCTTGTGACTTCATAGGATTCATGATCAAGCCATGCTTCTTGGTCCATTCTGAGTACAATTGAAGGTCAGCATTTAGATAGTTCAACGTTCTACTGTATTAAGCAAAATTATATCCTTATAAAGCAATCTTTAATTATTTCAAAACTTTAAAAATCTTAGCCAAGCGACCCCCTACCGAGCAATCTAAGGTTTCCTCGGTTGATTAGATATTCAAACGTATTCAAACGAATTGGTCATATAACGAACGACATTGTAGCATTCTCTCATTTTGCAAAATGATCACGTTTTTGCAGAGCTGTGGCATTATGTAGTCCATATCATGGATAATTTATATTTTATCATGCCGTTATCGCTACGGAATAATTTAATAATAATTTCCTTGAGCGTTTTAAATGTCACTCACAAATTGTGTAATTATATTTGGAAATCATAACTCGGCATATTGTACTGTTAACAATGAAAGTGTAATACAATGCAATAATTAAAAACTTAGATATATTTTAGATTATTTAAATGAATTTTTACACGGTTTTTAAAAACATAAACAACACACTTTTTTTTGTATTCTCCACTATATTACGTTTATGAGTGATGTTTGAGTTGAGAGACTTTGAAAAAATGGTAGTGCCAGGAAACAATGTAAACGGAGCACTTAATGTTATATACAACATCTATACACTCAAGGGAGGTAGATTTTCTGATATGTGATAGTTACACATTCAGCTTTAGGTGTAGTATTCATAAGTAATATATACATTTTGATAAGACTTCTCAAAATGATTTGTGCTCAAGTTCATCCTAAAGTGTAATATATTACAATGCAAAGTTTGGCGCTCTGTTTCCTTTGTCTATCTCAATAGGGAAATTGCGTGATGTACTAAAATATATAAGAACCGAACAACATCAAAATCTGCCAAGATGATAGTCCATAAAAGTATTTTAGTATCAACTTTGAAATAAATTAGTAAAACGTGGACGAGGAAAAAAATGAATAAGCGATTTGAAATGAATGTGAACTTAAAACTGATGTATAGATCCTACACAATCCCTTCCTTTTCTGTTCATTGATGATATCTCACTTTGTATGAAAAGGAATGTTCGGGTGATTTTCCGTCTTTGTGGGGTTTGTGGGCATACCTATGCCACGTATGTGTTCATGGATTTCGTGGGGATGGATAGTCATTTGAAATGTTTTTAGCGACCAAGTAACTTGCTTCATTTACTTTTGTCTGGTTGGTTGGAAGAGTTTGCCACCTGGCAATATACCCGTCAGATAGTATTTGATTTTTTTTCAAATACATTAATTAATTTGGATGAGATGAGGAGATCATTCTGAGATGGGCATGAAGAATGAATTAATTAAGAAATACAAAAATTATATTCTGTGCAAATGTGAGTAGAAGACGTCGTGACAAAACAACGAGGAAAGTATAATTGGATCTATAGTTCGGAAATTCTAGGATGAGTCCTGTGACAGCTCACAAATTTGCCCCAATACAACCTTGTAACGATGTTCAGTAATTTTAATTATTTTATCAACTTTAATATACGCCTCAATTCTAATAAATAGCAAATTATTTAGGTAAATACATTACATAAGGATGTATTGGGGCAAATTTGTGAGCTGTCACAGGACTCATCCTAGAATTTCCGAACTATAGTGAATAATATTTTATTAGAAGGAAATGTAAAAATCGTAAAAATGGTGTAAGAAGCAATAGGTAAAAACTAGAGCTCTTGGCATTCTTTTTAGCTTGACAGGAAAACGACATAATGGTATGTTTTATTATAGTACTCGTAGATGGTAAACGTTACCCTATCTTCTATTTTATAGTCCATCATATAGCTTTAACTGGGTGTCTACCTCACACCATATTCATCCACAGGTCACTTCACCACGTGGAAGAGCAACCACTGACGTTATCCACATTGCGTTGCACCTGCTTCCGCAAGAGGTTATTCTTCAATTGTCACGTCTCGTCCCATGTCAGTCATTACGGCTGCCAGTAATTGGCGGACAGTCCGCCAATCATGGCCTGGTCTTAACCGCCATCCGCCCCCCGCGGTCACGCCCATCGCCATTCATTACTGTACTCCATATAACAACATGCTGCAATGTCACATCGCAGTGTAGATCTTTCGATTGTAAGATTCACATTCGAGATGTGAAGATTCTAGTGAAAGCAAAGTGCACGCAATTGAGATGCTCCTGAAAAATAACCGCCCAGTGTTGATGCCTCGAATAATATTAGATTTTTTTAGTTTATTAGAAAATAAACAATTTCTTCAGTACATTATAATTATTAATAACTTAATCTAGACTAGTGAATTTTCCATAGAAAATTACTTATAAAAAATCTTACTTAGACATGAAGTAATAAAAAAAAACCGAAAGAACAGGGATAAAAAATCCAGAAAAAAAGTTAACGGGGTGTCGCTCGCCATCAGGTAAATCAATGTGTAGAAAAAAACAACCATCTTTTAAAAGCAGGAATTAAAATCACAAATATGTCTATAATGTTTGCCAATAGATACTTTTCGGCATAATATGAATAATGCATACAAACCATCATCATATGTCCCTTTCGCGTTAGGTATAGAAGACAAATCTCCACGTCTTTCTATCAATGTACACAGCTCTTGTCTCGTTCACATCAATACATCACGTTATACATGATCTTATGTTTCACATATTTCTTACATTTCCCACAATTTTTTTCCAGCTATAGTACGTTCTCGATTATTTAGGGTCGCATTAACTGAAGCAGCAAAAATAATATATTTTTTAAAACATTTGAAATATGACGAAAAAAAATCGAAATTTTTACTGCTACTGTTTATCTGTTACACGATTAATTTAACCCCAGATAATCGAAAGGCTACTATATTTTAATTTACTTTTTTCTGAACCTACCCCTTCCTCACTCTCGATTCATTTTAACCTACCCCTTCCTCAACTCGATTCATTTTAACCTACCCCTTCCTCACTCTCGATTCATTTTAACCTAACCCTTCCTCAACTCGATTCATTTTGACCTACCCCTTCCTCACTCTCGATTAATTTAATCGAGAGTCTACTATATTTTAATTTACTTTTTCCTCAATCTACCCCTTCCTCGCTCTCGATTCATTTTAACCATATATATTCCTTTGCAAGTATTTCGCGATTAATTTTCTCAATGTGGTTAAACCTCCCTATATTCATTTCATAATCATGCAAGTACTCATTAGCACGGAGGGTTTTGAGTCTCAGGTTTAAATGGATGATATTTTTCTTTTTAAATTATTTGATCCAAATGTAAAAGTATTCTGAAACAGGATACTTTTAACTGAATTCTGAAAGTCTCAAATTCGATGTCAAGAAATAAATTAAAATTAAATCCAAGTAAAACGGAATTTCTCTGGGTGGCTTCACCGTGTAGGTATCACATTGATTGGGAAACTTGATCAGTTACGACTGTTAGTATCTTTCAAAAATACAGTATCAAATTTTTTTGTGTTTGTCTTGATAGTAAGCTGTCCTTCGATATAATAATTTTTTGGTGTTTCTCTTGATAGTAAGCTGTCCTTCGATATAATAATTTTTTGGTGTTTCTCTTGATAGTAAGCTGTCCTTCGATATAATAGTTTTTGGTGGTTGTCTTGATAGTAATCTGTCCTTCGATATAATAGTTTTTTGGTGGTTGTCTTGATAGTAAGCTGTCCTTCGATATAATAATTTTTTGGTGTTTCTCTTGATAGTAAGCTGTCCTTCGATATAATAGTTTTTTGGTGATTGTCTTGATAGTAAGCTGTCCTTCGATATAATAGTTTTTTGGTGTTTGTCTTGATATGCTGTCTTGTTTGTCTTGATATGTTTGTCTTGATATGATAGCTGTTCTTTGATATAATACTTTTTTGGTATTTGTCTTGATAGTAAGCTGTCCTTCGATATAATAGTTTTTTGGTGTTTGTCTTGAAAGTAATCTGTCCTTCGATATAATAGTTTTTTGGTGTTTCTCTTGATAGTAAGCTGTCCTTCGATATAATAGTTTTTTGGTGTTTCTCTTGATAGTAAGCTGTTCTTCGATATAATAGTTTTTTGGTGGTTGTCTTGATATGCTGTCTTGTTTGTCTTGATATGTTTGTATTGATATGATAGCTGTTCTTCGATATAATAGTTTTTTGGTATTTGTCTTGATAGTAAGCTGTCCTTCGATATAATAGTTTTTTGGTGTTTGTCTTGAAAGTAATCTGTCCTTCGATATAATAGTTTTTTTGTATTTGTCTGATAGTAAGTTGTCCTTCGATAAAATAGTTTTTGACGTTTGTCTTGATAGTAATCTGTCCTTCGATATAATAGTTTTTTGGTGTTTGTCTTGATATGCTGTCTTGTTTGTCTTGATATGTTTGTCTTGATATGATAGCTGTTCTTCGATATAATAGTGTTTTAGTGTTTCTCTTGATATTAACCTGCCCTTCGATATAATATTATAGTTTTTTGGTGTTTGTATTGATAGTAATCTGTCCTTCGATATAAATTTTTTTTTGGTATTTGTCTGACAGTAAGCTGTCCTTCGATATAATAGATTTTGGTGTTTGTCTTGATAGTAAACTGTCCTTCGATAGAATAGTTGGTTATATGGTTTCTTCAGGTTTGAATAGTCATAGAGAGTTAAAATTTGGACGTCGATATCTTCCAACAAGGGTACAAAAATAGTAATGAATTAATTTGTCATGTAGCATCCAGATTATTGAAAGTCTATTTAATCTAACATAGTTTACCTGGTTCACAAATTTCTAGACTCTGCATTCAATGCAGTCATAAATTGGCATATTGATCTGATTAAAAAAAGTCTACACGTGTCGCTGTTAAGCGTTGCGAATGGATTGATTTCAAACTTTGCATCTTTGTATTCAAGTCCCTTAATTTGAAGTCTCCATTATATCTGTCGAATCAGCGTCTGAGGGATGTTTCTTTGGAGAGAAGTAGAATTTTGAGGTCAATTTATTTTTCATCTAATAAATTGGTGGATCCCAATCAATCAAATAGGGCTGGGTAACACGATAGAGCTTTTGCCGTTACTTGTCCTATGGTGTGGAATGGTCTGTCTCCTAGTGGCAGATATATAGGTGGCATATGCAGCTTTAGGAATTACTTAAAGCAATCTTTTTAGAAAGTAAAATCACAATTTATGAGTATTCTTCTACCACACCTATACTTTATACAATTTTTTTAATATTTCTTCATTTATTGTTCTACTTAACCATCTCAATTCAACTGGAATAAAGCCTTAAAGATAGATATAAAACCATCGCTGTTTGAAAAAGATTTTAACATGGCAATAAGTCCATCACGTTGTACTGTAGACATAGAAAGTGTAATATAAAACAATTTATTTGACAACGTTCGTCCCTAATTGGTAGACCGATTGACTTCCAAACTAAAGGTTCGAGTTTCAATTCCGATAACACCCAAGAAAAATGGGTGACCTATTCTGGTTGCTTCACTTAATGCCTTAAAACATCTTCTGTCCGAGGCCTTAAGTAAAAGCCAGTCTGGAATCCTTTTTGAAAAATCTGACTTCTGACAAGAATTAAAACCGTGACCCCTGAAAGAAATGTGGAAATCAAGATATTAGTAATTTATTATACGTCTAAAATCTACCGTCGCTATTAAAATTTACAAAAAGGACCCTTCCCTTATGACTTTTTTTCGTGTTTTCGAAAGAAAAGTTATGTTTTTTTATCTCATAATATATGTTAAACTATTAAGTCAGTTAAATGCATATTTTACAGTTAAATTATCTTAAAAATTAGTCCTTACAAGTCTAAACAAAACAGTGACTCTATTTTATCGATTATTTCAAATCAAGTAGAATGTGGATTGGGTTATTTTCGCATATTTATATGCATATAGTCTTTCTTCACAATTATTATTAGGATATTTTTTTAAGTAAATGTTTAAGATTCATTACATCGAGTTTATCTAAAACCACAGCATTTTATTGCTAATTAATGCAAAATAGGGCAATATCAAATGACAGAATCATGTTTTTATACATATTAACGGATTTATTAATTAAAATAATTGAATTAAATTATAATCGAATAAATTTTACAAAGGCTACATACAGTACCGCACTCAGACACGCGCTGGTAATGCAGTCACCTGGGGCGCATTACTTTGTTATATATTTTTTGTTAGAAAAGCCCAAAATCATTTGAATGTTTAATGAATTAATCAACATGCAGTATAAGAATGCAAATGGATGGAGAAACATTACCAAATTGTGACTCCTTTAAGTATCTTGGGTCACTCATCCATAGCGATGGAGGATGTGCATCAGATGTAACACATATAATTAGTGTGGGGTGGATGAAGTTTAGATCAATGACGGGAGTTCTATGCGATCCGAAAATGTCAGTAAAGTTAAAAGGAAAAGTATACCAAACGATTGTCAGACCCGCACTTCTCTATGGCTCCGAATGTTGGACGATGTATAACTCTCACTCTAGGCAACTAGAAACTGCTGAAATGCGCATGCTAAGATGGTCAGCTGGTGTGTCCCTAAGATACAAAATAAAAAGCTCACGCATTCGTGGAAGCCTAGGTGTTACAGACATCAACATCAAGATGGAGGAGAGGCGGTTGAGATGGTATGGGCACTTTGGACGCAGAGCACCCGATCACATTGTGAACCAGGCAATCTCCATGGATCTTCCTCGAATAATAACCAGAGGAAGACCAAAGAATTCATGGGTGGTGCAAAAAGATAACCTGATGCAGAGGCACGGCCTGGGGGACGTAGTCCGGGACAGAAGAGCATACAACCTGAGGACGAAGAGAGCTGACCCCAACAGTCTTCGCAGACAGTGAGTTGGGATGGAGCCAGAGAGAAGAAGAACATGCGTATAAGGAACGGTGACAAAAAATCAGCGAGATTTATTGGCTATTTTGAGAAAATGAATACAGATATATTCATTATGTTGTTGATACAATTGAAAGAACTTTTTTTTTGATATATTTGAAAAAAAAATGTCATAAAAATTTAAGAGATGCATTGAAAACTTTAATGGAGGTAAGAAGGGATAAATATACAGAAAGCGAGTAGAATAGACAAGAAAAGCTTAGAAAAAGTAGCTTACTTTTCAAAATTCCCACTGGTAATGCAGGATGGTGATGACACGGAGTGTAGGTTGATGTAACATTTTACATAATACACATTGATACGTAATAAGACATAATTAGACATTGATACGTAATAAGACATTGATAAGTTATAAGACATTGATACGTAATAAGACATTGATACTTATAAGACATTGATACATAATAAGATATTGATACATAATAAGACATTGATGCATTATAAGACATTGATGCATAATAAGACATTGATACATAATAAGACATTGATACATAATAAGACTTTCGTACATAATAATACATTGATGCATAATAAGACATTGATGCATAATAAGACATTGATGCATCATAAGACATTGATACGTAATAAGACATTGATAAATAATAAGACATTGATACATAATAAGACATTGATGCATAATAAGACATTGATGCATAATAAGACATTGATACATAATAAGACATTGATGCATAATAAGACATTGATAAATAATAAGACATTGATACATAATAAGACTTTGATACATAATAATACATTGATGCATAATAAGACATTGATGCGTCATAAGACATTGATACATAAAAAGACTTTGATACATAATAAGACATTGATACATAATAACACATTGATACATAATAAGACATTGATACATAATAATACATTGATACACATTAAGATATTGATACATAATAAGAAATTGATACATAATAAGACATTGATGCATAGTAAGACATTGATACATAATGAGACATTGATGCATAATAAGACAATTTGACATTGTTTTACATTGGTATTATAATGGTGGCATATATTGATTTATTCTTCCTTTACATATCACTAACAATTGTAAACCAAAATATGACATATTCGTATAGACATTTCCCAAAAAAAATATCGACCTTCAGGATATACATATCATTCAAAATATGACCAATGTATTTATTATACAGCACGGAAAATTCAAAGTTTATTTCAATACAATTAATTAAATTAAATCAATAATACAAGACTTGAGAAGAAAAATGAACATATCTCAGTGGCAACGAGATTAAGAAATTATAGGACAATAACCAAATAAAAAATACTAAATATAAAATTGAATAACCAGTCTCTCAGTAAATACCTGATATTGATGACATCCCGGAGGAGAACTTAAAAACATCTACATTAAAAATATCCACCAAACCAGGAGAATATTCTCGTATAATATATAATTATTAATTTGGAGCAAGGCTGTACCATTCATGATTTTTTCAATAATGATAAATTTTTATCAATATACTAATAAACGTTGTACAGGTGGTCTATATAGAGATACATAAAGCAAACGGTAAATCATTACAGGCGGCGTTTCGGTAACACAAAGCGTAATCCCTCTTCAGGGCGAAGCGACCGTACCGATATATGGCGACAGCACAACAATGAGCCATTCCCACGTAAGGCTGGAGTGGTTTATGTGCTGAGACACCGCTGCAGACCCTCGTATCAATGAGCAAACTATGTAAAGAACTTCTTTTTCCTTCAATTAGTCTTGTAAGGTGGATCGATTGTAAGTATTGGAAATACTTGATGTGGTAGAAAACATATTGATTACACTTTGTTTTAAACATCCCTTGAAATGCTGTCCTGAAAAAAATATACCTTAAGTACACAAATAAATTGTTATTTTACACGTCGTTTCCTCAACATTAATTCAAAAGCATATTACGTACAAACATACCATCACCCCATTTCCCTGTCACAGTAGGCAGAGAAAACAGAGTGCTAGACTTTCCTATCTCGACACATCATTCACATCAGTCACATCTTCTACATCCATTCATCCTCTCATACAACTCCTACGACTCCAACCATAATTTAAGTAACCACTTCATCACAGACAAGAATTGAGTTATTGTCTGTGGTGAGATATTTGCGAAGTGTATAATGTTTTGCGAGGGCAAAATAAATGTTAATTTAATTATAAAAAAAAGATTACTTCACACAAACATACATTTCCAGTCTCAAAGGATTGAAATCATGGTAAAGGATAGTAGTAAATATTTCAAACATACATTATTCAAACATACATTATTCAAACATAGAAAAATATATATTTGTCAATAAATTGACGTGTTTTTTTTTTTGATAGCTCAATTCTGTGCCATCTTCTTTTTCCCATACCATTCTGTTGTCCATCAAATGATGAAATTTATTTTGAATTTATTGTAGTGTTTTGTAGAAAAATAATTTCTCGTTTTCTACATTACTTTTTATTTCTTATTTATTTTTATGTAGTTGGTTGTATGGAAATCACATCGATAGCTTCAATACAAATATGGCATCAACAAGCATCTCAGATTTGTGTTATCAAAACCCAGCATTGTTAATCTTTCTCTTCCGGCGCTAAAAAAAATCGTGCATTTCAGCGATGTGTATTCAATACACATGTAAAATGTGAGCGATTTAAAATCAGAAAAATAAGAATATTCATAGACAATCGCTAAAATAAATTAAATTTGAAGTCAAAAGTGATAATAATTGAAATTTAATTGCTGAAAACATGAAAAAACATCGGCCAACGTTCCCAAAGCGGGCGAAGAGACCACGTCAAATGAATGCCCGCGAGCTACTGAAGCGAGCGAATTGAGATTCTATTTATTGCGTTCCCATATACCAAAGTAAAGTGAGAGTGGGGCGTGAATGGCGTCGCTTGCTCATCCATAGCGGTTTTTTAGAATGAATATAACTACGTCACACACTGGCACACGTTTGATTGTATTGGTGAATTTATTCCCGATTTTTACAAAATATCTCTGATGTGGCCGATAAGTGCTAATTATTATTAATATTATTTTTTTCATTCAATACGCAAATGTATTACGGAAGAATACGTACAATCTGAACCCAGTATTTATTATATATATAGAGATATTAAAGTTTTTAGAAGTGGTTTTGTGAACGTCGGCCGATGTTTTTTTCATGTTTTCAGCAAATAAATATCAATTGTTATTACTTTTGACTTCAAATTTAATTAATTTAAGCGATTGGCTATGAATATTCTTATTTTTCCGATTTTAAATAGCTCATTTTTACATGTGTATTGAATACACAGCACCGGAATGCTCGGATGATTTTAGCACAGGAAGGGAAAGGTTAAGTATATTTTTTTTTATAAATGGCGTTGTATAAATTGTTTGTTTATTATTATTACGCATTTCTTATCATATTTTTTCTTATTCCTTTTGTACGGGCTTAGATATCTGAGATGGTCTCAATTATGCCTCTTCTTATTTTGAGAGTTTGTATAAGGAAAAAAATATCGGAGATTATTATTTATTTTTACGGTACTTTTCAACATATGTATATTGATTGGGACATGTTGAAAAGTTAATATTGTCTTTGATCCAATTAATGTAGGCTTTGGATTATAAACCAATGTCGATGGCACATTGCTTTAAGTTCGTCATCGTATGTGTTAGGAATACTACCGTATGTGCCTAGGCAACAACACTTACACACATCTAGCGTTACAAGACAATACCGTAAATCAGACTGGTTCCATTTTTTTGTGTATCATTGGGAATCGAACTCGAAACCCGAAGGCAAAAGACAAGTAACTTATCGGCAAAGATATTTTATGTCACTAGTGATTAGAAGTAATAAAAATATTATAAAAGGAAAATGAATGCAGCGTACTTTCGAGGTTCTCCTCAAATTTTTCCTCAAAGGAGTACTATTTTGTATATTGGCTAAAATATTTTTTTACGTGATAGCTAAGGCATTTCATTTTAACATGTGATATTGTTGTAACATGCCATCTTATATTGGTTTTTTTGTCCTATAATTCTATGTTTGTTATTTATAGTTAAGACGTTTAACATTGTTGAGATTTAAATATAGTACCCGGCGGTAAGTAATACACATCGGGCTTAAGAAAGGGATTGTCGCTTTGTAGAGCGTCGTCTCTGTCGCACGAACTGTTAGCGCATCGTGTGACAGAGACGATGCTTTACAAAGCGACAGTCTCTTTCTTAAGCACGATGAGTGAGTACTATAAGTTGTTTTAGTTTTGTTTGCTTCTCTGATAATGAGGTAAAAATCTTGAAACCGGTAGATCAATGCCGTTACATAAAGTGGAATAAACAGTGTTTGATAAAACAAATTACAAAATCTATGTTTGTGTGATAGAGATAATAGAAAAATAAATAGCAAAATTTACTTCCTTCGTCAAATGATTTTTTTAAAGCCCTGGCTTGAGAGGACAGCTTCATGAGTAGAGAGTGACTACAATGTAGGTCTAGTGTTGTCTCTCCGTTTCATTTTGATGCCCTGTTATGCATTTATTCGATTTGAAAGTATTTATTTGACGCGAAAAATTCTTTCATGCTGTATACATTAGAGGTCTTGTGAGTCAGGGCTGCGAAAGGTTTCAGATTTTGGAAACACTTTAGTCTTCATAAAAACAAGAAACAAGCTATGAGTATTTTATAATGTCGACGTCGTTGCTAGGCCTCGTAGTCGTGGATCCCTTCACCATTTCATCGTGGATTCTGTTGGAAAGCAAAGCTGTGCCGTGGAGTGAGTGAATCACTGTACACCAGCAAACTCACTGGTCACACCATTGCACTGGATCCGATGGCACAGTTGAAGGGAGACGATTGAAGCACAAGAGCATTTTTTTCTTTTTTTGAAATAATAGATATAACCGAAGTCATAGGTATCGTTATACTCCCGAATACTAGGTGGAAAAAATACTTGTGTAATTCTCGGGGAGAAGCATAACGCGGGGTTCGAACCGACAACCTTCTCCACGGAAGTCCAGTGCGTTACCGCGCGGCCATGCATCTCTGTTATAATGTGTACAACATGACGCAGTACTAAGTTAACAAATGTATCCATTTTCATTATTACAGCTTGGTTAGATCTTTCTTTTAACCTTTCCCTTCCTGTGCTAAAAAAATCCGCGCGTTCCGGTGCTGTGTATTCAATACACATCAATACACGTGTAAAAATGAACGATTTAAAATCGGAAAAATAAAAATATTCATAGCAAATCGCTTAAATTAATTAAATTTGAAGTCAAAAGGGATAATTATTGAAATTTAAATACTGAAAACATGAAAAAAAAAAAAAACATCCACCGACGTTCACAAAACGGACGAAGCAACCACTTCAAACGAAAGCCCGCGAGCTACTGAAGCGAGAAAAGCGAACGAATTGAGATTCTATTTCCTGCGTTCACATATACCGAAGAGTGATGGTGAGACGTGAAAACCGTCGCTTCCTCACCAATAGCGTTTTTTAGAATGAATATAACTACGTCACACACTGGCACACGATTGATTGTATTGGTGAATATATTTCCAATTTTTACAAAATATCTGTGATGTGGCCGATTAGTGCTAATTATTATAAATATTATTTTTTTCATTCAATGCGTAAATGTATTACGGTGGAATACCTAAAATCTGAACCCAGTATTTATTATATTTATGGAGATATTAAAGATTTTAGAAGCAATGTGTACTAGTTACACATCACAGGGAAAGAAGCGTTAATATCTCTCATACAATTTACTTATCAAACGCTGTAAATCATCTTCATTCTCTGCTAACATTACCATGCCATCAGTATACATCAATCCGCACACGTTCTTATTCGACATTTGTATTCCACCCATTGCCCTCTATAGAGTAACTCCACATGTGAATCTATGTAAATATTAAACAATTAGAGTGACATGATACATCCTTGCTATACCCATTTTGAAATAATAAACTACTTATTCACGGCATCGTTCTCTCCAATACATTCTCCACTTTCTTTATCTAATGATGTTTTACCACGTATTAATTTACGTTCAACGCCATATTTATTCAATATTTTCTCATATCTTGTCTCTTATCACGCGATCTGATGCTTTTTCCAAGTCCACAAACGCAATCTTATGACTTTTTATACATTTTTCTACAACCACGCGTAAAGTAAAAATCTGATCCATGCATCTTCTTCCACTTACGAAGGCACCCTGACCGTCCTACACATTATTTTCAGTCTTTATTCTCACCATCTTCTCCCTGGCTCCATCCCAACTCATTGTCTGCGAAGACTGTTGGGGCCAGCTTTCCTCGTCCTCAGGTTGTATGCTCTTTTGTCCCGAACTACGTCCCCTAGGCCGTGCCTCTGCATCAGGTTATCTTTTTGAACCACCCATGCATTCTTTGGTCTTACTCTGGTTGTTATTCGAGGAAGATCCATGGAGATTGCCTGGTTCCCAATGTGATCGGGTGCTCTGCGTCTAACGTGTCCATACCATCTCAATCGCCTCTCTTCCATCTTGCTGTTGATGTCTGTAACACCTAGGCTTCCATGAATGCGTGAGCTTTTTATTTTGTCTTTTAGGGACTCTTTATTCTCATCATATCTATCATACTTTTACCATGGACCCTTTATTCTCACCATATCTATCATAACTTTACCATAGAGTATATTGACCACACTTGGTAAGTTAATGTCTTTGAAACTTCCGTCTTTGACTGTTCACCCAAATAATAACATCCTCATAATAATTGAATCGGCCAGGGATCAGAAGATCCATTGACTGTTATTTAACTTAATTTTTTTAATAAAAAATAAAACGTTTGCCATCCCTGTTTCATAAGTGAATCCACTTGCCTCTTTCCTTTGATATTTTGTACCTTTGCCAGGCTATGCCGCCCAAGAATTGATCAGATAAGTGTTACCTCCGTTACATTGTCTGTTGTCTCGTATTTTATTTTGATACACCTTGGATCGTTTTTGCGGTCCACTGTCAATACAGCTCTACCCTTTGAAAGCACCTGTATGTGCGCATATTACACAGAATCCATGAACTTATTTGGATGTTTAAATTATAATGAACTTTTGAGTGACGCGATATTTTTTTAAAATTTTTGTGATTCCAATGTTATGTTGTTACGAGAAATGAGTAATGAATTCATGAAGTTAAGGGCCTTTTTTTAAATGATAAACCAGTCTCATTTTTTTAAATTATTTAATGAAGTAATATATAGTGGGAACATTTGCCAAAGGCCATACCTACACGTGTATACAAATTTATATCTTATGAACTAATCTATGATAATTCATGTATTTTAACTATGAACTAACTAAATTTTAATTTCCTACGTGTCATTTTATTTTTAATAATCTTAATCTTAACATATGTTTTCTTAGAAATAATTAACACATACAATACCCTGCGGTAAGTAATACACATCTGGCTTAAGAAACATACTGTTGGCCATGAACGGCTAACTTCGGCTTTGTAGAGCGTCGTCTCTGTCGCACTCTGAACACGTGTACGAATGACAGAGACGACGCTCTACAAAGCCGAAATTGGCCGTTTATGGCCGACAGCCTCTTTCTTAAGCCCGATGTGTTTTACTTGCCGCCGGGTACCGTGCATACTATTTACAACTAGATAACAATTCTTACAACTAATTATTTAGCAAGTGCATGTTCACTCATTCAAGCTACTTGCATTCCTTCATATTCTCTCAGACTTTGGTCCTCCCAGCTAACACTGTAGGTGGACTAGTCAGGCAACAGATTATGTTGTTTTTATGAAGATCAATATAAGAATTTTATTTTATATGCTTCCTTTTTGTAATATATTTTGAAATTAGTTTTGTATTTTAATGCACTAAAAATGCGTGCATAGGAAACAATACATAAAGAGTAAATATATGACAGAATACGGAATGAAGCGATAAGGGATGAATATGAACTTGATGTGTTAAGTAAGACCACAAATTTGTTGCATTGAAGCGAATCTGGGGGTTGAAAGGGGAGTGATAAGAGCCGAATAAATGCGGTAAAAATGCGTACCTTACAAATAATATCCGGTATTACAATGTATAATAGAGTAAGGAATGATCGAATAAAGCATTATTGTTTGTTGGATATTACAATACATGCTCGGGTTAAGAATAACCAGAAAAAACGATAATTATTTCTTAGTAATGAGAATAATTAAGATAAGGTTTTTTTTAACCTGGCGAGTTTATTTCCATGTGGCAATCTCTTCCAACCAACCAGAAATATGTTTTTATAGGCTCTAAGTGTTAACCAGACTGGAATCCTATTTAAAAAAATCTGGGTTCCAGCGGGGATCGAACCCGCAACCTCCGGATCGGCAGACAGTGTCTTACCACCAGACCACGGAGGTCGTCAGTTGGTTTGATCACATTGAGAGAATAAGTTACGAAAGACTTAAATATCTAGTACAGTGATATTGCTGGTGAGTTTGCTGGTATACAATGGCTCACTCACTAAAAAAAAACTCGCTTCGCTTTGCAATTGAACTGACGCTGGAATGATGAGGAGATCCTCGACAACGAACGAGGCTCTGCAACTATTGGACTTCTGATTTCTATACTCGCTTAGTAATGCAACTGTCATTAATTCACTCCATATGTCCAAACCATCTAGGTTTCTATCTTTATCTTATTTGAAACAGTATTTTATCCATACATCCCTTACTGATGTCTTCATTTCGCCTTCTTTCATACATAGACAATCTTCAATTAATTCTAAGTCACGTATTTAATGAAAAATGGGGAAAGTCAAAAAGACAATTTAAAAAAAATCTAAAATAAATTTTATCAAATAAAAAATTTCAAAATTAATATAAGTATAGAACTTCGAATGGGTCAATAGAGGTCATAAAGAGGTCACGAAAAAGTCAAACGGAAATAATCAAAATAAATTTGTAAAAAGTTGTAAATGATTAGATATTTTCTGTTATATAGAAAATAGCTTTTTTAAGACATAAACTTAATATCAAGATATTTATCGTAATAATTAGTTTTTATTATTGTTTTAATTGACTTTTTGATTGCTTTTTTGGATCATTCTCCGGGTAAATTATTTAAATCGTCTAATATATCAGATTTATTAAGCTTTTATCAATTCAAATTCATGAATAAATAATATAAGTTTAATGGTAATAGTTGTTTAATTTTTTTGGAAATTTTTCATTTTTATTACTAAACGCAAATATCAAAAGTATTCTTTATTAATAAAAAAAATCGCACGTTTTGTAGATATTTTAAGTCGATTGGAATTCAAAAGATTTGCCGATGAATATTTTTATTTTTCAATACCGTCGTTTAAATGATAAATAAAAATACATGTCTTTAAAAAAAAAAAGACTAATTGATTTTTAATTTAAGATGTAGTATTTTTATTGTCCACAATAAAACGTTGAAGATTTAAATAGTTTCAATGGAACCGTGGAGTAAAATTATACAAAAATGTAAAAAATAACGCTATTTTTTCTAAATAGACGAAATTGTCTCATTCCTTAATCACACACATGCGTACATACATACCATCACGTCATCTTTCTGTCGGGGTAGGCAGAGAGGACAGAACACCAGCATTTCCTATCCAGACGTATATCCTTCGTCTCTTTCACATCTATATACTTTCCTATACAATTCCGACAATTTCTTTGACTTTATTTAACACATTTATTGCAAATACAATCTAGCGGGCTTATTGCTAGGTGGCAATATCTTCCAACCAACCAGACAAAAGTAAATGAAGCAATTTACGTGGTCGCATAAATCATTCAAATGACTATCCATCCCAACGAAATCCATAAACACATACATGAGCATATGCCCACGAACCCCACAAAGAAGGACAATCATCCGAACATTATTTTTCATGTAAAGTGAGATATCATCAATCAAAAAGAACGGAAGGGATGGTGGAGAGGAAAGGAAAAGAAAAATCAGGAATGAAACAGGTTATTTTACTGACTAGAAATTAAGAGTTTTTTCAGTCGCTTCTTAAAGCATGCCAAGGACGAAGCGAGTCTTATATTGGTTTGTAACTGATTCCAGAGTTTTACTGCATGGACAGTAAAGGTCGACGTAAAAAAAGAGGAGCCGTGAACTGGAAATGGTGACTGGAACGGTGACTTTCTATGTTCCCTTCATTAAAAATATCATTCACTTGACCCAACCATACTTTCCTTGGTCGTCCTCTACCATACCTTCCATTCACTTTGAACTATATATTTGTTTTCTTAGCCTTTCTTTATTTATTCGTTCTTCATATCAAAACTATATCTGAGCGTTCTTCTTCATCTTACTCAATATTTCGGCCTTAAGTTCACATTTGTCCCTAACCCCTTCATTACCAATTCTGTCATACATCTTCACCCCATACGTTCTTCTCAATGCACGTATATCTATACCGTTCATTCGGCTCCATTCAATATTTTACCACATCCACGTTTTACTTCCATACATGAAGGTTGGTACTACAACACTGCTGTTGACAATCATTGCATTACTTTTTCGTTGTGCACAGTAGAACCATATGGGCTTATTGACGTACGTCAATCTCTTTCAGCTAACCAGAAAGATGTTAAACTTTTTTCATTAAAAACCAGACTGGAACGTCTTCTAAAGAATCTGGATACCAAAGGGAATCGAAACCGCAACATCGGGCTAGGAGACATGCGTCTTATCAACTAGGCCAATTTGGTTATCAATCAGATTTCGGTAAATTCTTCCGACCAATGAGATTAAAGTTATTTATTTATTTAACACTTCATTGTAAAAACAATCTGGTGAACTTATTGCCATGCGGTAATCTCTTCCAACCAACAAGAAGTAATAGAGGCTTTAAGTGGAAACCATACTGGAACTTCTTTTTAAAAATCTGGGCTGATTGACAATCGTCTCACTAACTAGATTATTATGTATACATGTATTATATAAAATACGAGTATATATAAAAAAATATATATATAACGTATTTTCTTAACACCTGTCACATCAAGGTCACCTTAAGCATATTTGTAAGGCAACTGCTAAATGCCTGAAGAATAATATACACAAATAAAAAGTTTTGAATTGATAGTTGGAATTTTTAGTTATTTGGAACTCCTGTTACGAGAACAACATTTCACTATTTAGAGATATACTCGTAAGTGGCGTGTTCACCTTTAGAAATCACTTGAAGGCAACCCTTTTTGGGAGGTCTTAACAAAATTCATGATTATATATGAACAATAGATACATACGCTATACTATACCTGAAGCCGAATGTATTACTATCACATGTCGGAAGATCTACAAAGGTTTCTTAGTAGTTCATCTTCCTTGATAAGTTTTCTGCGGTTTTCTTACCAATTATGTTTTTCTTAACAGACACAGATAAGTTTCTAATCTAATAGCCTCAGTCACCACCTTCTTATTCTTACACCCAACTAATAGTGGGTTCGAATCCCGGGTTATAGTGCCTTTGAGGAGAATTTGCTCTCTAAACGACCCTATAAAAAATGTTTAATTATTATTATAATTATTACTACATACATATCACATCAAGCCGTGTGCCTTGCGGGATGGGCAGGGAGAACAGATCTCCAAACTTTTCTGTCTAAGCACACAACTTTCTCTATATTCATTTATTTATTTATTTAACACTTTTATTGCAATACAATCTGGCGGGTTTATTGCCAGGTGGCAATTTCTTCCAACCAACCAGACAAAAGTAAATGAAGCAAGTTACGTGGTCGCATAAATCATTCAAATGACTATCCATCCCCACGAAATCCATAAACATATACGCGAGAACATGCCCACGAATCCCACAAAGATGGACAATCACCCGAACATTATTTTTCATATAAAGTGAGATATCACCAATAAAAAGGAAAGGAAAGGATGGTGGAGAGGAAAGGAAAAGAAAAATCAGGAATGAAACACGTTATTTTACTGACTAGAAATTAAGAGTTTTTTCAGTCGCTTCTTAAAGCATGCCAAGGACGGAGCGAGTCTTATATTGGTTTGTAACTGATTCCTGAGTCTCACTGCATGGACAGTAAAGGACGACATAAAGAAAGAGGAGCGGTGAGCTGGAAAGGCCAATAAACAATCTCTGTTTGAGCGTAGCGCTAATCCATGATTAGAAACACGCTGAAAATTTTCGGCGAGATAAGAGGGTGCGGCGGGACAGTTAAGGATATTATAGAATAGAGACAGTATGTGAATTTGGCGTCTATTTCTAACATTCAACCAGTTCAATGCCTTCTGGTATGAAGTTATATGACCGTACTTTCGTAGGTTGAAAATAAATCTTAGACACACATTCATTATACGAGACAAGAATATCTGGACTTCAGTATATTTAGTAATCGCTCAGAAATTCCACTCTTGTTGATCCTTGATGGTACGAATGTACTTATAACATTAAGTGTCAAGATTGGACACGACATTAGTAATCTACCAGTAGCATTTATATAGCAGAAGATAGTACAACAGATACCAAAGGACCTGTTGCAGCTAGTGAGGGGTAGGCAGAGAGGAGAGGCAGCACCCCGGGCAGAGTTGCACTGTGCATGCGTGCGTAATGAATCGGAAATGGTCGTCATAAACAAATAACCGACTCCCGAGGCATGCGGTGTCCATTGTTTCTCATACTTTGTACTGTTTAGATACAAAATAGATAAAAGCTTAAAGTCTTTTCTTTTTAGTCTTAAATGTAAGATTAGATTACAGCGACTGACAATAGCGACGTTCAATACAATCAATGGGCAATAATAGTGAATGTCCAATAAATAGTTAGTACTGACTGAAAACAGTTAAACTAAGGTAAGAATGAAATCACGTATTCAAAAGGTAACGATTCTTAATCGTTGCTTTTTCAGTTTTATTTTTTTCATGAATATGCACGGAAAGTCAATTATCATCTTATTTTGCTATCAAAGGTACTATACTACCCCCAGGCAGAATACTACCATCTGGATAACACTGGTTGTTTCACTAATACATACTTTTTCTTAATAATACACCAGGCTCTTCCAGAGCAGTCCATACTAGGTTGTATGGACTACTCCTCCCCCAAATATAGAGAATCTATTCATCACGCTATATTCCCTACTTTAACTGTTCTGCTAATTACTGTACGGAACCTGCTAAGAGATTTCCAGTTTTTTTTACAGGAAATGTAAATTATTAAACAATTAGTTTAATTTGCTTATTGGAACTATAGATCCTTTACCACGGCATAAATCTCATTGATTTTTATCTTTAAAATTTTCAAAGATCTCTAAAAACATGTTAAAATTTAAATGTGTGTTCAGAGGATTAATTATATTATTTTAGTTTTTATTTAAAGCAAACATATTATGTTTTGTACGTAACGGCCCTGGACCTCCTGAGTCGTGGCCTGTCGTATGCTTGTAATATATGTATGGTAAGTAATATGTACGAGTATGTATATACTTTTTTCTGATTTTTTTGTGTATGAGTCATGGTAGTATGTAAATGTTTATGCTTTTTGTCACTCTACTATATTTCTCTGTCGGGGTAGCCAGAAGGTACAAACTGCCATACTTTACTATCTCAACACACATTCTTCGCCTTTGCATCAATACACCTTCTCATGCAGCTCCTATGTTTTCTATATTTTGTACGATATTTTTGTTCGAAATATCATTCACTTGATCGAACTATGCTTTCCTTGGTTTTCTTATATCACGCCTTCTAGTCACATTTGCACTTTATATTTATTAGTCTTTCTTCATTCATTCGTTTTACACGCCCAAACTTAGAGTGCTCTTTTTCATTTAATTCAACGTATTTCTTCCTTATCACTTCATTCTGTATCATTTATACAACACTTATTTGCCTATTCCAGTCTTTTACCCCACCTCTGTTTCACTCCCATACATCAAAGTTGGCACTAAAATACTGTTAAGGATTAACTCTTAACAGATTTAAACACTGTCTGTATTTATATGCCACTCGTTTGGTGTTCCTTCACACAAATATTAAACAACCAGGGTGACATAACGCATCCTTACTTTACTCCTTTTTAAATATTAAACCACCCAGTCAAGACACCGTTCACTCTTATATATGCTCTACTTTCGGTTTGATTAGATAAAAGTTGAAATTTATTATAAATTATGTACAAGTTTAAAAACTTGGAGAAGAGTTGCTTTCTAACGTAGCCATGCTATTAGTAATGACCTACCACTATTGGAATAACTCAAACCGCTCGAGATGAGATACGATCACGCAGGGGCGATAAATCAAAGTCTACCTTTACACGCAGCCCTGATCCCAGATCCTTTCCTCCAGCTGCCGGCCCAGATCTGTTTGACTTCGCTTCTTGTTTGATGATACTGTGTCGACCAAAGAGGAAGACCCTCGGGGTATGGCTTCCATTCATTCTGCACACTTGTGCCATTAACGACATTAAACAATCTTGGTAAAATTAACACATCTAACTTAAAACTTATAAACATATTTGATTTTTGAAGACGATATTTCATAACACTTTTTTTGGGTAGGCAGAGAGAATAGAACTTCACACTTTTTACCTATGCAGACATTTGTCTTATTTCATTAATTTCTTTAATATTTTTATTCTGTTTCTCATAAAGGGTCTTTCAAATTGAACGTTTTTTTAAAATTCTTGGATAAAACACAGATGGCGTCGCGAATTTGCCTGGATTTTGTGACATTTGAGAAGTGTAATGTATGACATTTGTAAAAATGGAGTCGTATACAACACAAGGACGCGTTCAAATTGTTGAATTATTTTACGTATTGTAATCTCCGGAAACGGTGATGTTAATTGGCCACCAAGATGATGTGATCTGACTCCGTTGGACTATTTTCTCTGGGGTTACGTGAAAAGCCAGGTTTATAAGAATGACCCCCGATCAATTCCTGAACGAAATTATTCGCGTTATTGGTTGAGTTAGAACCGCAATTATGCCAAAATGTCATCAAAAATTTTGACAAAAGAGTGGACATCTGTGGAGCTGCAAGAGGTGGACATTTGGCGGGTATTGTTCTTTGTGTTTAAATATCATACATTATACTTCAATGACTAATAAAAAGTTTTTTGAAATCAAAGCAAATTGTGTGTTTTATTCAAGAATTAAAAAAATTGAATTGAAAAAACCGCTCAATTGGAAAGACCCTTTACTTTGTATCTTCCCCTTTAAAAAAATTCTCCAACTCCTACTAAGGTTCAAAAGTTTCCAGCCTGTGCATATGGGCATATACCATGTCAGCCACTACCATTGTATGGTCAAGCGATGTTAAGTAAAAATTAAAAACCTTTCCCCTTAGTTGTATGCTAACAACAACAGACAGAAGACGCGTTGTTTCGTTATATTGTGACAAAGTTGAAAATGTAATATAGTGCGGATATCAAGTTTCTTTCAAAAGTAGAGAAAATCTCGGTAGAAATCAAATGATGTTTAGATTCTGTTTACGGCAAATTGTCTGTATGTATCTAAACGTCATTTTATTTCCGCCAGGGTTTTTTTTTCTTTTCAGAGTTACTTGATGACCGCGTGATATAAATTTTTTTCATTTCATATTATAATGAAATGACATGTCTTCCATCAGACTTCCATCTAGTTGACATGCTATTAAAGGCAGAGTTAAAATTTTTTAACTGTATCATCCCCTTACCATGCGCAGGACGTAATCTCTGTCCATATGCACTCTATTTTTTTCAGGCCTGAAACTTTTGAACCTGAGTGGTATCTCGTTATATTATTCCTCAGATTTACTACTATAGTTCGGAAATTCTAGGATGAGTCCTGTGACAGCTCACAAATTTACCCCAATACAACTTTATGTAATGTATTTACCTAAATAACTTGCTATTTATTAGAATTGAGGCTTATATTAAAGTTGATAAAATAATTAAAATTACTGAACATCGTTACAAGGTTGTATTGGGGCAAATTTGTGAGCTGTCACAGGACTCATCCTAGATTTTCCGAAATATATATGTATTTTTCCTTCGTATGGTATCCTTTAACATACCCGAATTAATGATGCGAGCATATTGAAGAACGTATACGGGAGAAACTATTATCTTCGGTCAGTCGAGCCTTAGCACTATGCACCATTGAAATAGTCAAGTAACTTATAGTTAGCCAACGTACGTGCTATAAAATACTACCGCACGTTGACAGGCAGCAACACTCACACACGTTGAGCACATGCAAGTATTGCTACCAGACAATTTCTAACCAGAGAAGGAACCCTTTTTATTCATTGTTTTTTTTTTTGGTTGAATAATCGAACCTAAAGCTACCGGGTGGAGATCAGCGTCTTCCGAACAAAACCACTCCAATGTATTTCTTTGGAAGGCTTTCACAAATTATTCTCTTAATTTGGCTTATTTGCGGATAAGTTTAAGTGAAAATGATGTTTTCTCTTTCATTTGTAATTTATTTTTATCAAACACTGTTTATTCCACTTTTTTGTAACGGTATAACCCTACCGGTTTCAAGGCTTTCATCTCATCTTCAGGGGAGCACAAACAAGACTAAATTCGGTTCGAACTGGTACCGATATACACGCTTCAACGGTTGGGGGCTGAGGGGTGAAGGAGGCATGGGACGATTTCGGCCAAGAGCGGAGAGATTTTTATGATATAACTGTTCAACAGATGTTCGGATCGATGTACTGACTTAGAAATTTCTAGGGCCTCTAATCTGTCCAATTTATTTCCGTTACTACTGATATGTAAGAATTTGGCATCATCGATAGAAAAAGTATGGTTTTCACGGTGACAATGATTAGCCATTTCAGAATAAATTAGAGGATTTGTTAAGGCGGATTTGTGTTCACGAAATCTCTTTTCAAAAGATCTTCCTGTCTTTCCTGTATAGAAATTATCACAGTCAGCACATAAAAGTTTATACACACCACTGTTGCTAAGTATTCCATTTTTGCCTTTTCCATTAAATAAGAGTTTCCGAAGATTAAAATTAGTGTAAAAAGCTGGCTTTATGTGACTTGGAATATTTTTGGTCATTTCATGTTATTTCATAGTTATGCCTTAACTATAAACAACATATTTCTTTAATTTGTTAATTAGTACGAACTTTTTTTCGTCGTTTAAATTTATAATACAATAAACCTTAAAATACGTTGTCTAGTAAAATAGCGTAAATATAAATCTTTTTCTTATTACTCCGCTAAATACATCCTCGCTACACGTGTTTTTATCTCCTATCCCGAGGTTCTCTTCAAGCATTCTGCATGAAAAGAGCCCCGGGATAGGAGTTAGAAACACGTGAATCGGTGATAAATGTAATTAGTCAAATAACAAAGTAATTTATTGTTACTAATATGATGTTCCATAAAGTCAAAGCACCTTTGATAAATTTTTATTTCATTTATTTATTTACACATGACAAGAAACATAATTTGCGAAAAAAACAACACGTATTTTAATTTGGACACACAATTTCAACGGAATTGGGTTTGTTGCCTTTCATTTGTCGTGTCCCCAGTAAACTAGGCTCTTGCCTGTATCTCACTGAGGACATAAATGTTTATATATAGTTTGGTTTTGCATGATGAAACCACGTGTCAGTCTCATCTATTTGTATGTTAACTCTCAACATACCCAATGAGATGCTTACATGTTAAGAGTGTTGCTGGAAGACACCATTATTTCCATCTCTAAATAAAAGAGCTTTCGGCTTGAGAACCACTTTAGTAGGCTAATTTCTCACAGTTCGTCATCGTGTATATATGTATGGAATTAATACGACATTAGGATAAGCAAAAACTTGAAATACGAGTACACTCTTAACATGTAAGCATCTCATTGGATATGTTGAGAGTTAACATACAAATAGATGAGACTGACACGTTGTTTCATCATGCAAAACCAAACTATATATATAATCATTTATGTACATCTGGCGCACGCGAGTATTGTAATCACGAACTTTTGAACCTGAGTCTTTTTGAAGTGAAATTTCTGTTGGCGCGGTAGGGCAAATTGGCCTGAACGTCACGAAAAGTGAAACGGTGTATTATATTATTATTTAATTATTTTTAAATTATTATTTATTATTAAAAATAATATTTTTGTAATATGTTTATTATTTTTATATTAATATATTTAACATTTATTCATTTTATTTTATATTAAATTATTTTTTTAATTTTATATTTTTTTTAATATTTATTTAATACATAATTTATATTAATATATGATTATTATAATATAATAATATTATTAATAATATAATAAAAATGATACAATAATAAATAAATAATTAAATTATTAATTTAATCATTAATAATAACATAAAAATATGAATATATTTAATATTAAAAAATATAAATTTAATATAATTAAGTGTATTATATTATTATTAAAAATATTATTACAATTATTATTATTTATTATTAAAATTAAAAAAAAAACAGTTTTTTTATTTAATTAAGAGAGATTTTCTTGTATTAAATTCCTCATAACCATTTCCTAATCCTAAAAAAAAAATCGTTTCAAATGGAAAAAAAGCAATGCATAAAATCAACTTTTCTAAGGAGCTAAGAAGTTTCACTTCTACCGCGCGAGAGTCTCACGCATCTGTTTTTTGTAAATTTGTTTATTGTTATCGGTTAAATCTAAAATCCTCGGCTAGAAAACGAACATCCAACCAATAAGTTTGCGGAGGTCACCTAAATTTAATATAAGTTCATAGGTAAGCATATTAGGTGGGATGCCGAGACAAAAATGAATATATTAGAAGTTATTCTAAACCCATTCAATTTTGTTGGAATGGAGAAAAATATTATGTGATACGAGTTACATATTTATATTTCTCATGAGTAATGTATAGAAAACTTGATATTGAGATAGTCTCCTGAAGTATTGGCAATTTCTAAGACATGTTCAATGACAAAAATGGTGAGAAATCTCAATGTCTTAATACATTTATTCGTTATATTGACAAATTTAGTCGCTGGTAGAAAACCTACACCTAATTACATAAAACACAATCGACGTCAACGTCACGTAAATCTTTCCCGACTTACTGGATAAGGGGGACATATATTTTGCCACTTACTAGGTGAAAAGTTATAAAATATTTCTATGAAGGAAGTAAAAAACAAATAAAAATGGAAACAAAAAAAAAGCATAAAACAAACTAAAAAATACGTAACGGAAATGATAGGAAAGGGGACAAGGAAAAACTCACGCTTTGTTGTTGAAGAGAGATCAAGTGTTTTTAAGTTGTTTATTGAAGCATGTTAGCGAGTATTACGGTAGCTGTTTTCAGAGTCGGCCATCATGGTAAGATAAGAATATCCTCCTACTCGATAGTTAAAGATGTTTTTCTAAAATTACCATAAAATAGAGTTACTTAAAATATCAATTTTATCCTTATAAACACATTGACGACTTTTGTAGCCTATTTGGTAAGACCAATTTATTTATTTGTTTAAACTTTTGTATGTAATTACAAATTGTAAGAAAAATATAGTAGTGTATTAATATATATTTATTAGCTAACAGTTTAGACATCCATTGACGGAGAAAACCATAAAACTAACAACACATAATTTAATGAAAATAAAATAAAATAAAGAAATGTACTCAAGTTCAAGTATCGAGGACCTCACCTCCAGGACCATCTCATTTCTCCAGGGGTGCATACATCCCTTGTTAAGAAACGCTGATATAAAAACTGGACATATTCCAATCAAATCCAATCTGTTGAAATGTTATAAAAATGTCAAAAGTTTAATTTGCTCCGATATAATGTTATTATATTAAAAAGGGATTCAGTCTCATTTGCATTAAATACCTCTTTAACATCCCTCTGGTTGGTTGGAAGGGATTGCTACATGACAATTAGCCCGCCAGGTTGTAACTGTATATAGCTAAAGTGTAATATAATATAACCGTACACTGCGTTAAAAAGGCGCAGACATCAAGTTAATTCCTTTTTAATGTTCCCCTCCAGGTTACAGCGAAATGGCGAATACCTCAAAATAATTTATGCGTGTACATAGCAATAATTCTCATATTTCAGCAGATTGGCCGTTCTTCACTTCCCCGGGCATACGGGCATGTTCGATGGGCACTTAGTGAAAAGGAATGACACTGGTCATAATTTACGGTTGTATCGCTTTTTATTTATTGCGTTAGGATTTATGGGGGCGCGGTGTAGGCATGTTTTATCGTTGCCATCTCTCCCAGCAGGCTGCCGAAACACGCCGTGTTACTTCTTCAAGGAACATGTGAGGTGCTTTCGTTGCGGTTGTGATTTTGACGAGGCACAATGTATAGCTTTACTCGTGTACAAAACATGCCACAAAACATGATAAAATATATTTCATACATGTATAGATATCTCTGATACTAGATGTCCTTACCAAAATTAGCAGAGGAAGAATAACTATAAATAATTCAAGGATCTATTGTACTATCTTATGAGATTTCAAAGGTACCTTTGATTCTCATAAGTCAAAGTTGGTTCTAAAATATTGTTGTGGACTATCAGTATACTCAAAGAAAATGTGGCCAACGATTTGTTGGGCTACATATTACATCAAAATGTTCTGAAAAAGGTTTTAGTAAATTTCTCACCTTACTTAAATGTATAACATAGAAGATTGGAGCAATCAATATATTATGATTAACCGTCACCTTTATAAACAATAACCGCTAGCCAAATGGAGGACGACGCGATCATTTAGCCACATTTTTTTTTGGTTTAAGCAATTTACCATATTGAGAGTGTTTTTCTACTACTTTTAATCTTGCGCTTTCCTAAGCTATTGATCTCTTTCAAGATAACGATAATAGTAAAAAGACAACTTACATAGCGCCATTTAGAGAGCCGATTCTCCTTAAGGGAGTTCTAATTCCTAATTTAAACTCACTATATTGACATTTAAAATATAAAATAAAAAGAAATAAGTTGAGGGTGAGGATGGAAAAGTGATGGGTGCGTACACTAACTAGGTTAGACACTCTGCCACATTTGCACATGCTTAGTAAAATCAAGGAAAGATAAACTACACATAAATCTTTGTGAACTTCCGAAATGTGTTAATAACACATTCGGCTTTAGGTGGAGTGTAGTGTATGTACAAGTCAAGTGTTCATATTTTTTTTTCTTTCTTTTCGCTGGTGGTGAATCGGGGATTGTGCGTACGTGTTTGTGCGTTATCTGCTCATTCATTCTTTTAAAACTGCTTAACTATTTCAATGTATTACTGCCTAACTATTTCAATGTTGTTTCAACTATTTCATTTCCCATTTTATAAAATTTGGACTCCTTTGAGGCTTTTCTTTATTTCGTTCTTGCTGACAGTTAACCTGAGGTGGTATATGTGGGTTTACTTTTTTTTTGTTTTCTGCCATACATTTTTGTTTTTTTATTTATTCTTTAATCTAGATATGCGGGGATGTGGGATGGAAGCCCCCCGATGCCCTTGCGGTCGGGCTCGCCCTACATTGGTAGAGCGTATCTCGGCTGGGGGAATGTTTGTGGAATGAGCCCGGACTTTTTAATGTCTTCCCTCTTGAATGTATTTTTTTTGTCATGCATTTGTTTTCTGTGTTTTTATTTATCTTCTCGTTCTACGTGTTCAAGGGTGTGGGCTGAAAAACATCTGGTGTCCCCGTGGCTGGGCTCTATAGTTTATATCTGTTCATTTATCACGGACCCACCGAGATTCAAATTTCGAGTTACTTTCGGAGAGAATCGAAGTATTCCTCTCTCGCTTTCTTGTATTCAAAATTCAATTCACGTATTCTTTCTTTGCCGACAACCACCGTACGGGTTTTCGCCTATTTATATTATGATAAACGAATTTTTTTGTACAACTAGGGAAAAACTTTTTAACATATCTTACTGACTTGAAAATATAAGTTCTTTTCCTTCGTCGTGTAGTAGGTAAATCTTCAATCTGTTTTTTTTTAAATTATTTCTGGGATATACAATACCACTTTTCCACCAATTATCTTACTTTCTTATAAAAATATGCATACGTCCTATCTTTTCTCCTCATATGGGATCTATGAAATTTAAAACTTAAAAAATTTAATTAAAATAGTCGTACATATGTTAATACTGTAGTGAACTCAAATAAAACAGTGGTGAATATGACATAAAAAAAGAAGTATTTTATTTAAAAAATTAGAAACACGAGACCATAAAATGAAACAAACGTATTTTCTAAGATTAAAGAAATAAAATAGTTGTTTTAAATATTAACGATTTTGGTCCGAATAAAATATAATGGTAAAACTAAATATTTTATTTTAATTTATATAATTTTGTTCATATATTTCTTCGATTATTATGAATATTTTTGGTTTTTATTTTCCATTTTGTAAGCATAATTATGCAAGTAGATAATACTAATATTTTTTGTTAAGAATATTCTTTCATCCTTTATTTGAAACAATTTTTTTTATTAACATTAGAACCAGAAATTAACATAGAAATTGATTTGAATTATATTAAAAGAACGAATAAATAAAGATTAAATTGACGTTTAACTTTTATATTGCAAATTAAAACCATGTGCCAATTAGCGCAATGTATAGTAGAATGTTATTTTCTGAGATTTGTGACTAACTGAAATGATTTTCCAGCTTTTTTATCTCAACTACGTTAGAAAAAATTGAATTAGATTTTTCTCCGATCAATTGGGTTCAGATTTCAGTGCCTATTTGGGGTTAAGATTCCAGATTGGGTAACATGAAATCACTCTGGCATATTCGGTTCATATAATATTCCAGATTTGATAATAAGATATTGCTCTGGCCTATTGAGTTCGGGTTCAGACTGGGCAATAAGAAATTACTCTGATCTATTGTGTAACAAGAAACTAGATTAATTGGGTAACAGGAACCCATCTGATATATTAGATTCGGATTCACGATTGGGTAACAAGAAATCAGTCTGGATTATCGGGATCGGAATCCAGATTTGGTAATAAGAAATCACTTTGGTCCATTGGGTTAGGAGATACTTTGTTTTTCCATTATTAAATTAATCACCGTTCTATGGCACTCCCTATTCTGGTTTGTTATGAAAACAACATTAAAGTGTAACTGGTGTTACATTTTACTGCAAGTATAACGCTTTTTTGTATATATTACAAACTGGTGGATTTCTTACTGTGTGGCAATTAACTTTAAAAACAAAACAAACAACCTTAAATATGTTAAAGAGACTGTAAGTGAAAATCAGACTAAAACCCTTAAAACATGGGTACCAATAGGAATCAAACTTGGGTTGGAAGAAACGCGTTGAACCAACTAAGCCATGCGGGTTGTCTGCATGTGTGGTATATTGACACAAATAAAAAATGTTCATGAGAGTTATTTTTTTGCATTCTTTGGTTATTAATTACTGTTTTATGTTTGCTGATGGCTTTTTTGTTTTACTAATATTTTTTAAATTCACCGTTTTGTATAATTTTTGTGACATACACGAATGTAAAAAAAATGTGATTTAGTTTAAATCATGATTTATTTCTGTAATATGATTTACAACGTTGCGTATTAGATAAACAACGTTTATATTCTTGTATTTAATGTCAACATTTCTCTGTGTCATTCCGATATGTTACTAAGGTCCAAAATTTACCAGCCTGAATATGTTAGAACGTGTTTAAACGAATACAACGCCAACCACGAGCACCACATGGTCGGACGACGTTACTGTTAAAATGTGATACGTCTACCGTCAGTACTAAGTCAACTAGAGCCTATATAAGAAGTGTTGTTTCTGAAATGTAAAAATTGAATATCTGGTGATAATGCTCGCTCGAGCTAAACGTTTTCGACAATTATTACCTCTTCACGTACGGTAATATTTCCAACTGCAAGTTCCGGATCTACTCTAGAGACTTAAAACCAGTCATCATCCTGCCGTGTAGCTCATGATTGAGCATTGTGACTCCCATGATAACCCTTGACGACTTCTCTCCATCCATCTCTACACTCTGCGATCCCAAGGGCAGTTGTTAAGCATAATCCTGTTGCGCATCTTACCTGGTAAGTCCAACGCATAGAGACTCTTCATCTTGCGGTCGTCCTTCCACGTTTTAAGTGACCACAATTCTATTCAAACTCTCCCCTTAGCCATGAGCAATGGGCCTAGAACCTACCACTTTTGTAATATTTTGAATTTGTAAATGGTGGTCGGTTTGAGTTCTGAGTTGAGGAGAGTTTGTTCTCTGTACGGCGCTTTATAAATTGTTCTAGTAATAATATTATTATTACAGAATCTGTGAACTTGTCGAAGGTATATTGTCGACAATTGTCGTCATCGTCGTTGCTGAGTCTCTTAGTCGAGCATCTCTTCCACGTCGACTATGTGATCTTCTGTGAGAAAACAGCCCGATCTTAGATGCGCACTTCCTCCCTCAGATGTCACAGACATGTGGATCCATGTTCGCAGCATTCGTCGAAAATATGATGCCTTTGACGAATCTCCCGAGTCCCGAAGGTTCGATTAATGAGACTGTAGTCAATGTTGTCTCTCGGTCACGGTCTTCAGTATATCCGTATCTCCAAATTTAATATAAATATTGAGTCGTAATATATGAATGAATAATTATAATCATTTAACCTCATTTGCTCTCTCCCTATCCGTGCTCTAGTCGTTACTCCAGATTCAGACACTAAGTCCGTTTCAACAAATAACATAACTTTATGGCATAGTACACACTGTGTAGGTATCGTTTCATTATATTCGTACCTGCATTTATGGCGAGCATATAAGGAGAGAAATTGTTTTGTAATCATGGGTAGCGGCTAGTCTATCTGTTTTGATTACTTCCAAATATTTTTGCCTTTTATGGCCTACTATAAAATTACCATACATTTTGAGCGTGTAATGGACCAACACAGACTAGAACTAGATAATGGTATGTTTTTAGTAATATTTTATTTTGTAATAGTTTGTTTTGTAAAGTAAACTTAATAATGAATTACATACATACCATCACGACGTCTCCCTATCGGCGTAGGCACAGAAGATAGAGCACCAGATTTTCTACACACCTTTCGCGTCTTCTAAATCCATCCGCCTTTTCATACAGCTCCTGCGATTTCTATGAGTTTTTATATTTCTTTCTTTTAAAATATCATACACTTTATCCAACCATATTTTATTTGGTCTTCCTTTACCACGCTTTGCCCTCTCGTTTGCACTGTGTATTTCTTTTGTAAGTATTTCTTCATTCATTCATTCCACATGCCCAAACTATCTCAGAGTGTTCTTCTTCACCTTACTCAAAAGATCAACCATAAGTTTCCATTCATCCCTAATCACTTTATGCCGTATTCTGTCATACATAGTAACTCCATGTATTCTAATAAAGAACTACAAAATAAATAGAATCAACATTTATTTAACTTCAAGAGATGTTGCCGTATTGAATTGATTTAAATGATAGCCAACGTTTCGAAAGCGTTGCAGACTTCATCTTCAGGGCGATGTTAAAAGAAACATAATTGAATCACATCGATTGAAACTTTTTGACATGATGATGAAGGCTGCAATTACTTAGAAACGACGATCATAAAGAACGCAATATATATTGCAAATATGAGTGAAATTTTTGGTCGAGGAAGACCAAGAAAAGCATCAAGTGAATGATATTTTGTAAGAAGGAATGTTAAAAGTAAGAGAAGTTGAAGGAGTTGCATGAGAATGTGTATAGATGAAGAAAAGGCGAAGGAGATAAACGTGTGTGGTGCTTTGTCCTTTCTGCCTACCGCGACAAGGAAATGATGTGATGGAATGTAAATAACAAGTTATTTTCATACATTTTTTATCAGAATTGAAATTCGACTCTGTTCCCTTGAGTATGCAAAATTATAGATATGAAAGCTTCAATCACGAATCAAATAGAGTTCTAGACACCAATTTATAAAAAGGAATTATCGCTTTGAATGGCATATGATGTAATAAAAAAAACTTGCTAAACACTTTTCCATTCGAGGGTGTGCAGTTGAAAAAGTTCAACGTTCGACCATAAAAATGATTGCATTTCCGCCTTTTTTAGATCTAGCTGAAAATTTGAGGAGCTGCTTTTACACTCGACACGATCGGGTTTATGATCGCTATTTTATCGATTTATCACTATAATTAATGAATCTCTACTAGACAAAAGCGCTTTTAGAATATATAAGTAATTGGTCTGGCCAACGTGGCTAAAAAAACGTTAATTTCACTTTGAGATCATTTGCGACACCTTCTTGCTTATTATTCAAGTCGGTGTTGATTAATAACTAATAAATAAAAGTACATATTTGTTGAATATTCTGATGTCCCAGGTTCGATCTGACTTTATATTTAATCTATCTTCGTTCACAGTGTATATCAGGGGTACTCAAACGGTCGATCGCAATAGGTTTTTAAGTCGATCAATTACAATACATATTATATTTTTGAAATTTCTGACTTTCAATTTATAAAAAGTACACTAAATATTTTTTAACAATTATTTTAACCTAATATTTGTTAATATAGTAACGAACATTAAATATTAAATTATCATCTATCTGATAATTTAACATTTAATAGATGTTATTTGGGTTTAGATAGCTCTATCTCGTCCAGTTACCAAACGCGTCTCAACCTTCCGAGACACGAACATCAAGGACGTCGAAAGCAGTGATGTACATCTCAAAGCCAGAGCTACAGGTAACAAATTTTGGGCTTGTTTATCTGAAGAAAAATATCCATGTTTGAAACAAATAGCCTGTCAGTTAACAGCATTTGTTTGGGTCAATGTTTGAAAATAATTCAATCTAAATATCGTAATCGGCTCAGTGACGAACATCTTAATTCATGCTTGCGTTGTGCACTTAGTAATTACGTGCCATCTTATGAAAATTATGCAGAGGACATGCAGTGCCATGCATTGACATCAAAAGAACATTAGTTACAGAATACTTATTATTTCAATGATAATACTTATTACGTATGTGATCATCTTTGCAATTAATAAATACTTACCATTTATAAACTTTGTATTGTATTTTTACCTAGTCGATCGCTTGCCGTCTAATGCTTTTATGGTAGATCGCCGATGGTTAAAGTCTGAGCGCCCCTGGTGTATATTATACGTTGTTAGGAAAGAAGTTTCGTATTTTACGGATATATGCCGAAGGACATAATTTTCTTTGGTCATTTAATTTCAAATGTGACGATTGCATACTGTTATGGAAGGTAATCGTTTAGAGCATTTTTTCGACATACGTTTGTGTTATTTTGAAGATGAGCCAAAATAAATTATTTTTTCGGTGCTTTGTACTTTTTACTACACTAAAAAAATACGATACAAAAAAAAACATACAGTGTTTGGCGATGATGCTGTGAGCATAACATACGTGCACGTCAAATGAGGTTTAAAATAATCGTTATGATTTTGTGTACAGCAATCGAAGTTGCTGTCTGCTCTGAAAGGCTGATCACCACTGATAACGACCGAATTAAAGCTTTGATCGAGTAAAAACTAGCGTTCTACAACACGAGAGCTCACTGAGATAATGAAATATCCACTAATAATCACCGTTTATTAGGGTTCAATTTTGTATTTTAATTTTGCCAAAAAATCCGAAGTGATTTTTTGGACAACCCAATTGTTAAATATTTGTCTATAAAACTGAAACGGTAGTTGTTAAAAATAAATCCATCACAAATCCCTAGTTTATTTATCGTTAATCACCATCCAATGAAATGAAAACGATACTGGAGAGAAAATAATGGATATAAATTTCGTTAAACGATACACTGTTATACTATTTGAAACAATTTTTAAAACAAATTTATGTACACATTTTGTTATAACCTCGCAAAAAGTTTTCTTCAAAAATTTCCTAAATCTGTACATGCCACTCATATATCTAAATCAGTGTTTCCCAAACTTTTTTGGACTGTCGTGCCTTCTTAGAATATATATTTCATCAGCTTCCTCCCACAAAATCTGTCAAAATAATCATACATTGAAAATGAAATTAAAAAAAAATGCAATATTGTAAAAATTTGTCGTTGCTTCCTTAAATAAGTCAGTAGTAACACGATTTCATAAGGTCATTTGAAAGTTTGAAATGTATGAGGTCCGACTCTGAATACAAATTAAAGGATGGAAATTAGTATTTAGATGTGCATTAGAATATTTAAAAAAAATATTATTTTGTCAATACACGTATAACACTGATTTCCATTACACGTGTTTCTACCTCCTATTAGTAGACTATCTTCAGATGGATTAATGTAATTAGTGGAATAACAAAGTAATTTATATTTAAATATTGTTCAACTCTTTATTCTGTATAATTTGAAGTTTCCTCTATTAAGTTTCAATACTCAGAAAAAAAAAAGCAGTTCAACATTGATTTAGATGCGGTGCAATCACATTAATAACTCAAAATACGAAAAAAAAAAGAAGAAAAAAACAATTGTTGACAAATGTATCGTCGTTGTTCTGCGAAAAGCATTTAAGTCCATTTTTGCTCAAAATTACTTTTTGATGCCATTTTACTTAAAATAAAAATATCTATACATTGAAAAAACATTTACGTCCTAAAGTTATATGGTTTCGCTGTTATGAAAAGATAAAAAGTCATATAACTTGATTTTACATCGCCTTCCGAAACTTAAATTGCATTTATCTCAAAACTGAATATTTGGACGTAAATGGTTTTCGTAGAACAACGACGATCTGGTAAACGTCAAATTTAGATTTTCTATGAATTTAGGTTACTATTTATTTAGACATAAGTTATAACACAAATATATATTTTTGTCAAGATCTAATGATACAATAAACTTTTACTGACAAAATGTACAGAATTTTACATAGAATATATAAAAAAATACTTTTGGCAGTCAAGTTTACCTCGATAGCTTGTATTTCAATTTCGTAGATGGCGTTAGCTGTGCAGAATAAATACCTCGAACCAGTTCCACTCGACACGCAATTGGCAACCGTATTTTTAATAGACGTTTTAGCGTGGTCCGTGAGTGACGGAAAACTAATAAATTTATAGAAAAAAATCAATAAATTTAAACACTCAATAGTTTAAATGTATAAAAACACTACTTCTTTGTCACAGCATAATTTGTTTTGAGATTATAACAATACATAGAAATGTATTTTCAAGTTTTGTAGTTACGCTCAAATTTTTCATTTTATTTATATTTTCGGAATAACTTCGAATCGAATTCAACGTTTTTACAAAGCATATTATCAAAAGTAGAAGAAACAGCTGATACTGTTTTAGATTTATTATACTTTCGGTGAAAGCAGATATACTCTCAAGTGATATTCAACGTTGGGGGGACATGACATGACACTGGGAAGAAGAAGTAAGCAGAGAGGTCTGGATACATTACTATTCATGTTGTCGTCATTGCTATGCCTCGTAGTTGAGGATTCTCTCGCTATTCCAACGTAAATTCAGTTGGAAAGCGAAGCTGTGTCGTGGAGGTTTAGTTTATTTCTTCTATTTTTTCTCCTCTTTAAGTGAGTGAGCTGTTGCACACCAGCAAACTCACCGGCTACATCGGTGTACTGGATCCGATGGTACACCTGAAGTGAGACAATCGGAGCACACCAGCATGTTTTTTGCCCTTTTTTTGAAAGAATACATATGACCGAAGCCATAGTTATCTTTATACCCTCGAATACTAGGCGGAAAAAATGCCTGTGTCATTCATTCGAGGGGAATAGCACATCGCGGGGTTCGAACCGACGACCTACCGCACGAAAGTCCAGTGCGTTATCGCGCGGTGATGCACCTAATTTCTATTCATGAACACATCCCCCGTATCCACATTCACACGTGCGTCAGACATGCTGTCCTGTTTTTCATACTTCTTATTTTTCCCTCTATTAATTTTTTTCCAACTATCTCCTTCCACTGTTTCCTAGATTTATCTCTCCCTCAAAGTCCATCCATTTCAGATATACTGGTATATCATAAGTTTTTCGCAATTTATTTGGCAACCATCTCGATATTTCTTTCGCCCTTGAAAACGCCCTTCAAAACGGGCTCTCTTTTATTTATGAATGACAAAATAAGCGACACTTAAGTGTCCTTTATATAACAAAGGAATAAAATAAAACAAAATGATAAAATCAAGATGGTGAAAACATGGGATTCACATTTTTTCCCACTTATTCACCATTTTAGTTTATATTGTTCATTCTCTGCTTACTGTTCGCCATTACATGTGCCAAACTATAATAATTTATATTCTTTCGAATATTTAATTTCGCTAATAAATAATATGTCTAGATATTTGTAAAAAAAAAAACATTTGTTTATTATTTATAATTCACACTTTATATATAAAATATCACTAACATTAAGTGGAAGGCATGTGAGAGGAATACCAAGGAAAGTGTGGTTGGATCAAGTGAATGATATTTTGAAAGAAGGAAACCTAGAAAGTTAAAGAAATCGTAGGAGTCGTATGAGAGGTGTATGGATGTGAAAGAGTCTAAAAATGTGTGTCGAGATAGGAAAGTTTCGTCTTCTGTCTACCCCGACAGGAATGCGGCGTGATGTTACGCGTGGATGAATGGGCGCATTTAATTTAAATATAAGCTATAAGGATTATTATAACAAACTTCATTAATATGCCTAAGATATCACTAAAGAATTAGATTGAAAAAAAAGGAAGGGTAAGAGAAGTTGGAGTGACTATATGAGAAGATGTATCAATGTAAGGGAGGCGAACTGCATGTCTAAAATGAAAAAATCTGCCACTCTACCTTCTCTTCCTTCTCTGATAAATAAATAAGAATTGCATTGTATTAGATTTTCGTTGTATACAGTACAACCTGGCAGGTTTATTACCATGTGGCAAAATCTTCCAGCCAACCAGAAATATGTAAAAAAGGTCTTCAGTTAAAACGAGACTGGAATCCTTGTTTAAAAATATATGGATTTCATCGGGAATTAAACCCGTGATCTTCGGGCTGGAAGATAAGCGTCTTATCAACTAGGTCATGGAGGTAGTACGTTTGAGTATGGATGATATAAAAAATTACATATTGTTAAAATTACAGCCTTTCTTCGAAAAAAATCAGATGGAATGAAAAAGGTTATGTGTCTTGATAGGAAAGTCTGGTGTACTGCACTTTCTGCCTACCCCGACAAGCAAATATGTATGTTATATAATAAACATCAGTTTAACAACGCAGCTCTTTGTTCAATTTTCGACATCAAGTCACTAGTTATTTGAGATGTTACGCTGAATAAGATGTTTTTAAATGCCATGATGCTGATCTCAATCTACTGACAAAGCATTTAATCATAAACATACAAAAGAAACACATAACATATGACTTAATTAAAGAAAACTCCAGAGTGACGGCCGAGATAACGGTCCATTAGATTCATCCTCAACAATATCTTAAACTGGTCCAGACGTTGGTAACTTCAACTTTTTAACTCGGATCCACTTTGTTGTCGAACAGGATCTCGCTGTCCTAACCTGTCGGGGTGGATTCCCGTTCTTCGTACTGTTAAGTGGAAGATCAGGTCTGGAGCGACCGTCTGTTCGAGGAACCAGTTGCTTCGGTTGAAGGTCGAGGATGTTTTGGTAGGAATTAGATTAGTCACCGATGGGCTATTAGCGAATAAGCAGGACATCGATTTTAAAGTACAACGAAGACATATATTAGAAGCTCAAAGGATATTGACCAAATATATTATTAAGTGGAATATAGTTTTTGGTGATTCAGTGTTGTGAAATTAAGATTTGGTTATCGGTAGTTTAGTGGTCTACAGTATTAGTTCGATACCTTGTGATTTTGAAAGAAAGCACATCTTTGTGTTTAAGACAGATTTTCTTTTATTAATATAATAATTTTGCTGCACTACTCCATCTTGAAAATGTTTAATCCCCTACAAAGCAATTTTTTGATATATGGAAGTGAAATGTGGACGTAAAAAAAATCTAAAAAGAGTCGAATAAATGCTGTAAAAGTGTATGCACTTATGTAGAATAATATACGGGGGACAATGTATGATATGTTAGAATATACAATAAAATTACTAGAAATGAATATGAACTTAAGACCGATGTGCAAGATGAAGGAAGACTAAAAAAAATCAGTCTTCAAAATTAAAAATTCAATCCGTATTCAGTCTTCAAAAAATATAATTCAACTAGTGACTTTTGAAATGCAATCTCACTTTTTTACGAATATTGAAAAATTACTGCAAAACGGACAAATTCATCATGTTAAAAATTAAAAAGAAATACGAACACCGACAACTGACAACATTTAAATAAAACACGGAGTTTCGACTCAATAAAATAATTTTTTTCTGTTTATTTATGTATTTAAATAAGTGACTTTTTAAATGCAATCTCACTTTTTTACGAATATTGAAAACTTGCTGCAAAACTGACAAATTCATCATGTTAAAAATTAAAAAGAAATTCAAACACCGACAAGTGCCAAAATTTAAACAAGGAGTTTCGACTAAAAAATATACTTTTTTTCTGTTTAACATATTTATGTATTTATATTCACATCATCCATACAACGATTCTTGTATATAAAACAACTGTGAAGTGGATTAGCGGGGGTGTATCTCATCTCGGGGGATACTATGAAATGAGCCCAGACCTTTTGATAGCTTTTCTCTTAAATATATATATTTTTCCATTGCCTTGAAATATATTTGTTGATACATAATACATATGTACATACTATGTTGCTATCAATAAATCTGTACTTATTTTGTTGTGAAATTATTCAAATCTTATTATATGAATTCCATCAAATTGAAAGTAAAAATATTTCGTGAACGGTAATATGAAAAAAATCAAAATTAGTAAAGCAATATTAGAAAGAGGGTCCTACGATAAAATTTTTGCAAGTATATTTTTGAATATTTACTAAGAGTTCGTATTCCTTCTTCGGTGGCAGAAACCGGTTTTAAAACGTATTTAACAGTGATTGTTCGCTTTCGGCTACCCTTGTAATTTTTTGTCGTTACTTCATAAGGAATAAACCAAATATACAAGTATACTTATTTTAATTGGGGTTACTTTTAAATTATTTTATCGCTAGATGGCAGTATAATGCTATATCAGGAAGGTATGCGATACTTCGTGTGATATCATTGTAAAATAAATATATTGCGTTGCACCTTTGACATTTCTTGTTATTATCATAGGTTTAGTCTGATACCATCGCGTTTCAATTATAACTGCAAATTTACATACATATTCATATGATCTTTAAAACAATACTGATTTAAATCAATTTGATTGATTTTTTATAGATAAATTGAAAAAAATATTGTCCATTTTGCTAGACACGCAGATATACTTAAAGGTTAAAAAATATTTGCATATTCTAAATGTCTTAATTAATCGTGTTTTATTAAGAAGGGAATTTTTCGGTGGGTGTATAAATATTAGAATATTGCAAAAACATGCGATAAGCTATGGATAAAAAAAAGTACAAATTATTATACTAAAGCTTAACAATTTGAAACTTTACATAAAGGAATAAATGTTTATTTTAAAAGGATGTATAAAAAATGGCCATTTGCAGGATAAGAATAGGACACTATTTGATAGGAAGCCATCTTAATAAAATCCATGTAGTTTCTCTGTTGGGTTAGGTAGAGAGAGTGCCAGATTTACCTATTGCGACACACATCTTTCGTCTCTTCTACATCAATACACCTTCTCATATCCCTCCTACGATTTTTCTGCCAATTTACATTTTCCAAATATCATTCACTTGACCCATCTATACTTTCCTTGATTTTTATTTACCATGCCTTGCACTCACATTTGCACTGCATTTTTATTAGCATTTCTTCATTCATTCGTTTAACATGCCCAAAATATCTTACAGCGCTCTTCATCGTCTTACTTAATACACCAGCCAAATTCACATTAATTCCTTAACAATTTATTCCCTTTTCTGTGTGACAATGTCCCCCATGTATTATTTCAAAGTGCACATTTCAACAGTATTAACTCGGCCCTTTTCTGTCTTTTCCAGTCCACATTTAATTTCCACAGATCAAAATTGGTTCTAGAAGACTGCTGTGGATCAAGAATATACACATGCTTCTGTTTTTTAATGTATTCTCTTTTTAATGTGTTCTTGAAATGTTTCTAAATGTATTATGTACATACTATGTTGCTATCAATAAACCTGTATTTATTTATTTACATATGTGTTTAAGTGATCTATAAACATTGTTTCGTGTCTCACGAATTATTTAACATTTTACATGCAATTTATTATGGATTTGATACAATAACAATTTATCCAAAAAACGTGGTTTTATGCGCTTAATTTTTCCGTAATATAATATTATAACTATAACGATAAAAAAATATTCATCAGGAATAAAACACATAGTCGTAACAATGTGTTCTGTTATTATGAATGTTGTTATTTACGCCTGGTTTATTTTCGCTTTATAAATAATGACAAATATCAATTTAGTTGAAATTTTTCAAAATTATGTAAATTTCATACGAAATGCTTCACGGGTCGGTACTGAATAAAACAAATCAATTGATTGGAAAAATATTTTGAGTTAGAATCGTTTTATAACATCTTTAACTTCATTGGCCAACACTTGCTACTAGTTGCAATCCGTGAAATATTCACGGAAGTAAAACAAATCCTGCATTAATTAAAATACGAGTATATATTCATAAATGTAGAATTTGTTTATATACGAGTATATCATTTATACATCGTCCCTTTTTACACCGGTTCAAAAATTGTTAACTAGGTATTTAAAATTCGTTCAGTATAGTTTCGATCCGTTCATTTATCACGGACCCACCGAGATTCAAATTTCGAAATACTTTTGGAGAGAATCGAAGTATTCCTCTCTCGCTTTCTTGTATTCAAAATTCAATTCTCGTATTCTTTCTTTGCCGACAACCACCGTACGGGTTTTCGCCTATTCATATTTTGATAAACAAAATTTTTTGGGGGTCTGCCCAGTGGTCGAAAAAATGCAAGGAATTCTGGTCTCGTAAATTTTTTGAATTTATTTCCACCAATAAATTGAGAAAGCAATAAATTTGGGAAATCCTTTTTCTCTATTATCAATATCAGTATATTGTTAAATTTTATATTTTTATTATCATTTTGGCTCGTGTACTTACTCATGTTTTGTTGTGTTAATGTGTCTTTTTTATTAGGTTTTATCGAATTGTTTAAAATTATTTTTTCTTTTTTAATTGTAAATGAAATACTAATTACTTTTTTAAAAACAATTTTGCTAGATACATGGAAGCCCCCCGATGTCCTTGCGGTCGGGCTCGCCCTACATTGGTGGGGTGTATCTCGGCCAGGGGAATGTTTGTGGCATGAGCCCGGACCTTTTAATGTCTTCTCTCTTGAATGTATTTTTTTTGTCATCTATTTATTTTCTGTGTTTTTTTTATCTTATTGTTCTACGTGTTCAAGAGTGTGGGCTTAAAATCATCTGGTGTCCCCGTGGCTGGGCTCGCCCTATATTGGTGGGGTGTATCTTAGCTGGGGGGATGTTATTAGATGAGTCCAGACCTTTTGATAGCTTCTGTTTTTTAATGTATTCTTTTTTTAATGTGTTCTTGAAATGTGTCTAAATATATTATGTACATACTATGTTGCTATCAATAAACCTGTGTTTATTTATTTATACATTGTATTGAAAAAATAAATAAATAATATACTGACTTCTCTGCCTTCCCCATCTTACGATGTTTTCAATTTTACGCATGTTTCTTATTTCTGCATTTATTATTCTGTCTCTGAGTGTTTTACATCGCGAGACCTTCAATTCTGATATTCTAAGGAGTGTCTTCGTTCGTGTAGCATCAGGTCTTGTATAAAAGCATATGTCATTACAGATTTAACTCAATAATACTGAAGATATATAACATTATTAATAAGTAACTTTCAAGGAAAACCTGAATACGGTAGAAGATTATGAACGCATCCCTAAAAACTCAGCATGTTAAACCCGTCTCCATAACAATTTCAACTAATTTTACTCCGTGTTTCTTGGACACATCTGTAATTAAAGTGACTGGAGAAATAGTGAAAATCCAGTGTACACCTATTAACGAAGAAATTGAATGTAATCGTTTACAATTAATAAACGTCACTCAGTAGCGTTTCTTCCTCATTACCTTCCTTATCTGTGATAACCTTCACAATTTGTTCCCTCATTTATGGTTAGTTGGCTGTTTATTCATTTGCATATTTCCAATAAAGGAGGTAACAGATTTTATTATTAATTGACATTTCGCTGGATTTAATACGAAGCTATTGAACGGAACGCTTATGGTGTTGTACTAAGAAGTTAGATTATACAACTGGTAGAAATTAAAATTCAAGAAGCCTGGAATAGTGTTATGCACTGGAGCGTTTCAGACACTCATATCGCGTATTACTCTACGCCTGTAAGTAATAAGGTAGTTACTGCAATTGCCAAAATATATGCATTTACTGCTTTATTTCTTACAGGTGTATACCTACATACATACGATCATGTCATTTCTGTATCGGAGTAGGCAGATAAGACAAAGTGCCCAACTTTCCTATAGCGAAACACCTGTAAATTTTTCTACATCTATGTACTCGTATACATCTGTCCTACGACTTTTTTGACTCCCTACGTTTTTTTTTTCAAAACATCATTAATTTGATCCTTTTCTTTTCTTACTATTCCTCTAACAAATCTTACACTCATATGTGCACTAGTTTTTCTTTATTAATTCGTTCTATGTGCCTAAACAATTTTAGAGTGTTCTTGTTTTTCTTACTTAACACATCATCCTTAAACTCATATTCCCCCTAATCCCTTAATTCCGTATTATATCATAAATTGTCTCTCCTTGTATTCTTCTGTGTGCACGTATTTCTACAGCATTTATTCGGCTTCTTCTAGTCTTTATCGCGTCCCCGTTTTACTCCCGTACATCAAAGTTGAAACTGAAATACTCATGGGGACAATCTTTTAAACAGATTTTGATTCTGTCCCGTTCGAGTATACATGTTTTAATGTCTTTTGGCTTTGTTTCCTATCGCTACACGTCATTCGATATTCCCCTTAAATCTTTCATCATTTGAGAAAAATACTAACCAAATGCAGATTTTCCTGACTTGCTCCAATCTTACATTTTTCACTGACATATACTGATTTAGTTTTCCTTTTTCACAATTTTCTTTCACCATGACTTAAGATTTCGCAAAACTCATTCTTCGATCTTTCTCTTAACATCGCGCAACAATAAACTTATCAATCTTATTGATTCATTTTCCTTTTTCTTCGTTTATCTTTATCTTCATAAATTAATTAGAACAGAACTTCAAAAACAGAAAGACGTTTTTTTTAAAGACATCACCATAAAAAGTCATGGAAATAAAGATATTTATATTATTTGTAATTTGTTTTATCAAACCCTGTTTATTCCACTTTTTGTAACGGTATAACCCTACCGATTTCAAGGCTTTCACCTTGTTTGTGCTCGCCTGATGATGAGGCGAAAGCCTTGAAATCGGTAGGGTTATACCGTTACAAAAAGTGGAATAAACAGTGTTGGATAAAACCAATTATAATGTCTTCAAACCTCCACAATGTTAATGCCTTAACTATAAATAATATATTTATATTATTATTTATAGTTAAATCATTATTAACACTGTGGAGGTTTAAAGACATTGTTATTTGTTTTTTCAAAACTGTTTATTCCATATGTTGTTTATAGTTAAGGCATTAACGTTGTGGAGGTTTAAAGACATAGTAATTTATTTTTATCAAACACTGTTTATTCCCCTCCACTGTTATACAGTCACAAAAAGTGGAATAAACAGTGTTTGATAAAAATAAATTACACTGTTTATTCCACTTTATGTACCGGTATAACTCTACCGGTTTCAAGGTTTTCACCTCATCATCATCTGATGATATTTATATTGTTTCTCATTATATGTTGAGGGTCTTCATCTTTATAGTATATTTGAATGATTTAAAAAAATATAATAAAAGAACAGCTTCATTATTTTTTTTTAAATAAGTACTAACTTTGTTGTAATATCAGATAAGGTGAGGAATACCCATAAAACGGAATATTTCTCGAATCTGGTTATGATTATTGATATGTAAATCTGCAGATCTTGTAGATACAAACACGGCTTTATTGCAATTATTAGCTACTGAATATTATAATGACTGAAATGAAAGTAATTACAATAATTCATGGCGCTGAAACTATTATTTTACTGTTATAAATCTGTTATTTTACTGTTATAAATCTATAGATAGGTTTTCTGATAAGGACTTTCGATTTATCGGAAAGGTGTCAGAGATGGAATTTATATAAATTTAATTTATATACGAGTACCTACATTGAAATATTGTTGGGACTAATGAATTGGAACATGTTTGTTTTTGCAGGTAACTGGAAGAAGTGGATGCTAAATATATGTAGGGTTATCTGTACAACCATCTTTTTCTTCTAGTGCTAAATCAGCCCCTTTCCTAGATTGGCGACAGCCAAATCGGAAGCCTCTTTATCTTGTTTCAGATCAATTAACTCCCACACTTCTTAAAATATACAGTGAAACCCCGTTTTTACGTTTTTGAAGGGACTGATAAAAAAACGTAATTGGAGGGAGAACGTAGATTCGGGGGGCTAGAAAAAAAAAGGAAAATTATTTTTTATTTAGATAATCACGCAAATCGGAAAACTTTTTTCAATCGATTTGCCATTTTTTATTATCGTAGCCAAAGTTGTAATGGGTATCCCCAAATCACAACCAACGTTTTTATTCACTTTTTTGAGAATTTTCCTTTTCTCTTGAATCGATATTGTTTTGCTGAGACATTATTTGAAGGGATTCAACGAAAAATTAAAAGAAATGTAAATTGACACACGAAATACACGACAGTTGAAATTGTATGTCCATGATCGACACGTTTAAAACACAAGCACATATTGACCAAATATACAGTCTGTCTGCCTCTGATTCGCTAAATTTCCCACCAATTGCATCGTATTACATGATTCGTGTAACCTTGACCATGAGCGCTGCAGCTGCACACGTGTCTATAAATATAAACAACATATTTCTACTTCCTAATATTCATTTAAAATATTTTTAAAAACGTCGCGCATTTAATTAAATATGTTTATAAATTGATTTTCATTTTAAATATTTCAAACGTAAATTGCGGGAAATAAAAACGTAAAAGCGGGTACTAAATGTACTAAAATAAAATACGATTGTAAAAATTGAATGCAAATACCAGGAACACGTGAATTCGGGGAACGTAAAAACGGGGTTTCACTGTAGATACATTTCCCACTACGTAAGTTTAGTCAGTAAATTCAACACTGACTTACTCCCTCCAATATTACTGGATGACTCTATCGTACCATTAAATAAAACCGTTAAATACCTAGAAATGGTAATGAAATAAACTCTCCCATGGTGAGATTAAATAAGTAAGGTAAGCCAAAGTATCTTCTTCAGCCTTCATTTCCTTAAAGTGTTGCAAATATTCCTGTTAACTAAAACCGAAATTTTAGTCGTGCAATCTTTGCTCTTTCCGATTTAGGACTATGCGAACGTCTGTTATTTGGATATTACGGAGGAACAGCTGGAAAAATTACAACGTCTTCAAAATGTTTGTCTAAGATTTATTTTTAACATGAGAAAGTACGATCAAATCACTTCGAAGGAGCTAAACTGGTTGAACGAGAGAAATAGATGCAAAATTTACATACTGTTTTTATTATATGATATACTTAACTGTCCCGCCACCCCCTCTTATCTTGCTGAAAATTTTCAGTGTCTTTCCGGTAATGGACTAGCGCTACGCTCAAACAAAGATTGTTTATTGGCCTTACCAGTCCACCACCCCTCTTTTTTACGTCGTCCTTAACTGTCCATGAAGTGAGACTCTGGAACCAGTTACAAACTAATGTTAGATTCGCCCCGTCCTTGGGATGCTTTTAGAAGCGACTGAAAAAATCAAAATTTCTGTTCAGTAATATAACATGTTTTAATTCGGATTTTTCTTTATTATCCCCCATCCCTTCATTTTCCTTTGATTGATGATATCTCACTTTTACTTTTATCATGTATATATTCATAAATTTCATAAAGATAAATAATCAGTTGATATTTTTTTGCAACTATGTAATTTACTTTATTGTCTTTTGTCTGCTTGGTTGGAAGAACCCGCTAGATTGTATTTTTACAATGAAGCGTTAATAAATAAATAAAAGAATGAACATGGCTCGAATATGATACTTTACCATTAGTGAGCAACTTTCTATGAGACCCAGCACTAATAATGACATTAAACATGCTATTCATTCCTTATTCCTTCCGTCTGTAGTACCGAGGCTTCCACGAATGCGTGAGCTTTTTATTTTGTCTCTTAGGGACACACCAGCTGACCATCTTAGCATGCGCATTTCAGCAATTTCTAGTTGCCTGGAGTAAGAGTTATACATCGTCCAGCATTTGGACCCATAGAGGAGTGCGGGTCTGACAATCGTTTGGTATACTTTTACTTTTAACTTCACTGGCATTTTCGGATCACATAGAACTCCCGTCATTGATTCAAACTTCATCCATCCCCCACTAATTCTATGTGTTACATCTTTCGTTCCTCTGTTGTCAATTATCTAAAAAAATACAATAATCTACTCGTAACTTAAAAAATATTAATGTTTGAAATTGGAGAGCGATTGAAGAGCCACCCTGTACATAGATAAATTTGAAAAGCAAACGATGTGATACATTTCTTAAATGAGAGCTTTGATAAGTTGGGAAAGAATAGTAAAATAAATAAATAGATCTGCACAATGATAGGCATTGAATCCTTAACTAAGAAATAAATAAATTATTTTGTAAAATGAGACATTAAAATTTTACGCAAAATAAAATAGTTAGAATATATACTCATAAAAAAGTAGTTTATTTCAACGAATACTTTGGATATCTTCCCGAACAAATAAGCTCGATGTTATTGAAAGTAGCCACTTAAGGCTTACTTGTAGCCAAAAATAGTTGCTGCGTTAAATAACTGTGCACTCAACGCCCAAGTCTACGGGAATGCTTTGTTATATATGTGTACTTTTACCTTCTCCATTATTCACCCCTTTTAATTCAACCCTTCTTTGAACTTATTGTTGTCTGGTTTTTTAATATCCCAACCCCAATTCTTATCTATTTCTTTACACAATAATTACACAGCATCTTCTTAAATACCTTCACAACCTGAACTTTTCGACTTGATGCTCTTGAACGATGTAAAGCACTAAATAAAATATTTAGCGGTAAATTAAAAAATTGTTATCTAGACATAAGGAAATTTAATTTCATGTATTACTTCTGTTAAAATAACATATATTTTAGGATGTTAAACAATCAATTACTTTGATATCCCACTGGTTACATTAATCCCTCCCTACACGGTTTTCTACCCCCTATCCCGGTAGGAGGTAGACCGATATAGCTGAGATCAATATAATTAGTGGAATAACAAAGCAATTTATAGCTTAATATTTTAATAAGGAGCTCCACAAAGTTAAAACAGAAACTTTTGATAAAAAACATAATTTTTCATTTTACTTATTACGCTTAATCTTTCCGCCACTTGTTTCCATCTTGTAATGTAAGTATTTCTTTCCTTAACGAAGTCATATAATATTTAGCCTCTCCTTGAGGAGGGAATGTGAAATAAGTTATGAAATTCATTTTAGATTGATGAGATAACTTTAGTTAAATATATAGGGTGTCGCAATAAAAGGATTTAAATTGCAGGTTTGAGTTCTTGGGTCAGTTGAATTTTGTAGGCATGCAATCCAGATCTTTTGCGAGAATTTTCAGTAAGGTGCTTTTTGAAACGTCTAATTCTTGTGAACGATAACGAATTGATGTCCCTGGGGTTTCAGAAACACTTTCTCTCACTGCGGCTATGTTTTCGAGTAAACACCCGCTACGAGGACGCATGGGTAACTTATTGTCCAGAATTGAACCAATTTTTTCATTTTTTAAAATTAATATACGAGTTGATGACTCACCCATTATTTCGACCGAAAATTCTACGAAGTTTACGAACTGTTTCAGCAAAACTTTCCCCATTTTTATAATGAGTTTTAACAATAATAACGCATTGTTCTTTCGTGTAACATTCCATATTTACTAATCACAAGATTGACAAATACCATTTATGAAACTTCTAGAGCCGCCAACCTTATATTATAAAAATAAAATGACGCGAAACTTAAATCCGGCGCTCCTATTGGAATAACCTTTTACATTTCTACAGTATGAAATTCATGAATTTAATAAAACCTCCAAATACTTGGATCTCATCAGTAAGTAAATGAATATTTGACACTGAGAAGATAAAATGACTGGATATGTTTTTCAATTACTAAAAACATTTTTTGGATGAAACAACAAGAAACCGAAGAATGATTGAAATTAAAAGAAGATGTTTGAAATCAATCATTGAATCATCAATATTGTCACGAATAAAATATATTTTATTATATTATTATGTATTGCCCTAGCAAAATCTAAATACATTAAAATAATGTATGTCTAAATTAAATAACCTGTGGTTTTTTCGCAAATTATGTATATTTCTTATCATGTGTAATAATAAATAAAAAAATAAATAAATACGGACACACCTGAGTTTCGATCAGTCATACGCAATTCCTGAAGCCAAAAAAACTCTTCACCGTTAAAAAACGTTTGCTATGAGCATCAATCTTCAATCATGAAAGGAAACCGGATTTTCTTTGATGCCCATTAATACATTCTCCATCAGTTCCTGCAATCTTCCTTTACTTGTGAATATTTGTTCCACTCCTTTGTGTAACGATTTCCTTAACTGTCAAGTCATAAAAAAAATATTCTTTATTTCCACCATACATTATTTGTAAAAAAATCTTTGTCCAGTCTTTTCACAAATACAATTATCCATTTGGCTCACTGAAATTTGCGAAACAATTCCCACGAAGATCCTTTCAAATCTTGAATGTCCAGTTTTATTAAGCGAGGGGTCATCTTATCATGTCCCTGTTTTATAAGGACAACGTCAACCTTTTGACCCTGTGAACAAAAATATATGAGCGATGTCCTGACCAACTGCGCTGCAAAGTGAAAAAAATCATGTGAATTATGACAATGAAAACTGGACATACCAGTTAAACTTTTAATTATTGTACCTTACTGAATGGTCAGTAGACAAAGGGGTTGATTCCTTTGCTATCCGCGTTTTTTAATTCTTTGTTCACTTTCGAGGAAACAGGTTTGGTCAATGATGACCCTCGCTAAAGGGGTGGTGGACTCGGGGCAAAACGGACGAAGATAATCGTTTTCTATGGAAATTAAAGAATTGAATTAACGACGTTTAATACTGGTTCCCATGAAAATAAGTTGGCACATCATTTATGATATTTAGTTCATGAAGTTTAATTTTATGCAGTGCTTAGTTAGTAACGAGAAACAATAAATTAGTATGTAAGGATCGCATAACATGGTATCATTTTAAATATAATAATAATTATTTGAAACATTTAAATTTGTTTATTTAAATTATTTTTAAATTTTAAATATGTTGAAATATTTTTTAAATTATATTTCTAAAACAGGGTTGAGTTTTATTATTTTTATTTTTTTTATTTCACCTGACGAGTTTATTGCCATGTGGGAATCTCTTCCAACCAACCAAAAATATATTTTTAATGGGTCCTAAGTGAAAACCAGACTGAAATTCCATTTTAAAAAATCTGCATTCCAGCGGGGATCGAACCCGCAACTTCCGGATCGGCAGACAAGCGCCTTACCACCAGACCACGGAGGTCGTCAAATCGTTGTTTTAGTATTGTACAAAAAAATAACAGTCCAAATATATTTATATTTCAATTTATAATAATTAGATATTAAAATCATCAACACTCTCTCTTGGAAGCGATTACCACATGGCAATAAGACCGTGTAATATAAAACTCGAAGATAAAATAAAATTTAACATGCAGAAGTTAGTCAAACACATATTACAACTTTTGAGATATTCAGCTTAATATTTCATCACTTTTTATTAGCTTGAATGATTAAAGAGTGGAAAATGTGGCAGAAGAAGACCAAAGAAAGTATTGCTGGATCAAGTGAATGATATTTTGAAAAGGGAAACGTAAAAAGTCTGAAAAAATCTAGGAGTTGTATGAGAGGTTTATGGATGTAGAGAGGCGAAATATGTGTGTTAAGACGCGGACGTCTGACGCTCTCTTCTCTCTGCCTACTCTTGCTGGAAAGTATCGCGATGGTATGCATGTAAATATTAATTTAATTGTATCGATATTTTTGTCCATTACGTAAATTGTTTTTGTTTGAATAGTGTTAATCTATTATATACATTAGTCATATAAAAAATATAAAACTGAACGTTGTATTTTATTAGACTTTCGCTGTGTACAGTACAACCTGGCGGGCTTATTGTCATGAGGCAATTTTTTTCAAACAATCAGAAAGGTGTAAACAGACCTTAAGTGAAAACCAGACAAGACTCCATTTAAAAAAAATCTGGATTCTAACGAGAACCAAACCTGCAACCTCCGGGTTGGAAAACAGGCATCTTACCAACTAAACCATGGAGGTTGTCATAAAACATTCATTTCATTGGCATAAATAAATTTTGTTATAAACGGCAATAATTAAGCAAATTCTTTTGAAATCATGACCACCATAACAAGACCAATTACGTCTTGAATCAGTAATGTTTAAAAACGATTGAATAATTTATTGTTAGTTCGTTGGAAAAAAATACTACATAGCAATAAGACCACATGAACTATGTGCTCAAAATAATGAAAATAAGTAAAAAGCAGAAAAATGATGGCGTCTCCTTGGCCTGGTTAGCAAGACATCTCTATCTATCTTTCAGCCCGGAGGTTCCGAATTTGATTTCCATTGGTAATCGATTTTTTTTAAACGGGTTTTCACTTAAGACTTCTTCAACCCTTTTTTGGTTTGTGGTAATGAAATCTCCAGGTTTTACTGTATACCTACAACAAAAGTTTAATATAGCATATGATAATGATATATTATTTCTACAATAGTTAAGGCCTTAACATTGTGGAGGCTTAAAGACATTATAATTTGTTTTATAAAACACTGTTTATTCCACTTTTTGTAACGGTATAACCCTACTGCTTTCAAGGCTTTTACCTCATCATCAGGGGAGCATAAACAAGACCGGTTTGTGCTTTCCTGATGATGAGGTGAACAATGATTATACTTTTTTATTAACAGTCAAAACAAAATACCATATCCAATAAAACAAACACGAAAAAAATAAATAATGCATTAATTAAAAATATTTATTTATTAAATAGATCTTTATTTAATGTACAGAAAAATAAATATATTAAACAGGTTATATATGTAATGTAATTTTTTTATTACACCCTTCAACCACAACATTAAGACTACCTGTTGATCATACACTTCGGAATTTCTATATACACGTATATCCCCTCTCTCCATAATTTGCATAGTTAATCTAGTAAACCAAGTTTGAAAGCATAAAATAATTTAAATAGTTGATTTATTTTCAATGTTGATTTATTTTTATTCTGAGTATTAAATCAAGAAGAATTCTGCTGAATAATAGGTAGTCCGGAAATTAATATTCTATTTCAAAGTCTAATTTAAACACGGAATTGCAACAAGTGTTTGTGGACGATAGTTTTCGATATTTTCAATATATAATTTATTGATTATGTCGTAGAATGCTGGTAATTCACTATCAAAACTTTGATTTGTATCAGTGGTAATCGGCCTTCCAGAGTGGACACATCAAGCACTGTAGAAGAGCACTGTAAGATGGTATGGACATATACAAAATACTAACAAAACATATATAAATAATGCAAATGTTAATAGAAGCGGCAGTAGACGAAGCCATTGAAATTTTGGTGGAATCAAGTGAATGACATTTCAAAATAAGGTAATGTAAAAAGTCAGAGAAATCATCGGAGTTGTAGTAGAAAGTGAAGAAGTAAAATACGTGTTTTGAGAAAGGAAAGTCTGACGCTCTCTCATCTTCGTTAACCCCGACAAAGAAATGACATGACGGTATGTATCATATATATTATAAACTCCAAATAGCTGGTACTCGTATAAAACTTTTTTCGTTAAAAAATACTTTGACTAGTTTGCGCTTTGTTCAACAATACAGTAGATATGTCTTAAATAGATTTATCTTTAATTCTTACCTTATTTAGACAATACAATTTCAAGGATGAGGGAAAAATGCAGGCTTTTGTAAAGGTTTTATAGTATGTAGTGATCTATTGATTTCAGGCCCAGAATGGTTATATATCGCATTTTTGTCGTTACTACAATGGAAAGCACTTCTGTGCAATTACATTTAAGTATATAAAATAAATACATACATACTATCACGCCGTCTTTCGTTGGGATAGTCAGAGAGGATAGGGCGCCAGACTTTCCTATCGCGACACATATACACTTCATTCATTCAACTCCTATGATTTGTCTGTCTTTTTACATTTCCTTCGTTCAAAATATGATCTATCACGATTTCCATACACATTTTCCATACACCTTTATCTATCATGACTTCCATACACATTTGCAGTGTATTATATCCATACGCTTTCTCATACAACTCCTATGATTTCTGTAACTTTTAACGTTTCCTTCTTTCAAAATATCATTAATTTTATTTAATAAAACTTTCCTTGGTCTTCCGCCGTTACGTCTTCCAATCACAGTTGTACTATTGCTGAACCGGTATTGAACATTTACTAATTCTCCTAATAGTTTCAGCATCGATAAGGATTTTCTCTGTAGTTTTTATTGAGGCTGTGTATCAACGTGCAACCTGCTAAGCAGGGTAAAAGGACCACATTGAGGAGGCTAGACATGTAGAAGGGATGAACGACGACAGATTGATCAAACAAATTTATAAAGCAAGCATAAGTAGGACTCGCAGAAGAGGTTGACTGAAAAAGTATTGGTGGGCTAAGTATTGAAGTCAAAGTTCTTCAATAATCTTAAAACACGAGTTAGATCAGAATATATTCGTTAAAAATAAAATATTCAATGAGTCCATATATTGGATTAATGTAGGTAGTTTGAAAAAAGGATTAGAGAAAAGTTAGAGAGAGGTTCATGTGCTGAATTAGGGTTTAAATAATCAAATTTGGATTTAAATTAACTGGACTATATATTTTCACCGTTTAAGCGTTATGTATATAATATTTTCTCAGATGATGGAAGATTTACGAGGGATATCAAGCAGTGGTAGGAAAAAAGTCCATGGGGTACAAAAACCTATACTTATATCCAGACAGGGAACCTATTCAGACAGGGAACCTATCCTGACAGGGAAGTGGCGTGAGGGTATGTATAAATGTGGAGTAATGTACAACTATAAATATTCATTAACTCATTCATTTATTCATTTGCATGGTACCGCTCAACACATCCAAATTCGTTATGCCAACATATTGAAGAACGTGGTGGATATGTAACATTGTACTATATTCAGCCTCATTGATTGATCTTTTGGATTTAGAACCATTGGAGAAATTCCAGAACATGCAGCTTGTCATCGCACGTGCTGGAAACACTACCGCACGTGAAGAAGCATTCGCATACATCCAGCGTGCGGGTTTTGCTACCAACTTGTTTATTAGAATGGAGAAACTATTCTTCCTTTCGAGTAATATATAACTTAGTGCCATGTGGCAATCTAAACCATCTGAAAAAATGATAAAGATGCCTTAAGTGCAAACCAGAAAAGAATATTTTTAAAAATCTAGGTTTCAATGGGAAACAGTCTCAAAACCCCCGATTTGGAAGATACGCATCTTATTAACTGTACCATGGAAGTCAGTTTATTTAAAATAAACCAAGAATCCATTTTTATATATGGGTTTAAATATTATTATTATTATGACAGGTAACGCGTATGAGATATATGGGCGAACAATGAATGATTGGATTAAGTTAAGGAATTCTACTATTTGGTTAGTATTTTCTCAGATCATGGATAGTTACGAGAGATATTGATCTACGTGTAGCGATAGAAATCAAAGTCAACGGGGCACTAAAATATGTATACTTACTTGAACTGGACAGTATGAAATCTGCTGAGATTTTTATCTTGAACAAAATTTTAGTACTAACTTAGATGTATGGACATGAAACGAGGACGTGAAAAAGGTACTGGAAAAAAGCCTTATACTCGTAAATGCTTTAGAAATGTGTACACTTCTGTACAAAAGGTGTGGTAGAAGAAGACTAAAGAAATAACGGTTGGATCAAGTGAACGATATTTTGATGATAGGAAACATAGAAAGTTATATATTATAAATTGTAGGACTCGTATGTAAAGGAGTAGGTATATATGTCGAGATATGAAAATTTGATGATCAGTTCTCTCTGCCCACTCCAACAAAGAAATAACGCAGAATAGGAGAAGGATATGTGTCGAGATATGAAAGTTTGACGATCAGTTCTCTCTGCCTACTCCAACAAAGAAATAACGTGATGACGTATGTATGTATAGTATTATTCAATACAATTTTCTTGTATGAAATGAGTTAAATATTGCATTTGATGTAAAAAGAGTCTTGTGTACAATATAAATTATATTGCATACAGTCCGTGAAAATGTTAAAAATAAATTTTCAATAATGTAAAATGGCTTGCCAGCTGGCAGCACTAATCGCATATTCCCATGGCAGTTTGTCCACTTAATAGACACGGCATCAGCATCGGAAGAGATTACCGCATTTCTTGTGGTAACATCCATAGGGGGCGGTACAGGTCAGGGGGCGACCAGGCGGCACTCTTCAAAGTGCACGATCAGGGAGAGCGCTACTCGAGCGACGTGATCACTCAGCACATGGATCCATTGAAGAAAATCATGAAATGTAACACGCTGTTTGATATCGGTTTCAATTTAAGGATAAGTATTAAAATGTACACGCAAAATGTGGTGGAATGAAAGATTTATAATAATAATTCTTAAAATCATGATTTATTCCAGCAAGGGTGCAAGAGGGAAGCAATGGAACACAAACCATACCAAAAATACATTAGCACTACATAATAAAATACTTATATATTGTATAAAACTAGCAAAAGCTTTTTTTGGACTCACTTCTGTGAAGGTTTCTTTAAATTAAAATGGGCGACTTTCATGATAAAAAATAGGAAGAAGTAACAAAAACAACGAATTAGTAATAAGATTAATATTTGAAAAAAAAAAGCGTACTTGAACACTAGTTTTGGGTAGAGAAACTAATCGAAAGTTACTGGAAACCACATAAAAAACACATCAGAAATAAAAATTGCACTATTCCATAGCGAAGTATTTTTTTAGTGCATGCTTGACAATTCATGGTAAGTTTAATTTATTTACACAATGAGAATTAAAAACTTAACACACAAATGAATGTGTGTTAAGTTAAGTGTACTATAGTTCGTTAAAATTTAGTTCAGGAAATAAAACAGTCGGTCATTAAAATAGCCTCGAAATTTTGATTTATTTGAATGAAAGTTTTGACAATTTGTTAAACAATAATTATATAAAATTAAAATTTATGAAAAAAAAACAGTTCATTTCTTATGGAAATCATTTATATGGATTTGAGTTTGTTGCCTTTCATTTGTCGTGTCCTCAGTTAACTAGACTTTTCCCTAGTTTACTAAGAGGTACGATAAAAATTTAAATTTTAAACGTTAATTCGTAATGTTTGAATTTATTGTTTAAAAAATATGATTCTGTGAATTTGCAAGGACGAATAACAACTTCATTCTGAAGTATAAAGCTAAATGTAAAAGTGACCGTCTAAAACCTATAATTTAATTTATACACAAATATTCACAGCGAAGAGAATTACTTTTAAAAATTGATTAAAAGCTGGAGAACAACTAACATGATGAAAAATAGCACATTCAACAGAAGAGCAGATTTATATAAAAAAATATCGTAAGATGCAGCTGGAAATATGTTTCTTTCGTATATAGAAGAAAAATAAATCAGATTAGTGACAATCCTAACAAATTGAGAATAAATAGAAAATATATAAATAACGTTATATAAGCTATGCGCAGTCCCTTCACCGTGTTCTTAAACAGAACAAACGTCCAACATACAAAGTCAGGGCCTCTCAGTCTTCACGTACAATGTTTGTGTACACGCGGGTATCAAATATGAGGGAAAGCCAAAAAACAGTAATGTCTTGAAGAAAAGTTCTCAGTAGATAAGACGAATGATAAAATGTAGTAAGAAATAGAAAATTAATAAAAATTGACAGCTTTAGTGAGGATTATCCTAGTTTGGACGCTATACAATTATAAGTAGAAGTCTCGAAACAAAAAGGTCATTGCGTTATACTTATTTAACCCTTCCTATCCTGTGATGTGTAACTAGTACACATTGCTTCGAAAAACTTTAATATCTATATAAATATAATAAATACTAGGTTCAGATTTTAAGTATTCTTCCGTAATACATTTACGCATTGAATGAAAAAAATAATATTAATAATAATTAGCACTTATCGGGCACATGAGATATATTTTGTGAAAATCGGGAATAAATTCACCAATACAATCAAACGTGTGCTAGTGTGTGACTTAGGTATATACATTCTAAAAACCACTATGGGTGAGGAAGCGATGCTATTCACGTCTCACTCTCACTCTACTTCGGTATATGGGAGCGCAAGAAATAGAATCTCGGATCGTTTGCTTCTCTCGCTTCAGTAGCTCGCGGGCATTCGTTTGAGGTGGTCTCTTCACCCGTTTTGTGAACGTTGGCCGATGTTTTTTCATGTTTTCAGCAATTACATTTAATTTATTATCACTTTTGACTTCAAATTTAATTAATTTAAGCGATTGTCTATGAATATTCTTATTTTTCCAATTATAAATCGCTTATTTTTACATGTGTATTGATTACACAGAATTGTAAGGCACGATTTTTTTAGCACAGGAAGGGAAAGGTTTAACTACTGCAATGATATTTCAATTGTCTCGTTATATGAGAGGTAGTTTAATTCAATCTTCCACCACTTACACTATTATGTGATACCAAATAAGCTCCCATTCAGCGCAATCTACATTAAAAGATCGAAATCTTCTTTTTTTTACGAGTAGGACGTCCCGTTGTGACGAAGAAGGAACTGCCCAAAAAGGACTCTTCCTCCGGTGGCGATATACCTGAGTGGGATAATAATGGTAGTTATGGCGGACTTAAGGTCCAATGTCACGGGTTAAGGAAAATTGTACTTGCCATGTGGAAATCTATGAAAGATTTTGCCACTTGCCTTTGGCAATCTATTGTATTTCAACCAACCAGAAGGGTATAAAAATGATACCAGATCCCATTGAAAAAAAAACTGAATACCAACGGGATTCGATCCCGTTACCCTCGAGCTGGAAGACATGCATCTCATCAATTAGGCCACATATGTCATAAATGCACATAGGTTATAGGAAGATACTCGTCGTAAGAAATACATTGTGAAATATTTCCTCTGTGTAATATGAATATACGTTTATATTTAGACATTGTTTTATTGAAATTCCCTCACAGGGGGCGTCAATTTTAGTTTGACCTCCAGTGGCCGTCCTGTATGCAGTCTTTATATTGTCAATAATTTATTACACGAGGCTGTTGCATTTATTCAGCAAAAGGGTCCATTGTCTCAGATACGTGATATCATCCCAATGAAAGGGGATACATTCAACTTAGGGGACAGAAAAGGAAGTTACAATAATGTCTCAGAGAAATAAGAGTCAAGTGAAAGGAAGGGACCAACTTCAAAAGACCATGTTGAGTTTAAATATTTTTAATATAAATACATTAACTGTTGCAAATTTTGTGCAGCTTAGAGAAGGAACATTATGTTTTTGTCGGATGCTGTCTTTTGAAATGAGGTGAAAATATTTTGACGGGATTGGTCGGCATTTAATTTCATTATAATTGTGTTGGAATTGTTAATACGAAATTTAATGTCATGTTTTCACTTTAATTTAAGGTTTATTATTTAATGATCTTATTTTACATGTATAGCGATCAACCAACCAATATGTATAACCAACAAATTAAACTATACAATGTAGTTTAATTGATTGGAAATCCAATAACAATTAAAGGTTAAAAGGTATTATTTTAAGATAAAATTTTAGAGGTTTAATGATGGAGAGATGGTTAAGTTTGTTTAAGTATTTATTCATGAAGTTTTGATAAGAGCATACTTTTGTAGTATCAATATTCTGGTGTCGCGTGCTCGCCTGCGTTGATCTGGGCACGTAGATTGCATGCCTGAATACAGCCTCCCAAGAAATATCCCTTTGGCAAGCTGACAGAAGGCAGAAGAAACACGGTGGGTAACGCAAGATATATAAGGACGTATTACATGAGACGCTTAAAATCATCAATGCTCAGCACAACTGGGAGCAAACACCAAAGAGCCAGATGGCGTAGAGCTGTTGTCAGTTATTGGAGGTTGTCAGTTATTGGAGTCTCAAAGTACTGAAGCTCAGTGGCTTTTGTGCTACAGGATATGTTTATCACAAATTGGCTTGCTTTGTCATCTCAGGTGGCATCAAATTCAAGTACCCTGATTCTTCAGTTTCTATTGTGTCTTCTATATTATACTCTTAACGGGTAATGGACATTAATTAATTTATTTATGTTGTTTATAGTTAAGGCATTAACGTTGTGGAGGTTTAAAGACATTGTACAATAATTCATTTTTATCAAATACTGTTTATTCCACTTTTTGTAATGGTATAACCCTACCGGTTTCAAGGCTTTCACCTCATCATCATGCGATCACAAACAAGGCTCTTGCTTGTGCTCCCCTGAAGATGAGGTGAAAGCCTTGAAACCGGTAGGGTTATACCGTTACAAAAAGTGGAATAAACAGTGTTTGATAAAAATAAATTACAATAACTTATTTATTATAATTTATTTTATTAAACACTGTTTATTCCACTTTATGTCACGGTATAACCCTACCGGTTTCAAAGTTTCCACCTCACCAAGCAAAAACAAGATACTTGTTTTTGCTCCCTGATGATGAGGTGAAAACCTTGACACCGGCAGGGATATACCGTTACATAAAGTAGAATAAACCGCGTTTAATAAAACAAATTACAATGTCTTTAAACCTCCGCAATGTTGATGCCTTAACTATAAATTATATATTTATATTATTATTTATAGTTAAAGCTGTACATATTAACACTGTGGAGGTTTAAAGATATTGTAATTTATTTTATCAAAAACTGTTTATTTCACTTTACGTAACGGTATAACCCTACCGGTTTCAAGGTTTTCATCTCATCATCAGCGGAGCACAAGCAAGAGTCTTGTTTGTGCTGATGATGAGGTGAACACCTTGAAACTGGTAGGGTTATACCGTTACATAAAGTGGAATAATCCGTGTTTAATACAACAAATTACAATGTCTTTAAACCTCCACGATGTTAATGCCTTAACTATAAATAATCAATAACTACAATTACAGTCTTTAATTTTTAAGTTGCAGTTAGGGGAGCACAAACAAGAGTCTTGTTTGTGCTATCTTGATGATGAGGTGAAAACTTTGAAACCGGTAGGGTTATACCGTTACATAAAGTGGAATAAACAGTGTTTAATAAAAAAAAAAATTACAATATCTTTAATCCTCTTTAATGTTAATGTCTTAACTATAAATAATTTGTTAACTTATTTACTTGCTATTAGACTATGGCAAGTGCAAAATACTCTAATAAGTATCACTGAGTATGACGAACTCTGTGACCTAGTTGATAAGATGCTGGTCTATCGTTCGAGGATTTCGGGTTCGATTCCCAATGGTACTCAAAAAAGAAAGAATAAACTAATAAGTCTGGTTTAACACTTGCCTTACTGTGCTAAAAAATTCCGCCAGCCACGGTGCTGGACGCTAAACGTCCAATGAAAAATGTATGTTTTAAATTAAAATTATGCAAAGTCTGCTATGTTATTTTTTGTAATTAGCTATAAAAATCATTTTATTGTGTATTAAAATGTCGAATAATCAAATAAAATATAAGTCCTGGTCACTCGTTATCCATCACAGGATGGCAAGTGTTAAAAGTTCATCTTGTAGCAACAATAGTTGTGTACGAATGTTAACAACAGCCTGTTCAAGTGCGGTAATATATCCATCACGTGCGATACCGAACTGTGAGTGGCTTGCCTACTCCACTTGTTCTTAACCCAAAGCTCGATTACTGGTGTTGAAAAAAAAATTGTCTCCCGGTCATGCTCTTTAACATGTTAGTATAGTCAATTCTGACACGTTGACGGGTACCACATGAATAAAATTGATAATTTATTGATACGATGAATTTCAAATTCAGCAAATTCATAAAAATCAAATTGGAAATAATGTAGGTGATTCAAAAAATAATATATTTTAAGTTTGTCGTGCATTTTTTTCCTTTTATGTAGTACAATGCGGCATGTTTATTGACAAGTTGATTTTTTTCCGGTTAACTAAGATACATTTAAAAGGCCTAAATGGAAAATTAGACTGGAAATATTTACAAAAAATGGGTTCATAGTGAATTCGCAACCGCCAAGTTAGAAAACAGGTGTCTAAACAACTAAGTAATTTTTTCCACGGATTCAAGTTAATTTAAGTACACATTTCCCACTTGATGTTATATTAAATAGAAAAATCATAAATGTGTATGTTTCAACCTATTAATGGCTAACTTTGATGCTTAGCGACTAGGCTTTCTGGGTTCGATACGCCTCGAGACTTTCACTGGTTTTACTAATTGTAGCCGAAACTCTTGGGTGAAAGACCAGCGACTTACCAACATTGTCACGGAGATCGTTTGATATAACGATCTCCTATAAAATAAAGACAGGTTGTACTGCATACAACAAATGTGTGCTACCACGATCGAAAATCGAATCGTAGAAATAAGAGGAAAATCGAGTAGGTTTTTGAGTCGATTTTCCCCTACCATAAATAAATAAATATTTTCAAATAAAATTTATGGTTGTCTCTTCAAGATGTGTGCTGTTAATACTACTGTAAGTCGAGTCGTATTTATGCCAAAGTATGGAAAAGCATTGATACAAGACGAACTCTTAAACCAGAGATTTAAGAGTCCGTCTGGTATTTTTTGGATATCAGAAATCGTTCGGACGCTACTATAATATTATCGGGCTTTACTGTGATTTATTATTCTCTGTTTTAACTACACGCAAATCTAAAGCCGTCATTATTACACATCGGAAGATCTAGAAATGTTGATTTGATATTCTTCTTCGCTAAGTAAGCTTTCTATGATTTTCTTAACTAAATACATTTTTTTTTATTTATTAAACATTTACAGATGCGGGGAAATCCCTATTCTAAGTCACCTTCCTACCCTTACACATGACGTTTTTTAATGTGATATTTTATTATCTGCCAATAATAATGGGTTCGAATCCTGAGTTAGAGCGCCCTTGAGGAGAGTTTGTTCTATAAACGGTGCTGTATAAATTGTCTTTCTATTATTACTGCGTAATATTCAATGAATTGGTGATGTCACATATCCGTAGATCTAAATAGGTTTATTCATAGATTGTCTTACCTTGGTAAGTTTTCTTTCTAATTATGTTTTTTTAAACATATGTAGATGAAGGCCCTTATCTACTAGTTGCAAGAACCCCCTTTCTATAATTACACAAAAAAATTGTAATAATTTTAACTGGTTTATATTAGTGGGTTAAAAACCCTGAGCTAGAGCGCTCTTGAAAAGAGTCTGCTCTCTATATTGTGCTATATAAATTGTCCTCTTATTATAATAATAATTATTATTATTATCTTGAGAATGATCAAAAGCTTAATAAAGTGCTAGATTAATAATAATGAATGGCTAAGTGATCGCGTCGCGTTCCACTTGGCCAGGGGCTGTGGTTTATAAAGGTGACGGTTAATTATCATACGTTGATTGCTCCTATCTTTTATGTAATATATTTAAATACGCTGAGAAATTTGCTGAACCTTTTTTCAGGGACGTTTTAAGGGAATGTGTGGCCCAACAAATATTTGAGTAAGTTTTCTTTAAGTGTTTTGATAGTCCGTAAGAGAATTTTAGTACGAACATTGAAACGTGGGTGTGAAAAAATACTGAAAAGGGCTCTACAAATGTTGTAAAAATAAATGCGTGCAATAAAAAAAATATAAATGATGACAATGTATAACGAAACGAAGTGATTAGGAATGAATTTGATTAATGCTGATGAGTTCAGTGAGATGAAGAAGGTCACTCGGAGATGGTTTGGATATGTTATATATACGAAGGATTGAAAAAACACTAACAAAATAAATATATTATGTAAATGTAAATGAACGGTGGCCTGGTGGATGACCTCCGTTGCCTGGTGGTAAGACAGTTGTCTGCTGATCCGGAGGTTGCGGGTTCGATCCCCACTGGAACCCAGTTTTTTTTTAAATAGGATTCCAGTCTAGTTAACACTTATGACCTATAAAAACATATTTCTGGTTGGTTGGAAGAGATTGCCTTATGGCAATAAGCTCGCCAGGTTAAAAAAAAATAATAATAAAAAAAAATAAAAAAAAACGGTGTGGTCGAGATAAGATCACATGAATCATATTTTGCAAGAAGGTAACCTACCATGTATGTGTTCTGAGTTTCGTTTCATTCAAATTCCACTCTATTAAATATTTCAAGTTTCGTTCAGGAAATAAATTTAATACTTTAAAAAAAATATTGTTTTGAAATAACCTTGATATGTAAGTTTTAGATTATTTCTTAAGTATAAAGTTTTATTTCAAAGTATTACAAACTTCTATAAATATAATATATCAAAATGACACGATGGTTGTAATAAAAGTTAAGATGATGCTTAAAGGAAATCACATGAAACAAGCAATCTAGGGAAGCAGCAACGCGACGAAAACATAAAGCAGAACAAATATTAGGTGTTAACATAAGTTGTGTCCATTTTTTTCCAATTTAAAAATGAGCATCAAAAGTAAAACAAAATGGTAAAGGTTATACGCCATTCGAAAGAAAATTTTCTGCTCTACAAGATATTGTGTTTGCTTTTACGTTACAATACATATATTATTTTATTTGATTACAAACCTTCAAAATGGAATGTCAAGTAGACGAAAGTGAGCATTTTCGACACCTCCTTCTGTTCGCGTTCAATCGAGGGAATAAAGCTGTCAAAGCTGCTCGCGATATTTGCGACGTGTACGGTGAAGATGCTATGAATGAAAGGCCAGCTCGTCGATGGTTTTTGAGTTCCATAGACGGTAATTTCGACCTGAAAAACATGGAGTGTTCCGGACGACCAGTGGACTTCGATGAGGACCTCTTAAACCATATTATTCATGAAGATCCCCTTCACATATTTTTCATCGCCATTTTTTTTTCATCACCAGTAATGATGCGGTAAAGGAACCTTTGCTTGTGGCCATGCGTAGCTCAATGACGCGCGAGCAAACCAGCAGAAATTGACGAACGTTGATTTTTGTTATTTTCACTCAAAACATGTGGAACCCAAGCGCCGAACTTCTGGACTTTTCTTATTGATTTAAGATGGCGGTTTACAGTCATGTGACTACAATTCATCTGCTCAGCCAATTCGACGGTGGTTTGAAGGGGATCTTCATGAATAATATGGTTTAAGCGGTCATAATCGAAGTTCACTGGTCGTCCGGAACGCTCCTTGTCTTTCAGGTCAAAATTACCGTCCTTGAAACGCAAAAACCATCGATGAGCTGTCCTTTAATTCAAAGCATCTTCACCGTACACTTAACAAATATCGCGAGCAGCTTTGGCAGCTTTATTCTCTTGATTGAATGCGAACAGAAGGAGGTGTCGAAAATGCTCACTTTCGTCTACTTGACATTCCATTTTGAAGGCTTGTAATCAAATAAAATAATATATGTAACGTAAAAGCAAATACAATATCTTGTAGAGCAGAAAATTTTCTTTCGAATGACGTATAAACTTAAACATTTTGTTGTACTTTTGGTGCTCATTTTTAAATTGGAAAAAAACGGACACAACTTATGTTAACACCCAATTAACATAAGTTGTGTCCGCAAAAAGTCATACTGAAAAAATATTCTTCTGACATTATTGATGGATTATTACTAGTCAAGTTATATTTCCTAAAGGGAAAATTTTAAGTTATTTGAGGTTTCAACTCAAAATAGGATGCATAAAACTCGTACTTATATGCTGTTCTTGACAGGTTATTATTACCAGTTGAATAATTATAAATGTAGCCCAACTGTCTATATGAAAAAAAATTTAATATCTTCGACTTAATATCTAGGATCTATAAATGTTACAGCATTTTTCGGAATTCATGTGCATTGATTTTTGTCCGGATAGCTCCGAAGAACTGGTGTCTTCCTGGAGACGTAGTTATTCAATTTGATTATTGGCAAATCTATTTTTTATTAATTTTTAACAGCGACGAGGATGGTCTCCGTGATCTGGTTGATAAAAAAACTTTCTTCCAATCTGGTGGCCCCTGGTTCAAATTTCGTGGAACTTAGATTTGTTTATAAAGAGTTTCATTAATTTTACACCTATTTAAGACCTTTTTGGTTAGTTGGCAGATTTTACTATATTTCAATAAACATATGTAAATTGCAAGTGTAATCTAAAACAAAACAACGGCCGCAATGTTTAAAAAATATAAACTTTTAATTTAATTTCGCAAAAAAGAAAACAAACATTTCAAAACAATATGACAGCCAAACAAAAATCACAAAAATACGCCCAAATAAATTTAAAAATATAAAACAAAAATAAAAAATAAAAATTTAACAAATAATCCATAGAATAAAAATACTTGTGGATTTACAACTAAAAAAATAAATGGTTTAAGTACGAGAACATAAAAAACAAACCAATAATTATATTACATGAAGGAAATTAGTCAAGTTAGTTTATATGGTAGTTATAATAAATTGATCAAGTTAGTTTATATGGTAGTTATAATAAATTAGTCAAGTTAGTTTATATGGTAGTTATAATATATTAGTCAAGTTAGTTTATATGGTAGTTATAATAAATTAGTCAAGTTAGTTTATATGGTAGTTATAATATACTAGTCAAGTTAGTTTATATGGTAGTTATAATAAATTAGTCAAGTTAGTTTATATGGTAGTTATAATATATTAGTCAAGTTAGTTTATATGGTAGTTATAATAAATTAGTCAAGTTAGTTTATATGGTAGTTATAATATATTAGTCAAGTTAGTTTATATGGTAGTTATAATAAATTAGATAAGTTCTTTAGCTCTGTAATAAATTCGTATATGGCTATTGCATTTGGAAAATGTGCGTAGTATTAATTACTTTTTCAAATAAATAAAAAAATCAATAATTGTAGGCACTTATAAATATCAATATAAAATACCTGAAATGTTAAAAGAAAACAAAATCAAAAGTGTATATTATATAATGTATGGACCCATCGTCCTCCAGGCCTCATAAAATTAAAAAAAAATGGGTGTAGAACTGTCTTTAACACTGGTGTGTTGTAACAAATTAATGATCAATTAATTTAGTTATACAAAATACAATCCTATTTTTATAAATAAGTATTTGATTACAATCTGAAAGATAAATATGGATTTTATAATGAGTATTTTAATATAGTAGAATTTTATTGCCTTACTGTTTTGTTATATGTAATACAATTTGTGGGCTTATTGATAATTATCATCTTTAAAAAATTCATCTTAAAAAATGCATAAAATTAAAATCTAAATATCATCAACAACGAAACCAATTTTAATAATGGCCACCTGATTAAAATGTTACCTATTTAACCCCCCCCTCCCCCCCCTAGATAACCAGACCCTGGCCTGCCCAAAAGATTCATTTTCATTTCAATTTTTCCCGCCTCATTTACCATTGAATCACATCTCTCCCCACTTCTCTCCCCCTACCTCATTCCTCTTATATTGTAAACACTTGTACAAGAAATGTATTTTTAGCAATTAAGTTTATCTTCACCTGACGATGTAGACGGTTGTCTTCGAAACCGGTAGTAAACCCAAAAATAAACCATTGGTGAGCACAAAAATATAAAATAAGTGTTGTATTTACTTGTTTTTCCTTTTACATAAAATACCACAAAGTGAAACTAGTCTTTTCGAAGATTCAAGAAAAAAAATTACCAATCTATTTCATTTAACCAGAAATTTGTTAAAGAAGCCTTAATTGAAAATCATACTGAAACCCTATTTAAAACAGGGTATCAATTGGAATTCAGCCTGCATCCCTTGGGTCGGTAGATAGACGTCGTATTAACTCGATCACGGAGTTCGTCTATGACGTACTATTTGGATCTGTAGCGGTCGCACACTCGGAACACTGTGGGCGTCCATACACACGGTCAATGACCGATGAAGTGACCTTTGCATTCCTCGACAAATCTAAATAAAAAAGTCCAAGGTTCACACGCCGGCCATTCAACCCGTAGCCCGGAGCGGACCGCATTCCATACTAGAGCGAGAACGCACCACGCTTGTCTCGCCAGTTCCGTATTTGAATGATACCTACATACACCATTAATCGTTTTTGCATTCGCAGAAACGAGACGTAGGCATATCGCGAGCGCATTCCCGCGCACATTCTAAAATGATATAAATACCTACGTCTACCAAATAAATCACTCTCTCTTTCCGTATTGCGATCTAACGAGTTTTATTTATCAAGAAATCATCATCATCTCTTCCCTTAAGGACCATTCTCCTAAAGATCAAATATAGAGCCTTTTTTACACACATTAAACACATTTTCATGGAAAAGTCAGAATATATGAAATTGTAGATAAGAGTTAGATTATTTGATAAGAATTATAAGTAATGTACTTATTTTTTTTCCTCCTGGATCCATAGATCAGGAACACCTCTCCTGGTACATGAATTCCCAGTTATCTTATCAGTTTAGGCAACATAGATCCTTTTTTATTATAGTTGACATTCAATCTTTCTAATAAGCACTCAATAAATCATTGTGTCATTACTTCCACAACTTTTACAACTACCTCAAGACAGACCTGTTATTTTGAATAATATTCTTGCCTTTATGTAATATCGCAGTGCGTTGTCAGTATTTTTTTCAGAAGTTAAAACATTCATAGTTTTCTAGTCGGCTTAACATAAATTACTCAGAATTAAGTGAGAAAAGGAAAAAAAAACAGTCCGCCGCAATGCAGTGGCATGTATTAGGCCTAATCTGTATGCAAATTACATTATTACTCGACCAATAAATCAATCTTCGTATTCAATTATATATTGATTAAAATTAATTAATATTTTTTCTGGTGTGTTTGCAAAGGTTCTCAACATTTTTGAAATCCCTATTTCAAGACTTTGTGTAGAATATTTGTGTAGCTATTTTCATCCCAACTGTATTAAAATGAGATTTGTCAAGAATATGCCTTCATTTATACTCATTATTTGTTAAGAGTTAACAACAGTTAGTCAAATAGTAAAACCTTAAACGTAAGAAGTAAATGCACGTATGCACGAAATAAGTAGACTGACGAAAACGTAGATAGGTCAAGTGAACCAGATTTTGAAAAAAGGTAAAGTGAAAAACGTGAATAGTAAAAGACTGAATGTGAAGGAACCGAATATTGTGTGTTTGGACATAAAAGTGTGGAAATGTGTCCTTGACTAAACCGCAAGGAACACGGCGTGATGACATATATATTTATACGTATTTCAAAATATTTGTGGTTTGTGGTCAAAAATATATAGGTATATTTTTTTGTCAAAGGTTTCGACTTGAACTAAGTTCAACTTCATATATTAACATATACTCGTATTGTATATTGAACAATAAATTACTTTTTTAATTTTTTTTTTATCCACTTTGCACGGATTTCTTCTGTTACACAAAGAGGGTCTGCTTCTAGCGTTAGCTTATTCGTTAGGAATAATATCAGCCAGGATTCTTCTCATACTGCTAGACGGTACCGAGAATATATCAACCGTGTCATTCAGTTGGTTCAATATCTCTATACCACGCGTGACTGAGTGTTTAGCCATGATATTCGTCCTGTAAGTTGGTATGTAGAACAGATGGTGATTCCTTGCACGGCTATATTTATTGCGTACATATAAACTTAGTGCTTCTAGAATCGCGGGACAGTTAAAGCAACCTTAGAAAACCTTAATTAGGAATATCGCAATGGATTCTTACCTTCTTGTTTCGAGGCTTCTATAGTTACACACCGTGAGAAGTTCGACATGGTGAGCATATTTTGGATAATCGCCCTTTGTTCTGTACCATTGATATCTGAGGATTTTTTTTGTATTTGTTCTATATTGTTTTTATATTTGAGCTGATGAGGAGCCCATTCCCCTTATTATATTGATTCCCCCTACACGTGTTTCTACTAATAATCCAGAGGCTTTTTTCAGGTGAAATTGCTGAAAAGAGCCTCGGGATAGGAAGTATTGTAGAAACACGTATGGTTTACTTAAGGCTTCTATATCATATTTCTTGTTAGTTGGGAAAGATTGCCACATGAGAATAAACCAGTCAAGTTGTACTGTATACAGCAAAAGCGATATACAATACAATATAACAATTAGCAAGTAACGGTAACGGCGGTTAAAAACATGCAAAAATTAACGAATAATATTCCCTTTCCCATTACTTAGAACTTTCAAGTAGTGGTCAAATAAATGGATTTTAGGAAAATCTCACGGGAACGCAAGGGTCAGTCATGGTGCTAAATCCTTGCGTTAATCTCTAATGGTCAAGTATGTTATCGGACAGCATGCAGATGCGTCCATTGTCTACGACATCAAGGGATGCAAAAATAATGTCGTTGCATAATAATTTTAGTTTCCTTCCCCTTTTATACATATTCTCTATTGTCTCCTGAAGATTCCGTGCCATTGCATAGCGGTGCACACAACCCTTCATTGAACCCTTTTGCGAATAAGGGCGAAAAAAAAAGTAAACGGAAAGAGACACCGTGTTACTTATTGAGGGGGTTTAATTATTATTTGAAAATTTAATAATTTATTTACATTTTTAAAACTTGAAAAGATTAAAAATTAAATTGAAATTGTGTAGTTAAGTATTGGAATAATTAATGTGGAACTCTCCCGTTAGTAAATTATTATTTTTAATTAAACAATCTTTAAAGAATTGTGAATCGATATTCAAGAAAAACTAAGGAAGTATTATTTATTGCTTTTAGTTTCTGTCAAACTATACAACGTAGTGCGGCAATTTAATATCATGCTTGCAAACCTTTGATATCCGATTTGAATTCGATTATTTTATTACAGCAAAAAAATAAGGCTAATCATTAAAAAATAAAGCTCAATTAAATATACAACTGAATAAATGACAACCTTCATGCGCTTGTTGGTAAGACGCCTATCTTCGATTTCAGGTGGAAACATTAAAAAAAAACGGTTCCAGTCTGGTTTTTATTCCAGGCCTCTTTAACCTTTCCCTTCCAGTGCTAGACAAGACAAATGCTAATAAACCCATCAGATTATACTGTATACAGAGAAATTTGAATAAAATACAATTTTGATACATACAATATTAGTGAATTATATATTTTTTTTAATTCCTTGAAATCTTTAAGTCAGAAGTAACCTGCGAATTGTAGAGAATTTGTAATATTTGGGTGAACAATATAAAGTTAAGGGAAGTAAAAATGTTTTACTATGTGGAAAAAGTGTTTTTGAGAAATAATAAGGCTAAGGAATACTTTGAAATACGTGTAGTTGCAGGAAATAAGGTCAACGGTGCACTTCATAAATAGTTTTATTCAGTGGTATGATTGTGCCTCCTTTGATGTATGGTAGCGAGCCTAGGCATTGTAAACGAGTGAATGTGGTAAAAGTGCGTGCCTGGTGGCTAACGAAAAAGGCGGTATCATCAATATTTGGTGTTTCACCGGTATATTATATTATATATGATAATGTTCAGAATAAATCTTCTTCCTCTCGGTCTAGGTCGTATGACCTGTTTGTGACGGTGGGCGGAATTAACCAATTCTTTTTATTATAATTCAAACCATTGAAGGGAAATTAAAACCTTCAATGTTGCATTAAATTCATTTAGCCAAATACTCTTACATAGTTTAGTTTAGGCGTATTTTTTTGGCGATTGCCAATTTCGCATAAGTTAAGATACGATGTAATGTTTATTTTTTATTAAATATATTTAAAATTTTTGCTACCCCTTTTAATATGTTTTATTACCCATTTTAATATGTTTTGTTACCTCTTTTAATATACTCTGTTACTTCTTTCAATATATTATGGCACCTATTTTAATATGCTCTGTTACCTCTTACAATACAGCAAATATCAGACAAACTGTAGTATACATATAATAAATTACTTCCGTGTAGAAGAAAGTTGGAGCGTAATCGTGTCACAATATTAAGTATGACTGAAGCAGAAAATGCAAGTCAATAAATAAGGAACATTATTATTTAAACCTTATATTACTAGAGGTTATCGACTAATAAAATTCCTTTGACTTCTCGTAATATTTAATAAATTTAGAAATAAATGCATAATAAACAAATAAAAGCCGTGAGCACTTTTGAATGGTTTGGGCACGAGGAACAATTAATGAAAGGGACACTAACGAAACAAATGTACAATGCAAATGTGGGGGAAAAGCGTGATAGAGGAAGACCAAGGAAAGTCTGGTTGAATCAAGTGAACGAATATTTTGATAGAAGGAACAGTAAGAAAAATCATATGAGCTTTATGAGAAGATGTGTGGATAGGCGAAATGTCTGTGTTGAGAAAAGAAATTCTGTCGCTTTGTGAAATAAAAAAATTTGGGATATTGCAAGTAACATCGTATGTACATAGATATATAAATACATTAAAAAATAGCACATGTATATCAAGATAAATATCAGAAAATACATTTAAGACATAAGCTGTTAAAAGGTCTGGGCTCATCTCATAACATCCCACCGGTCGAGAGATAAACTCCACCAATAAAGGGCGAGCCCGACTACGAGGGCATCAGAAATTTTCTAGCTCTCGTGTACATGTAGATTAAGAAAAAAAACACAAAATTTATAAATTACAGAAAAAAAAAAAAAAATAAACCCACAAATAAAACCTCAGATTAACAGTCAGAGAAAAGAGAGAAAAACTTTTAGGAGTCCGAATTTTATCAAAAATAAAATCACAAATAGAAAATGTTATTCATATATATAAACTATATAACGAAAAATGAAAATAAATAAGCAGTTATTGTATATAAAAAAAATAATGAGAAGATAACGCACACGCAATCCTCGATTCACCGCCAGATAAGAGCAAATATGTTAACAGTTAAAAATTAACTAAATAGTTAGAAGGTAACATTTCAGAGCATTTCTGAAGTTGTAACTATTTACAATTCTCTCTACCATTATGGAAACGACGTGAAGATATGTACTCGTATGTATATAAAAGCATTATTTAAGACAGTAGATTGTTTAATATTTATTGGTATTTTTTTTTAAATTTTGTATTTGATACAAGATTAACTGAATTCCATCAATTGAAATCCATAATATTATAGAATAAATAATGATTCCTCGTGCTTTATAGAGATGTAACCAAATAATGTATTAAAGATTTGTTAATTAACTCCATACTTAATTTATTTACCGAAATATATATCTAAAGAAAATTTCTGGGATACTTTTATTCTTAGACTATTTTATATCTGAATGTATTTCTGTAGCTTATACCTATATAGCTTACTATAATATATAATTTATTTTAGCGCTGCTAAGCAACACAAACAGATCGCGGTATAAAACTCTGCCTAACGAAATATTGAAACAGTTTAAACCTGCCGATTGTCTTGGACGTTTAATTTCGTACTAGTTGCAACCCGTGAAGTATTCACGGAAATAAAACAAATTCTACATTTATGAAAATATATATTCATAAATGTAAAATTTGTATATATATATCATTTATGTTGTTTATAGTTAAGGCAAAATAAATTATAATATATCATTTATACATCATCCCCTTTTACACCGGTTCAAAAACTGTTAGCTAGGTTTTTAAAATTCGTTCAGTTATCACGGACCCACCGAGATTCAAATTTCGAATTACTTTCGCAGATAATCTAAGTATTCCTCTCTCGCTCTCTTGTATTCAAAATTCAATTCTCGTATTCTTTCTTTGACGACAACCATCGTACGGGTTTTGGCCTATTTATATTATGAATGGTTGCAACCCGTGAAATATTCACGGAAATAAAACAAAATCAACATTTATGAAAATATATATTCATAAATGTAAAATTTGTTTATATATATATCATTTATACATCGTCCCCTTTTACACCGGTTCAAAAACTTTTAGCAAGGTTTTTAAAATTCGTTCAGTTATCACGGACCCACCAAGATTCAAATTTCGAATTACTTTCGCAGATAATCTAAGTATTCCTCTCTCGCTCTCTTGTATTCAACATTCAATTCTCGTATTATTTCTTTGACGACAACCATCGTACGGGTTTTGGCCTATTTATATTTTAGTATATATATTAGTATAATATAATATAAAACTCTGCCTAACGAAATATTGAAACAGTTTAAACCTGCCGATTTTCTTGGACGTTTAATTTCGTACTAGTTGCAACCCGTGAAATATTCACGGAAATAAAACAAATTCTACATTTATGAAAATATATATTCATAAATGTAAAATTTGTTTATGTATAATTTATACATCGTCCCCTTTTACACCGGTTTAAAAACTGTAAGCAAGGTTTTTAAAATTCGTTCAGTTATCACGGACCCACCGAGATTCAAATTTCGAATTACTTTCGCAGATAATCTAAGTATTCCTCTCTCGCTCTCTTGTATTCAAAATTCAATTCTCGTATTCTTTCTTTGACGACAACCATCGTACGGGTTTTGGCCTATTTATATTATGAATGGTTGCAACCCGTGAAATATTCACGGAAATAAAACAAATTCTACATTTATGAAAATATATATTCATAAATATAGAATTTGTTTATATATATCATTTATACATCGTCCCCTTTAACACCGGTTCAAAAATTGTTAGCTAGGTATTTAAAATTCGTTCAGTATCACGGACACACCGAGATTCAAATTTCGAATTACTTTCGCAGAGAATCTAAGTATTCCTCTCTCGCTCTCTTGTATTCAAAATTCAATTCTCGTATTCTTTGTATGACGACAACCATCGTACGGGTTTTGGTCTAAAATTCTACATTTATGAAAATATGTATTCATAAATATAGAATTTGTTTATATATATCATTTATACATCGTCCCCTTTAACACCGGTTCAAAAATTGTTAGCTAGGTATTTAAAATTCGTTCAGTATCACGGACCCACCGAGATTCAAATTTCGAATTACTTTCGCAGAGAATCTAAGTCAAGGGTGGCCAACCCGCGGCCCGCGGGCCGCATGCGGCCCGCTGGGTGTCTACTTGTGGCCCGCGAAGCATATGCACACATTTTTTTCTTTTAGTGTACATAAAACCACCAAAAGAACATTCTATCCCATATATGTAAGTATCTCAGCACATTGATTCAACTATCGTGACAATTTCTTCTATGGTATATTCGTGTTAACAAACAATCACAACGTTAAGCTGATTTTAAAAAGCGCGCACGCCGATCTTGCGTGGATAGATAAAACTTTCTGCACAACGTCGGATATTTACTAGAGCGGCTTAAGAGTCAACATGCTATGTAAAAGCTAGTTATGCAGTAACCATGATACTAGCAAAAAAAATCGAAGCCATATTCAGATGGTGAAATGGTTAAGGAATGTTTGGAGAGTGTCGTTGTAATTCTGTGCCCTGAAAAGAAAACGGATTTCTCAAAAATAAGCCTGTTTCGTCAAACTATTACTAGACGTGTGGACGACATTGGAAAACATATTGAAGATAATTTGAAAAATCGAGCATCCAAGTTCATATGTTTTGCTCTAGCATGGGATGAAAGCACAGACCTAACAGATACCGCCCAAGTGGCGATTTTTATCAGGGGCGTTGATGTCCATTTTAACAAAATAGAAGAATTAGCGGCACTGTATCCACTTAAGGACACTACTTGCTCACGAGATTTGTTAGGAGCTGTTACATCGACATTGAATCGCTTTTCGTTACAACTCAACAACCTATCGGGCTTAACAACAGATGTTGCTCCAGAAATGGTTGGGAAACACGAAGGTTTAGTAAAATTGATTGAAAATGAGGCCTGCAAAATTGGTAATACTTCATTGCATTATTCATCAGGAGAATTTATGTTCCAAGTCCCTTAAAATGGATCATGTCATGAAGGTGGTCAACAAAACAGTGAACTTTATTAAGTCGAAGGGGTTGAATCACCGTCAGTTCCAAGAGTTTCTCAAGTCTTTGGATTCAGAGTATAATGACGTTACATTTTATGCAGAAGTAAGATGGCTGACCCGTGCCAAAATGTTGAAAAGAGTGTTTGATTTGAAGCAAGAAATACAATCATTCTTCGCAAGCAAGTCAAAAAGTATCCCAGAATTTGAAGACAAGGAGTGGGTTAGCGACTTTGCATTTCTGGTCGATATAGTTAGCCACCTAAATGTTGTTAATACTCGTCTACAAGGGAAAGATCGACTAATTAATAACATGTATGATCTTATTTCCGCATTCCAAATGAAACTTGGGCTTTGGGAACAACAGTTAAGGACAAAAATCTTCACTCACTTTCCTACATTGTTATTGCAGCCAGACGTCACACAAATGGCGGCGGATAAATACGCTTCGTTGATATCCGACTTGAACCTGGAATTTGAAAACCGATTTCAAGATTTAAAAAAAGCATCGTATGCTTTTTGCTGCATTTGCAACGTCATTCTCCGTAGACGTGAATCTATTGCCAGGAATTTTACAAATGGGACATTGTGAAATATGTTGTGATGCACAGTTAAAGGAGAAATTCAATCAGGTTGGTTTGGAAGAGTTTTACAAAACATATTTGGACAAGGAGAAATATCCTGCATTTTACAAACATTCTCTATCGATGATTTCGCTATTTGGAAACACACGTGTGAACAGCTTTTTAGTCGAATGAAGCATATTAAATCTCAAATGAGAACACGAATCATTGATGAGCATTTGGAAAACTGTTTGCGTGTAGCAACAACATCAATCGTTATCAACATTGATGTACTTAGTTCTGACAAACAAAATCAGACGTCTCACTAAAATTTATTATATTTTGTTTATTTTTTATTATTATTTTTTGTATTGCCTAACTCTAATCAAATAAATATGTTTGATTCTCATTTTTGTTATATCTTCTTAAAAAAACAATATATTTATTGTTTGCTTTGAATAATAAAAGAAATTTTGTTGTATGGCCCGGTAGGAAATCTCATTTCTAAAATCTGGCCCGGCTGCTGAAAAGGTTGGCCACCTATGATCTAAGTATTCCTCTCTCGCTCTCTTGTATTCAAAATTCAATTCTCGTATTCTTTCTTTGACGACAACCATCGTATGGGTTTTGGCTTATTTATACTATGATCATTGGAATTAAATTGTAATATTTATTATTTTAAGGAACGAATGTGTTTGTTCATTTTTCAAAACTGAAATGAACTTATCAAAGTTTATGATTGTCAGTAAAAATAAAGCACACACAAGAGTATCTCTTGATATAAATAATGAAATTGTCGAGTGAGTCCAATAATATATATATCTTGGATGCTGGCTGAATAATTGATAGGACCAGTCTCAAGAGATCAGAGTGGAGATGGAACGAAACTGTTTCTTCAAAATGCAGGATCTCCTCAACCTGCAACAGGATTTTAATTTCGACTTTCGTATGCTAATGTTACGTTGCTACATATTATTTGTACTTATCTATGGTGTCGAAGTATGGATACTTACTCAGGCTACCATAAAGAAACTAGAAACTTCTAAAATATAGTACTATCGAAGAATGTTGAGAGTTTAGGGTTGACCAAGTTCCTAATTATGACATCTTGAAACGGGTGAATAAACACTATCGTTGTATACAGTACAATCTGACGGGTTTTATTGTCATGTGGCAATTTCTTCCAGCCGACCAAAAAGATGTTCAAGAGACATTAAGTGTTAATCAGTCTGGAATATTTTTTAACAAAATCTAAGTTCCGGCGGGGATAGAACTCGCAGCCCCTGAGTTGAGAGATAGACGGTTTATTAACAAGCCACATAAGTCGTTATACATGGCATGAAAAACAAGACAAACAATAAATAATAGAAGATAATTTAAAGTGAATACTCAATTTATATGGATCAGGGTTTATTGCCTTTCATTTGTTATGTCCTCAGTAAACTAGGGTTTCAGCTGTTTTACTGAGGACACATAAAATAAAATATAATTCGAGGAGGAACTATGAGTTTCTTCAACTGATACTACAGAAATAAATTCAAGGCAGAAGAAGTGTGGAAAGAAGATGCGTCTTCTGGTTGAAGAACTTACTGAAGTGGTTTCACTGTGGTACCATATCTTTGTTCAGAGCTGCTTTCTCAAACGTTAAGATAGCCATGATGATTGCCTTCCCTTGAAAGGCAATCATCATGGCTATCTTAACCTTTAAAGAAGAAGAATAATATCCTTGACTAAGCGATTGATTTATTATGCTTTATGTTTATGTTCAATTAATTATTTCAACGCCAATGACTGAATTATCTACGATCATATTGTTAAGCTTATTTGACATACTCGTATGTTGATGCTATATTTTATAATTTGTACAGATACTGCCATCTCTGTAGAGATAATGAATATTTTTGTCAATTGTTAAGATGATGTCTGATCGAGATATTATCATTTATCCATAGTGCCCCGTTTGACAGCCGACAAGTGTTGCTATGGTTGACGCGTTAGAAGGTTTTTTTATTATAGTACAATAATTTTTATTTAAGTGGATTCCCCTTAATTTACCAGATATTTGTGTCGTCATATTTTTTTGTGAAAAAATAAAAATGGTGAAACGTTAATTTAATATTTATTTACGTTTTGTATTTAAAATCTTTGTCAATACAGCATAAACAGTTTTGCTTTTACATTAGTGCTAATCTTTCGGCTATGTATGCATGAAATTTGCATTTTATTTTATTTTTATTTATTTATTTTACACATGACAAGAAATATACATAATTTGCCTAATAAAACAGCAGGTAATTTAATTTGGACACACAAGTTTAATGGATCTGGGTTTGTTGCATTTCATTTGTCGTGTCTCCAGTAAACTAGGCTTTTGCCTGTATCTCACTGAGAACAAAATTATGCATTATATATAAAGAATAAAATGAAATAATTATTGCGTTACAAGGTTTACATTTCTTAGTGTGGTGACAACAATAAATTAAATTTCGAGACAACATAAAAAATTAAATACATATTTTATCAAAAATGGGCTATAAATATAAAAGAACCTCAACAAACCTTAAGTACTCAATTTTTTCCTTATTATAACGTTTTAAATGTTTTTTCTAAACTAAAATAAAGTCGGGCATGCAGGTACACACCACTTACCATACCTGGATAGATAAAGGTTATGGTTTAATTTTAATGATACAATGTTCTGCAAAATATTTCACAATATTTGTTATTAATAATAAATAAAGATATAATATTATTTTAGTCAAGTATTAATGGAATCTGGTTCGATTTGCATCTATAGTAGT
>OX463839.1:6545230-6816686 GCA_949825065.1 Odontocerum albicorne
TAGTTTATATAAAATATTCAATTAGAGTTAAAGACTGGTGTATAACATTATCTCCGCATACCTAACACGTTCCATAAAGTTAACATGAAATTATGATAAATGTTTTGTTTCTTGTATAGCTGTCGACTGAGTACTGATTCACACCAGAACCTCTTAAGTTCGTTTACATGGAGAAATCTCAAAAATATTATATTGATACTCGTATCTCAGTTATTATAAAAGCTAATTCTCCTAACACGTGTTTTTTCCTTGTGATGCTTTTATCAAGTGTTTTGATTTTTATAGTTTTTATTTGCTGGAACGATACCACGTGTCATGTTAAATAATTTGTGTGGAATTGTTTATTTAGTATGAAAAAAAATATGTATAATTACTTCCATAACTGTCAATTTATATCTGACAACTTATATTTATTTTCACTTCAACATTAATTAGATATATTCTTAACATTTCAAACATTTTCGAAACTGACAGAAAAAAAGTCTGAATGCTAGTTGATAAGACACCTACCTTTTCAACTCGGGGGTGGTGGGTTTGATTCCTGTTGGAGTCTTGAGAGTTCCTTAAACAATTAGACACTAACAGGAATCAAATTTAGTTTACATCACTTACGGTCTCTTTAATATATTTAATGTTAAATGAGAGAAATTGCCACATGGCAATAAACTCGTTAGATTATAATGTATACAACGATAGTGGTCGGTAAATATTATAAATAAAAAAAATGATAACGGTTTCTGACATCGATTAGTAAAGTCATGAAACGAAAATGGTAAAGCCACGAAATAAAAGTCTTATGATTTGTTCAGATTCCCCTAAATTTCGTATCTTTATACATATAATCAGATCCACCCGCTCATCATTGTCATCGATATGTGTTGTTTATGTATTACGCTTTCGTCATGTACAATTTAAACTGATGGGATTATTACAGCTTGGAAATATCTTCCTCTACCAAAAAGAAATATTGGACATGAAAAACCAGATTGAGACCTTTATTTTGAGTTGGAAATCAGACATTTTTTGTAACACTTTCGTTGAATATGGTAAAATGTGGTGTGATGATTACCATGTGGTAATCTCTTCGAATCAACCAGAAATAAGTTAAAGAGGCCTTAAGTAAAACATCTGGACTGGAACACTTTAATAAAAAATCTAGGTTCCAATGCGAACCGAACTCACAACCCTCAAGTTGGGAGACATCCTAAGGCATCTTATTAACGAAGTCCTGGAGCCTTTCTGTCAACTAGGCCAGGTAGGTTTTAAATAGTCAGAATATATCCTGTTTTGAAGTGTGCACTTAGCTTTAGAGGCGTTTTCTCTATAATAAATGCTCCCTTACAAAGCTGAGCTTTGACAGAAGTTCACATCTCGCGAGAATTGTCCGATCGTTTGTACCTGTCAATTATTTTCAGGATTTATACGAGTAACGTTGGCAGCACTTTTTATCACCTTCTTCTGTACGCCGAATAAACAATAAACGAATATTATGACGCCTGTCGATATGATATATATTATATTACTTTTTTTAAATCGAGAATGGTGTGAGATTTTTCTGTCTTCAAAATAAAATGAAACCCTTTCTGTATTTTTAAAAATTAGTTTTCAATATCTGAATTACCTCCGATTTTGTTAGTTTCTGGAATATAGCAAAAAGTTTTTTTCAATTTTCATAATTTAATGTAATATACTGCTTGACTTAAAACGCCCGGGTGTTGCGGACTTGATTTTCGTTGGCACCCTGATTTAAAAAAAAATGGTCCCTGTCTAGTTTTTACTAAACAGTCGTTTACAGTTGTTTGGTTGGTGGAAGAGGTTTCCGGACGGTAATAAACTTGTCATCCATTATATAACATATACCTTACAATAATTAAAATAAATAAACACATTTTTCGAAGACTACAGTTTATTTAAGCAAGTAAACGCAAAAATTATGCCCTTCTGAAATGTTCTCATTAAAAATAAATATAGTACTCGGGAGATATTGTGAAATTTATAAAGTATCTGTTTGAAAGAAGTCCCACGCGAAAGGTTGGTAGCTTTATAATACTTTTAATGAAGATGTCAACTGAAAAATGTGGAAGATTATTATTTAAAACTTGATTCACACAGGGGCCCAGCTCAAAGGATGATAACACTGGAAATATAATTTTTAATTTTTTATAAAAAAAGAAATAACGACTTTACGTTACAAAAAAATCGATGTTCTGAAAAAAACATACACAATAGTATTACAAAAAATACTGTTAGGTATCATCCAAGGCAAAATAGAGGGTCGAAGAGGTGTTGGCAGGAGGCAAATCTCCGGGCTCAGCAATATACGTGATTGGACTGGTATAAGGAGCGTTGAGGATCTTTTTCGGGCTGCTGGGGACAAAGATGCTTATTCTCAAGTGATAGTCAACGTTGGGGGGGACCTGACATGACACTAGGAAGAAGAAGAAGGTATTTGATTAACAAAGTGTCATACCTCTGTGACCTAGTGGGTAAGACGCATGGCTCTCTACTTAGATGTTGCAGGATCAATTAACGTTGATATCATTTTTTTAAAATGGTCCAGTCAGGTTTTCCCTTATCAAACACATTTGTGGTTAGTTAGAAAATATTGTCTCATAGCAATAGGCCGATCATGTTGTACTACACATAACAAAAGTGTATTGCATAATGTTAAATTTCTGATGAATTTAGCCACTCCGATACAGTCATTCACATACTTGATGTCTTGGCCTAGTCGCTAAGACGGCTGTCTTCCGACCCAAGATTTGCGGGTTTGATTAGCATTTGGACCAAATTGTTTTTTTTTGTCTAAATTTGATTTTCACTTGAGGACATATTCAATTAGTTGGAAAAGATTGTCATATATAAAATATGAAAAAGGTTTCGCTTAATTTAAGGATTAAAAATGAAGATTGAATTTCCAATCATAATTATCTTTTTAAATGATTAAGTTACATTTTTTACAATATTTGTATATATTTATTGAATTAATAATTGTATCAATTGCTTCTTTATCATATTTTTTGCATTATATTGTAGTTTGCGTGTACCATACGAGGATGTGGGCTAAAAAACATCTGGTATATTTTTGGTCGGTCTTGCCCTCTTGTTGGTGGGGGCGTAATTCGTTAAGAACGATGTTAAGAGATGTGCCCATTTGTTAGGATATCTTCTCTCTCAAAGGTTTCGTTTCTATTGCTTTAACATGTATGTAAATAACAGTATATTTACATACTTTATTAGTATTAATATATCTATTATATATTTATTATATTTATTAGTATTAATATATCTATTATATATTTATTATATTTAAGTTTCAATAAGTGAGCAATGTGGATTTAATTACCTGCGTTTATTTATATATTGAATATACTTCTTGAAAGATTTAACAATAATATCTTTTCTTCTCACTCTAGACCACGACTGTTTTATCCACTGACACACTTATTTGATTGTTGGTCGTTTTAAAGCTCCCTTCGGCGTGAATTCATGTTGGGTTTCATCCATCATCCATTTGTTCCATTCCTCTCTCAGTTGAATCCAATATTGCCAGATAGAGATAGGTTTCACGCGGCATCGAATATATGGACATTTTTAAGACTGGCGGGAATTTTAAATCAAACACTGGACATTTTTATATTAATTTCGGTAATAAGACGCACCTGAATTTTAGAGGCAATTTTTCGAAGAAAAAAGTGCGTCTTATAGTCCGTAAAATACGGTACGTTCATTTATATACTGAATATATTCTAGAAGCTCAACTACAGTAAGCTCTCGCTATTAAAATTTGAAATAAAACTTATTTATACTTCTCGTATCTTTATTTTATTAGAAGCTATAAACTTGAACACTGCAAACGGAAATTGACATATTTGTTATGAGTGTTCTTAAAATGGTTTGCATAGGATTATTCGTCAAAAGTAGATCTTCATATGTAAATGATTATATACGTATCGTTTAGTGGTCATATCCAAATCTTTAACAATTATCCCACGTTCGTTTATCTAGTTCGATGGAGGAAGTAAGATGTCCTTAAATTGGCACTACCATTAAAATATAATTTAGTGGGTATTAAAAAAATATATGATCCAGTGTTTCCTCGCTGAGGCCACGTTCGCATATGCTAGAATTTAAAACTTTGATACTAGTTAAATGTTTCTATGTAGAAGAATATTTAATGCATCGGAAATATCACATATTTTTAATACTTGTTCAGGGATATACTCGTATAAAAAAAACTTAAGACTAGACTGCACTTTCAATTTTAACGTTTTTTAAAAGTATTTTTGGTTTGTTTTTGATTTGTTGTTCCATTTCTTCATTTGATGAGTTTAAATAAATGAGGTAAGTCGAAGTATCTTCTTCAGCCTTCATTCTCTTAAAGTGTTGCAAAGATTTCTGTTTATTTAAACGAAAATTTTAGTGTGCAATCTCTGTTCTTTCCGATTTTGGACTATGTGGACGTTTGTTATTTGGATAATACGGAAGAACAGTTGGACAAGTTACTGCGTTTTCAAAATGTTTATTTTTAACATGAAAAAGTACGATCAAATCACTTCGAAAGAGCTGAACTCATTGAAAGAGAGAAATAGACGCAAGATTGACATACTGTCTTTATTGTATAATATATTTAACTATCCCGCCGCCCCTTTTTATCTCGCCGAAAATATTCAGCATATTTTCGATAATGAACTTGCGCGATGCTTAAATAAATATTTTTATTGATTTTACAAGTTCATCGTTCTTCTTTTTTTACGTCGTCCTGTACTGTCCATGCAGTGAGGCTCTGAAACCAGTTACAAATCCAATATAAGACATGTCGAGAAAAAAATCCGAGGAATATTAAAATTTTAAACTTGTAATAAAATATTTACAAGTTATTATCACCATCGTGCATTGTTCCGATTGGTATAGGAAAAGATAACATATCTAAATTGAATAAACGTCACATGAATTTATTACCCTACAAGTTTAAAGCGTAAGAGTTCAAGGCTCGAAATAAGTATTTAGTGTTCACGCTTGACTATGAATTCGGATCTTATTCCGTTGATTTTTTTCAATATTAAATACTAAGGAAAGTATGGTTGGATGAAGCGGACGATATTTTGAAAAAGGAAATGCAGAAAGTCGGAGAAATTGTATAGGTGTGGATGTGTGTCGTGATAGGAACGTTTGGCACTCTGTCCTCTCTGTTTACCCCGACAGTGATATGACGTGATGGTATGTATGTACTTCAAATCATTTAAAAAAAATATTAATGATATATTAGGTGTTAACATAAGTTGTGTCCGTTTTTTTCCAATTTAAAAATGAGCACCAAAAGTAAAATAAAGTGATAAATGTTATACGTCATTGGAAAGAAAATTTTCTGCTCTACAAGATATTGCGTTTGCTTTGACGTTACATATATTATTTTATTTGATTACAAGCCTTCAAAATGGAATGTCAAGTAGACGAAAGTGAGCATTTTCGACACCTCCTTCTGTTCGCGTTCAATCGAGGGAATAAAGCTGCCAAAGCTGCTCGCTATATTTGTGAAGTGTACGGTGAATATGCTATGAATGAAAGGACAGCTTGTCGATAGTTTTTGCTTTTCAAAGACGGTAATTTCGACCTGAAAAACATGGAGCGTTCCGGACGACCAGTGGACTTGGATGAGGACCGCTTAAATCATATTATTCATGAAGATCCCCTTGACATTCCATTTTGAAGGCTTGTAATCAAATAAAATAATATATGTAACGTAAAAGTAAACACAATATCTTGTAGAGCAGAAAATTTTCTTTGGAATGACGTAAAACCGTTACCATTTTGTTTTACTTTTGGTGCTCATTTTTAAATTGGAAAAAAATGGACACAACCTATGTTAACAGCCAATATTTCATTCAAGTATTTTGCTAAGATTTAGGCTATTTAATCTTTATATTTTTAGTAATTTATTAAATATTGGAATATTAAATTTAAACACGCTTCAAGCATCGAAATATTTATTGGATGAGGAATATCAAAATTTCAAAATGAAAAATTAAAATGAGGGAGAGGTGCGAGAATTTTAATTGATTTAAAAAAATATCAAAACCCTCCTACTTCATTCAGACCACTTTCACATAAACAAGAATTGAAATATTTTTTTTTTGGATAAATGAGATTTAGTACAAACATGGTATATATGAGTATCATCATGCAGTTTCCCTATCAGGGAAGATAAACGAAAGAGTTCCAGACTTTTCTATCACGACATATACCTCTAGCCTCTTCTACATTCATACACCTTCTCATACAACTCCTAGTATTGACTTTTAAATTTCATTCTTTCAAAACATCACTCACATACTTTTCTTGGTCTTATTTTACCACACCTGCTAATCACATTTTTACTGAATATTTGTTTTGTTAGTCTTTATTTAATAATTCGTTCTACCGTCTCAGAGCGCTCTTTTTCGTCTTACTCAATAAACATTAGCCTAAAGTTTACATTAATATCACTTATCACTTTGTCCCGTATTGGTTCATACATTGTCACTCCATGTATTATTTTCAGTTTACAGCATTTATTCGACTCCTTTGTCTTTTTCCACGTCCACGTTTCCCTCCTATACATCAAAGTTGGTACCAAAATATTGTCGTGGACTATCACCTCAGCCGATTTTGATATTGCCCGGTACGACTTTATATGATTCAGTATTCCATTACCTTTGTTTTGTACGTATCGATATCTCTCGTAGTGTTAATTTTTCACCTATAGTGCTAACTTTTCTACCACCATGGCAATATTAATCCTCAACTCTTTCTTTTCACATCGGTCCTTTTATCATTGTGCTATATTAAGATTAAATATATAAATAAATAATTCAATTTATTATTTATAGTTAGGGCATTAACATTGTGGAGGTTTAAAGACATTGTAGTTTGTTTTTATCAAACACTGTTTATTCCACTTTTTGTAACGGTATAACCGTACCGGTTTCAAGGCTTTCACCTCATCATCAGGGGAGCACAAACAAGACTTAATTCTGTTCGAATTGGTACCGAGATACACGCTTCTAACGCTAAACATTCGGGCTGGGGACTGGGGGTTGAGGGAGGGATGGGACAACCTCAGCAAGCATAGAAGAGATTCTTGGAATATATGTGTTTGCTAGATGTTCACCTCGATGCACTGACTTAGAAATTTCTAGGGCCTCTAATCTGTCCAATTTATTTCCGTTACACGAGAGTCTTGTTTGTGCTACCCTGATGATTAGGTTGCCTTGAAACTGGTAGGGTTATACCGTTACAAAAAGTGGAATAAACAGTGTTTGATAAAACAAATTACAATAATTCAATTTTCTTATCAAAACTTCTAATTCATTGTCATTTTTTCAGTGAGATTAAGTACGATTCCATATATCAAACGTCTTATCGGTGTTGCCCTGATAGTTACAACTTCTTTAGAACACCGAAATTGATATGTCTTATGGTAATATGCTTAAGTTTTCGATTGTTTATAAACATTTTTTTGTGACCATTGGAACTTCCGTGCTTCAAGCTAATATATTCGTATTTCTAACCCCGGCACCGAAAGCAATCAGTGTCTTCCAGAACAATCTAAACGCCACATTCATCACAATCCGGTCAAAACATCCGGTAGTTTCAATTAACACTTACTTGCTCTATTTAAGCCTTATAAATTGAGCTATACATTATAATCTTGAGGTTTCCACGGCACCTTCTTCTCTTGATGAGGTGTCGTTGAGTATTTTTTATCTTCACGCACGCCCTCCTATAACTCATTCGGTTTTGAATATTTGTTATTAAATTTAACTGTAAAGTGGTGTTATTTATTGCTCTCACGACCACGCCATTAGCTTGCTTTAATTTGCTGCTTGAAGGATGAGACTGTTCATCTGCGCTATCTTTGGATTTTTTTTCACAGTCTCGTTGGAATTGGAAGTCATCTATCTAGTGTCTGAAGACCAAGAGATAATAATTAAAGAAGTTTGCGAACAGATAGTTTAATCTCTTAAAGAACCTCATAAATGTATTATATTATTCATATATAGTGAACTGAACACAAAATAAGACTGATCATTTATATAAAAAAATCGGTTTTAATTTTTGTTTGTATTTTGTCGTTTACGGACGGGACACTGCATGGTAGCTAGTCATCTTTACAGAATAAGCATTGTGGAAATTCCAGCTGCAAGTGTGGTCTGGATGATAAAACTATAGACCATGTATTTTACGGTTATCCTTTGCAAGAAAGATTTGATTTACAAAAAGTCGTATCTTTGCCGTGTCCCATAAATGTTACTTCTTTTTTCGTGAATTTTTTCCACTTTTGGAAAGATTGTTAAATTTTTGAAGCATTATCAGTTGTAACTTTAAATTTATTAGAATAATTATTTAAAAAAATGTTTTATTATATTGTCTCATATAATTGCATAATGACTTGAATTTGATGGCGCAAATCATCCTAGTTTGGGTGGATTGCCGATTAAAAAAAAACATTGTGGAATTTTGTATTAGAAAATTTAATAATAAATTAGTTTGTTATACGAGGATCCAAACCGGGATCATTTCACTTGAAGATAACATATGGGGTAGAAACACGTGTGACGAGGATTAAGCTAATTAGTGAAAAAACAAAGTTATTTATTGTTAAATATATCTAAGACTGACTTAAAATTGGAGCGTTACGTAAAATGTGTAGAAAAATAACGTGTTATGTTATATTTTTTTATATATCCCTATTCATTTTATATTCCCTTCAACATCTCCGAATTTTATCAACATATCCGAATTAAAAATTCGGACATATTGCAAAACGCCGCTGGGAGACTTTACTGTCTTCGGTCCCATTAATCGTGCCTATAGGCTTCGACCCACAAGAGTAGGTACGGAAGTCGAGGTTCGTCATGGCACGCTTTGGCAATACTACCACACGTACTCAGAGCGTGCGAGAATTGTTACCAGATGAAAAGTTTACCAGACTATAACCCTTTTTCAAAAAATATTTGGGTACTTTTGGGAATTGCACCCGAAACATCCGGGTAAAAGTAAATTGTCATACCAAGTAGGTGACGGATGGTACGTGTATGATAGAATAAGGAATGAGGGCATAAGGATAAAATGCGAATTGAAACAAGATGTATTGCATAAGACGGAGAATAGAAATTGAGGTGATTCGGCTACGTAGAAATAATGAATGATGAAATATTAAAAAAAATAATGTATATAAGAAATTAAGAAGGTATAAGAAGGCTGGAAAGTCTAAGGAACATATAGTAGGACCAAATTAATAAAATTTTGGACAAGAGAGTGAAAAACCTTAATAATATGAGATTATGCATGACGAGGCGTAAGAAAGGGATCTAAAATGGGCCGAGTAAGTGCTTTGCTATTTGGTACGTTATTAAAATAAAAATTTATGTAAATATTAAGAACTAAAATTGACATATCATTATTGCCCTCCGTGGCTTAGTTGGTAAAATATTTGACTCAGGGTTTCATGTTCAATTCCCGATGGTACCTGAAGATATAAAATTATAATAGAGGGTTCCAGCTTCGTAAAAGAGTTCGTCATTCCGTATTCTATCACACAATGACGAATACGAAATTCTTAGTGCCTGATTTAGCTTAATACATTCAATATCTTATACCAAGTTTAATGACTAAGGCGTATCTTGTTTGATTTTGCACACCCAATAAAACTGAAAAGGGTTGCTGCGTATTTGCAACGGTGCCATGTTACACTTACCTTTGATTGATGCAATCCTAATAGAACTTTAACATTCAACGTGTTATCTCTGAAAAGATCGTAATTAACTGCAAAAGTAAGCGTTAAACTCGCAATTAAATTATAATGGAGAAATAAAATAATCTCGGGCATCACTGACGTTCATAAATTGCAACGTTTAACCCGCTCGGATCAGCTGCTCTGCATTACATGCTCTCGTGTTTGCTCTTGACATATTGCATGATTTCCTGCAGGGAATGAGATCGGAGAATCCATCGTGGGATGCACCTACTACAATCGAATGTTGCGTTTTTATTTTGGCCTGGCTGAGTAAATCAAAAACACATTCTGGTCCTAGCAAAATAAATATACAGTGCAAATGTCAGTAGAATGTATGATAGAGGAAGATCAAAACAAGGAGTGTTGGTTCAAGTTAATTATATTATGAAAGAAGGCAATATAAAAAGTCAAAATAATCTGGATTAGCATCCAATTTAGCCGGTCAGGGTCGAAGGATGTGTGTCGCTATAGGAAATTAGGGCGCTCAGTTCTCTCTATTGACCTAATAGATAAAAAAATTGATGGTATGTTTGTATGGTCCTAAAATGCCAAAAAAATCTCAGATGCATTTTTTAAATTTGATTAAAAAGCACAAATATGTCAAAATGTAAAAATTACGCCACTTAAGTACTATGTACTCAAAGCAAACTTTTATACATTAAAGTACAAAATTGCCGCTTTGAACCGTTTTAAGTAAAAAAGACACATTAAATCCTTGATAGCTGATGTTTTGAAATTGACCGTTTTTGGTACAAAATATTAAAAGTTTCAAAATTGGAAACATTCGAGTAGGCCCAATAAGCATAAATATTTCGAAATGCTATTTTTTGGTACAAATGCTATATTAAGGTCCTAAAAAGTATCAATATTCTTAAAATGTCACATTTTAGTACAAAACGCACAAGCGGCTAAATCGGGTCTTAATATTTGGACCCTAAAAGCACCAATATTCCAAAAATGACACTTTTTGGTACAAAACCCACAAGCGGCTAAATTGGATGCTAATATTTGAGCGCTAAAAGCATATATATTTACTTTTATTATTATAACTGTCATCAATACCGAATACAAAGACCCAGCAAGACTCGCGTACTCATTAACACGATCAGAATGGAACAAAACTTATTCCCCAATTTGAAATAACTATATTTTTTTATTTAAACATTTCCAGTATTTTTTTTCAGATGTAAAGCTAAATGAAGTAAAATTTATTATAAATGTAACTCACCACAAAAATGTGCCGTAATTGTGACAATCATGCATCAGTGCTTGATGAGAAAACATTCCATACTTTAGCAAGTCGATTTGGGCAGTATCTTAGAACCTTATCAATCAGGAAGGCCAAAATCTCTCGTTCAGAAGAAAACATCGCCCACATTAGTGAAAGGGAAGATAAGTACCCAGTAATATCAATAAGAAGACATGCTTTGCAATTAAATATTTGTTTACACTCTCTTCGACGAAAATTAAAAAAAAAATTGCACCCTCCTTTACAGAGTCTTGTTAGTGCAAAAACTATTGCTCAGATACTACAATTGGCATTCAGAATACGGTAATGCCAATCTGAATCTTGCAAGATAAATTAACAATTTTAACGAAAAAATAAAAATGATTGAAGGGAGTCATTTTCCCCGCATTGGTTTTGTCAATAAACAAAATTCTCGATTTGGGAACGTGAAAACCCACAAATCGTTCATAAAACATAATTAAACCCACAAAAAATACAGCATGGTGCTCTATTCATATCCAAAATATTATTGTACCTTATTTTTTTGAAAATCAAAATGGACTAACATCAACTGTTACTGGTGACAATTATCGACAAGTGATTCAAGACTTTTTTATACTGTAAAATTATAGAACAAAGTCTGGACAATATGTGGTGTTAACAATTTCGGTTATTAGCTTTATTCATGCTTAAGGCCTTAGAAATAAACAGCGTAATACTACGAACATTTTGCCTAAATGTAGGCAGTGTATTTGCTTGGGAAAGGTTGATAAATATAGTGTAGAAAGCTAGAAAAGATAAAAACCAAAAAAAAAACATCATTTACACTACAACAATGTATCTGATGAGGTCTTTGGAGTATTTTTGTACGACGTGGAGGCGTGCACTCGAGAGACGAGAGAAAACAAAAAAAAAACGAAAAACGCAAAAAGTAATGTGATGCTGGGGATTGCAAATTCCACTGACTACAAGACGTAAAAGTACGCCCGAAAAGGTGTGATGCACAATAAGTCGCCCATAATTACCCTAAGAGAACTCGCGATGACTCTCTGCTTCAAAAACCCAAGTGACAGAAAGTCAAAATAACTTATACGGCAAAGATTACCAATTTTTTAACGAAATGCCGAAAAATATTTAAAAAGTTGCGAGTATTCGGATTTTTCTTTGTATTATACATATATACCATCACGCTATTTCCCTGCCGAGGTAGGCAGATAACACAAAGCGCCATTCTTATCGAAATTTATCCTTAACCTTTTCTACATCCATACACCTTTTCATACTACTTTTATGATTCCTCAGACTTTCGACGCCTTTTCTTTGTCCACTTGTTTCACATGTTGACAATAGATTTTAATTACCTCGTGTGGTTTTTTTTAGGATAAGCAGATAGTAAAGTTCCCCACGCCTTTCTATTCATGCACACAGATCTCTCCTCGTCCAAATCCATACATCTCGTCAAAAATTCTCAGCTGTTTTTCATAATTCTCTGACTATCACCTTCCATCCTTTCTTCAGTCAATTCATTTCAGATATACATATTTGTTCCGTCCGAGTTTCGTAACTCATTATCTCAATCAACGGCGACTGGTCTGGAGGTGCGTTGGTGCGCTAAACCGGAGAAGCAATTCGCAATTATTAAATTATATATTCGCAAACATGACTTCCAAAAATGTTAAATATTTGTATAGATTGAGTATTTTTATTTAAGCGAAAATTAAAAAAAAAAATTAAATTTAAGAAACTATTCTTTCAAATTGACCGGCCAAATTTAACAATACTACCGGAGCGATCTTCAATACGCACCGGACGGAAACGCAATTTCATGTAGGGCAGACAGAGACGTACAGTAAACCGTGAGACAGCGATATTTCAAATATATTCGCTCAGCGTATCGAGATGCGTTTGTGCTCAGCGCACCAGCGCACCTCGGGACCAGCCGTTGCTGATCTCAATGTAGCCAAACCATATCAACATTCCTTCTTTAATTCTACTTATAACATCCATATCTAACAAACAGTTATCTTTTATCCGATCATTTTTTAATCTATCAAACATTATAATACAGATATTCCAAGCAAAGCACACCTTTCTACCCTTTTTATTCTGCTCTTATCATTTTGGTTTTAATGTACAGCCTTCATTTAAAAGCATTACTTTTAAACTTTTTTTAAGCTTGAAATCAATCCATTCGCGACAATTGGCTTATATGAAGGTATAAATTATTTATTGATATTAAATTCTGAATAAAGTTTTGATTCACATTTTTGTGTTTTTTAATAGCTGAATTATCTCAGTATTTCTGTAAACAGATTATTGGTGTTTATATTAATATTATTATTGAGATACTTTTCAGGCGCAGGATGCTGCCCTGGATATTCTGAGCACTGGCCTAATGTGTGCTTGTACGAGTATGTGTGATAGTAAGAAGATGCTTTTTTTCTGATTGTATTCTTGTGTTGGCCATTTTAATGGTTATACTCTTTTGACACTGGATTTTTATACCCATGTGTACTTTAGTTTCTGAATTGTAATTTGATATATTCATATGTTAAATGTAAATCACAATTCGTGTTCAAAAAGTCTGACATTAAAAGCTTTTGTAGATAATATATTTCGCAAAGGCGGTCTCAGCGAACAGGACTACAAAGCTTAATGCTTTTTTTATCGTCCTAATTAATTTTTGAAAATCATTTCTTTCTTCTCCTTGAAGTTTCACTTCTCCTTGAAGTTTCACAAAGTGAATGCCAAAAGTATTTGCCTCTAGCAAAAAAAAAAACAATCAATTAAATGTTGCCCTCTTATCAGGAATTTGATATGAAACATGGAAAATTGTTATTGAGTAATATATCTGTGATTAATAGTATCTAACTGACATTTATTGCGGGGGCAATTTTTGAAAAGATATTTGCCAAAATGATAGTAATTGTTTCCATTCAGCTGATTCGCAATGGTATAAATATCGGCACAGCGATCACGAGACTGTATGATATATGTTTCCGGTCTACTTGGAAGTTAATACTTTGTATTTGTTACCTTCGTACAATAAAAACCAAGTTATAAGAATTAATCTCGTTTTTATTTTTTTAATAGTTATTAATTTTTTGGTTTGGTACCCTTCAATATATCTGAATTCGTGTTTCTAACATATTATAGAGCGTACCCGGGAGATAATATCACCTTACATACTATGCACTCGTATATCCTCGCCGATATTGCAGGAACACGTTACTCGATTTTTTGGTATAAGAACCATTTTTTATTTTTGTCATCTCTTGTATTATTGACACATTTTTGCATTAACCCTTCCTGTCAGGTGATGCCTCGTCTCTGTTCGGCGTGCCATCGGATCATATATGTGAATCAATTTCCACAGGGCAAAAAGTGGCTGCGACAGGGATACGGAAACGTTTAGAATAGGGGACGAATTGTTTTATTTTGTCATCATCACACTGTCCATGCAGTAAGACTCTGGAATCAGTTAAAATCAATGTAAGACTCGCTCCGTCCTTGGCGTGCTTTAAGAAGCGACTGAAAAAACTCTTAATTTCTAGTCGATAATATAACGTGTTTCTTTCCTAATTGTTTTTCATTTCTTCTCCACCATCCCTTATTTTCCCTTTGATTGATAATATCTTACTTTATATGAAAGATAATGTTCGAGTGATTGTCCGTCATTGTGGCTGTTATAACATCGTCTCTGTTCGGCGTGTCATCGGATTCAGTACAGTGGTGTGGCCGGAAAGTTTTCTGGTGAGCAACGGCTAAATTACTAAAAATAACAAACTCTACGGTACATCTTTGCTTTTTAACTGAATAAACGTTGGAATGATTAGGGGATTTTCGACCACGAGACCCAGCAACGACGATAATGATCATAATTTTCGATGATCAAAAATAAACCGAAAACAAACATTTTGGAGTCCATCGTGTATATCCAACAACTTTTCATTAGCATCGACATAATTAACATCCCTATACTCAATTTAAATGGTCGATTTATATAACTTTTACTGTACACCTGAAAATAGTACATAATTATTAAGGTCATTATAAGTAACTAGTAACCCATATGACCTTTGGATTAGATCCATATCGACTTTTTAATTTAATTTCGTTTAATTACTTATATTACATATTATCTGTACGTTACAAATAATTCAATAAATTCTAATCACTTTGCACCTTGGCTCTTGCACCCATTGTTATGCAGTTAATTGGATCTGTATCCGCCATTTTTCCTTCCTATATCTGATATGTGTACACATTTAATTAACCTGAGAATAACAATTTATTGCAAAGCAACGCCTTCTTTAATTGTTAATAATTTGTCCTTGTACATGATGAAAATATACGGTCATAGATACCATCACGTTATATCCCTTTTGGCATAGACATAAAGATCTTCCAACAGTTAAAATAAAAAAAGACAATTTATGTAGCGCTGTTTAGAGAGTAGGCTCTCTTCAAGGGCGCTCTGATTCGAGATTTAATCCCAATATTATTGAAAAATATTTTAATATAAATGTTTATTTAATTTTTCCATAAAAATATACGAGGCATATCCAGAAAGTAAGTGTACTGAATTTTTGTAGGTTAAATTTTTTTTTATTTAAACAAAAAGATTACGTGGTTACCGTAGTACATATGTAAGCTACTTTTCGACATAGTCACCATTCCTCTCAATGCAGGTGGTGAAGCGGGGTATCAACTTTTTGATGCCTTCCTCGAAGTAGTTTCCCGCCAACCCCTCCGTCCACTTCTCCACCTCCTCCTTTACCTCCTCGTCGGTTGAAAACCTTTCCCCACCCATGTGCAGCTTCAGGGAGGTAAAAAGATAGTAATCTGAAGGTGCTAGATCAGGGGAATGCGCGGGATGGTTCAGGACATCCCATTTAAACGAGGCGAGCAGTTCCTTCGTGACGTTGGCCGTGTGTGGTCTTGCATGGTCGTGCAGCAGGCAGACTCCCTTTGTCAGCATGCCTCTCCTCTTGTTCTGAATCGCCCTCCGCAATTTTTTAGGGTCTCACAGTATCTTGCAGAGTTGATGGTCTCCGCTTGAGGCATATATTCAATTAAAATTATGCCTTGACAGTCCCAAAACACGGAATGCCATGATTTTCTTGGCTGAAATTATGGTTTTGAACTTTTTGGCGGAGGGGGAAGAGGTGTGACGCCACTGTTGAGACTGCCTTTTGGTTTCAGGCGTGTAGTGTGCAAACCAAGTTTCATCTCCAGTAACGATGGAGCGGAGAAATTCATCTCCATGGAGTTTGTAGCGCCTCAAAAACTCTTGCCTTTTTACAAAATTTCGCACTTGGCGGGAGATTGGATTGACATTTTTCACGAAATGTGTTGTCGCATCGACACTTCTCAACGTACTGACCTCGAACCGGTCTCGTTGCGGAGGGGAAGGGTCAGGCTACACGGAAGTGTAGCCAACATGTCGAAAATAAAATCCATCCGGTCGTGAGAGCCTCAGTACACTTACTTTCTGGATACGCCTAGTATCTAGCACATTAATTGCTTTTAAGTATTTTTTTCAATCAACCCACTTTTGCTTTATAATAATTATTGCTATCTGTAACTGTGTCTTTAAAAATAATAAGTGAAAACAACATTTAAATAAAAAAACAAACTAAAAGATAAAGTTTGTTAGATTGGGGTTGTGGTTATGTAGATTAGGAACTTCTCCGCATATGTTTAGAAAAATATTTGGTTAGAAAATCGCAGAAAACTTACCAAGGGAAGGTGAATTGCCAAGAAGTCTTTGTAGATCTTTCGATATATGATAGTAACACATTCGGTTTTACATGGAGTTAAGTGCATGTGTGTGGTGTTTATATAAAATCGTGAATTTCCATAAGACTTCCCAAAATGGGTTCTCTTCAAGTGCTTTCTGAAGCTGAACACGCCTTCCATATCTCAAAAATTCGGAGGAAGACACAATGTTAATTGAAATGATATCACAAATGTTTTTTTTTTAATAATTAACTAAACCATCTGGTTTTGACCATCACGACGGTACAATATATATTTTTTAACTGGAAACTTTATTTTTCCAACACTTTGTAAACATATCGTATAAAATATAGTTATGGTTCATTTTAATTCTAATCGTTTCAATATGGTGCATTTAAAGCCATTTTAAGAAGGGAAATTGTATTTGCAAAAGGAGCTACAAATTCATAAAGCAAGTTCCGTATGGATTAAAAACTGTATGAAATCAGCGAGTTATTGCCAAATTGTCATATTTTTCAACCAATCAGAAAAAAGCAAGTTTAGTATTTATTTCAAATAAATACATGGAATGAACTTATTGCTATTAAGCATTTTTTTTCAAACAACCAGCATTAGGTTCATAATTATTATTGGTATCTATGACCATGTCTTAAACATAAGTTAATAAAAATATTATTTGATTAAAATGAACAATTAATTAAATAAAAGGACAAATCTCACAGAATATGAATGAGAATTGTGTAGGAATATTTTAAAATAAATAATGCTTGTTAGTATACATACCACTCCGCCTTTTCTCTGCTGGGGCAAACACAGATAACAGAGTGCCAGACTTGTATACCATATATCGACTCACATATTTCGCCTCATCCATTCACCTTCTCCTACAACTCCAATGATTTACTTCTTCTTACTTTACCTTCATTCAAACCATAATTTATTTCTATTCAATCCCTACGTTTCTTGGTCTTTTTCTACCTCATCATCCACTTACATTTGCAATATATATTTGTTTTGTTTATCTTTCTTCATTTTATTCAACACATTGATCTTAAATTCCCATTGGTCACGAAATCAATTCATTCCATTCAGTTATACTGTCACTCCGTGTATTCATATTAATGTATTAATTTTTTACGGCATTTTTTTAGAGAATATATATGGCCGAAGTCATAGGTATCCTTACAACCTCGAACACTAGACGGAAAAAGAGCCTGTGTCGTTCGAAGGGAATAGCACGGCGCAGGGTTCGAACTGACGACCTTCCACACGGAAGTCCAGTATGTTACCACGCGGACATACACCTCATTTCAATTCATGAACACATCCCCCGTATCCACATTCACACATGCGTCGGACATGCTTTCCTGTTTTTCATACTTCTTATTTTTCCCTCTATTAATTTTTTTCCAAACTATCTCCTTACACTGTTTCCTAGATTTACTCGTATCTCTCCCTCATAGTCCATCCATTTCAGATATACTGGTATATCCTTCTCGATATTTCTTTCGCCCTTGAAAACGCCCTTAAAAACGGGGTCTCTTTTATTTATGAATGACAAAATAAGCGACACTTAAGTGTCCTTTATATAACAAAGTAATAAAATATAACAATATAATAAAATCAAGATGGTGAAAACCAACACTTTTTATTTCGTCTTTTTATGCACTTTTTTATTTGGCGCATTTATTTGACTTTTTTCACTATTTTTCAACGTCCACGTTTCACTACTATACAATAAAGTTTTTACTCAAATATTGCTGTGGAGAATAATTTACGTAACATAACCTTTGTAGATCTTCCGATATGTGAAAGTAACACATTCAGTTTTAGGTAGGATGTACAGTATTTGGGTAATGCTCGTATATTATCAAATTTTGATAGGACCTCCCAAAAAGGGTCGACAATGTAATCAGAAGACTTTGAGAAAATAATTAAAAGCATCCTGCTTTATAAACTATCTGTCTCTTGAATTCTTTGATAATTTAAATAAAATATTATCATCAAATGATTTGAAACGGTATTAAATAAAGTATCAGAAAGGTTGTGGAGTATAATGGAATGAACAGTTAATGTTATAAAATTTCAAATATAAATGAGTAAGAAACAGTGATTTTATCCTTGACTAACATTATAATACTCGTAATTAATTGGGTCATCAAATTATCTGGTTCATTAATGCTTCATATGAGTGGATGCATATGAAAATTGGCTTACTGTTTCGGACTCCGAAGTGAGTCAAGTCAATTGTGTTTTGTTTCCCTCAAGAAAATACATGAATAAAATTTGCAAAAAAAAACAATTAAGAAAGTTGATTTTCCCAGTTCGAGAGCAACACGGACCATCTGAAATTCTAACGAGTGCAGAACAAGGCATTCAAGATATCTTTTGACACCCATCCCAGAACAAACCTTACCCGACTTCACGCCGAACAGCGAGAAGAAACCCTACAACACCACATCCTCGCTTGGACCGTGAAGTTCTATAAAAGTCAACAAAATCACAGCAATCCCTTAGTCGCTGCCCTGGGGGCTTACAAGAGTAAATCCGACCTACCCTTCCGTTATAAGCACAAGCTCCCGAAGCATTATCTGTTGCCTGACTAGTCCACCTACAGTATTAGCTGGGAGGAACAAGGTCTGAGTGAATGTGATGGAATACAAGTAGCCTGAACGAGTGGACTTGTTCTTGTTAAATAATTATTATCTAGTTATAAGTAGTATGTAGGTGTAAATTATTTCTAAGAATTCATACATTAAGACCATAAAAAAAATTAAAATAAAATGACATGTAGGAAAATAATATTTGGTAAGTTTATAAATTACAATATATAAATAAGATTAGTTAAGTAATAAACTTGTATAAAGGTATAGCCTTGACAAATATTTGTACCATATATTAATTACTTTGTTTAATGATAAAATAAAAGTTCGACGCATGAGGGCGTTAGCCAAGTTTGAGTTGTATCGTCTCGTATATTTGTAATAAAAAAGAAGCTGTGAAAGTCGAAAAATGATCTATGTAACCCTTTTATTACTTGTTGGAATAAGCAGAACGGTTTATTTATCTATTCATATACAATAAATATTTGTAATCTAGACAATCAACAGGTGAAACGTCTATAATTTTAAAGATACAAGAAATCTTTAAATTATTAAATTTTTTAACATTCCTGTAATTGAAAAATATTTACAAAAAAAAAATTTTTACAAGTCGAGTATAAATTACTTTTTACGAGTCGAATAAATGCTCTAGAAATGCATGGCGTGACAATTTATGACATCATACGGAATGCAGTGATTAGAAAAACATGTGAACTTAAGGCTGATGTATTGAAAAAGATGGAGAAGATCAATCAGAGATGATTTGGACATGTTGAACGATTGAATGAAGACTTACAAAATAAATATACAGTGCTAATGTTAGTGAATGATATTTTGAAATAAGGAAATGTAGAAAGTCAGATACTACAGGTGATAGTAGATGAGAAGGTGTATGAATGTATTATATTGGGTCCTTACATGTGAAATTGGCGTTTTGTTTGGGAGGAACATAAAGTTGATTTTTTTGTAATATAATATATTTATTTAATCAAAGTATGTACCATTGCTATCTATGCACTTTTGCCATCTCATAGGTAGTTCATCGATCCCTTTACTAAAAAAACCATTCGGACGCGAATCAATAAAATCTTTGAAGTCGGTTTGGACTGCCCCATCGGAGTTGAATTTTTTCCCTTGCAAGAAGTTATCCAAATTTCGAAAAAAATAGTAATCTGTTGGGGCAAGGTCCGGAGAGTACGGTGGATGTCTTAGACATTCCAATTGAAGCTCTTCTAATTTGGTAGCCGTCTGTTGTGCAGTGTGTGGTCTAGCGTTATCATGAAGCAGCAGTGGCCTAGAGCGATTAACCAGCCTCGGTTGTTTAGCAGCTAGCTTTTCCATCATGGTTTGCAGTTGCTGACAATAGACATCTGCCGTAATCGTCTGGCCAGATTTAAGAAAGCTGTAGTGAACGACACCAGCACTAGTCCACCAAACGCTCACAAGTAACTTTTTTGGAGTCAATTTTCGCTTGGGGCATGGTTTGGCTGGTTCGGCAGGGTTCAGCCATTGCGATGAGCGCTTCCGATTATCATACAGGATCCACTTTTCATCACAGGTAATGATTCGATTCAAAATCCCTTCATTATTGTGCCGGTTGAGTAATGCAACGCAGCAGTCAACGCGCGTTTGTTGATTTGCTTCACTCAATTCGTGAGGTACCCACCTTTCAAGCTTTTTCACCTTCCCAATTTGCTTCAAGTGGATTAAAACAGTTTTATCACTAACACCGCAGCCTGCAGCTAACTCGGACGTGGTTTGCGATGGATCCGCTTCCACAATAGCCTTCAATTCTTCATTATCAACTTTGGTCTCCGGCCGTCCACGGGGCTTGTTCTGCAGGTCGAAATTTCCAGAACGAAAACGTTGGAACCAAAAACGCACTGTGTTTTCTTTTGCGGCACCGTCGCCATACACATCATTAATCCTTCGAGCCGTTTCTGCAGCACTGGTGCCACGGTGGAACTCGTACTCGTAAATAACGCGATATTTCAAGTTTTCCATTTTGTAAACTGAGTGACGCAAAGAAAAAAAACAATTGAGGAAAAAACAAATGAATTATAATTTTCGAAACACAAATACTTGAGTAAATAGCTGTATAAATTTGAATTTGAAATTCCTAACCAAAGAGAAGATATTTGAGATCAAAGTTGCCAGTACGGCAAAACGCCGGTTTCGTATGTGGGGACCTAATAAAAGAGGCGAAGGATATATGTCGAAATAGGAAAAGTCTGGCGCTCTGACATATCTGCCTCTCCCGACAGGGAAATGGCGTGATGTTATCTATGTACGAGTATGTATATGTTTTTATATTTGTTTGTGCTCTCCTGAAGATGAGGTGAAAGCCTTGAAACCGGTAGGGTTACACCGTTACAAACAGTGGAATAAACAGTGTTTGTTAAAATAAATTACAATGTCTTTGAAACCTCTACAATGTTAATGCCTTAACTATGAATAATATATAGGATAATATTGTATTTTATTCAAACATAAATTTTATAATTTTTCATCTAAAAAATCTCTATTTTAGTATGTTTAACTTATCACTGTATTCAAAAATGCAAATTTTTGAAAATATATAAGAAATGATCGTCTAGGAATTGTTAAAAATCGTGAATTGGCAAAATGGCGTAGACATGTAAACATCTTGTATTTTAAATTTGATATGCCTATCATTATTTATGCGTGCAAAATTTATTGAATACATATTAATTTGAAAATTAAAACTACACTTTGTTTGCATTGTCATAGGATTAAAGGTTGTAATTATGTTAATTCATAATTTATATTCCGAGTAATCAGACTTCACACTGCGAATTTTCGCATAATTTGTAAATATCTTGATGTCGACGAAATTATCACAATTTTTGCAAAAAGTCAAATAAATATTTAAATTTAAAATACGTTTTGAATTTCGCTCTGTGGTTAGTGTTTTTGAAATTCCATTGAAGAGAGGTTGGTTCGAATCTGCGTATTATTTAGAGATGTGTATTGTTACAGGCACTCTGAAGCCTTCACCCACTTTTTAGAAGTAGCTTTCAATGGAGCCTCGTAGTCGAGGAGTCAATTAAATTGGAAAGCAAATATGTGTCGGGGATTTTTTAAATTAAGTTTGTTGTTGCAAGTTTGTTGTTGCATACCAGCAAACTAAACTAAAAAAAAAAAAAAGTGAGACGATCAGATCACACCGGCATGTTTTTCTCTGATATATGTTAAGACAAAATTTTAATTGTTAACTTTATTCCAAACGTGCTAAATGTATATTATTATGAAAAGTAATAGTTAAGCGCATTTTTTGGGATACTGTTAACTCGAATTGCTCGAGCGGTTTATGATGGCGTCATTTTGAAGATGCAGTAACGGATCGTGTGTGTATGTGTGTCAAATGTGGTTTAAATGATACGACACTCGAATGTGACGTCAGCTCTAGAAAACCGATTACTACTGATGCCATGTTGATAATCACTACTAATGTTATTATATAAATAATTCTTTTACGAGTACGTTCATATAAATAACAACACAAAAACATTTTTTATTAAAAAAATCTCCTTATATGTTAAGGCTAATCTGTAATAGATTAAACCAGCCAATCGTCTTTTATCGATCGGAAGTTTAATCTCCATATATTGGTGCAACAGCTTTACCAGCTCTACCAATACATGAATAGTCTATCATCATCACTTTTCGGATAACCCTTTTAACAATATTTCCCTTTATTCCCTTTATTCCTTCGAACTGTCATTGCCACAAATCATTGACTATATAGGATGGAATGCATAATTAACTAATAACAGTAAATATTATTTATAGTTAAGGCTTTAACATTTAACTTCAAAACTGTGGGATGGATGAAGTTTAGATCAATGACGGGAGTTCTATGCGATCCGAAAATGCCAGTAAAGTTAAAAGGAAAAGTATACCAAACGATTGTCAGACCCGCACTCATCTATGTCTCCGAATGCTAGACGATGTGTAACTCTTACTCCAGGCAACTAGAAACTGCTTAAATGCGCATGCTAATATGGTCAGCTGGTGTGTTCCTAAGATACAAAATAAAGAGTTCACGCATTCGTGGAAGCCTAGGTGTTACAGATATCAACAGTAAGATGGAGGAGAGGCGATTGAGATGGTGTGGGTACGTTGGACACAGAGCACCCTGTCACAATTGGAACCAGGCAATCTCCATGGATCTTCTTCGAATAACAACCAGAGAATTCGTGGGTGGTGCAAACAAATAACCTGTTGCAGAGGCACGGCCTGGGGGACGTAGTCCGGGACAGAAGAGCATACAACCTGAGGATGAGGAGAGCTGACCCCAACAGTCTTCGCAGACAGTGAGTTGGGATGGAGCCAGGGAGAAGAAGAAGTTAAGGCTTTAACATTGTGAAGGTTTAAATACATTGTAATTATGCCGTTACAAAAAGTGGAATAAACAGTGTTTGATAAAAACAAATAACAATGTAATAGTAAACAATTTCACCGTAAAAAGGAAAGAACTGTATTGTCTCCATAAAATTATTTGAAAATATTCTGAGATACATTAATTTATACTCACTCCACTCATTATGGATGTGAACGAAGAAAAAAAATGTATGTCAGACTCATAACAAAGGTTCATGTAATTGAGAGTAAATTATATTGCCTCAATTAACCCATGAAATACCCTTACTTAAAACTGTATATGTTCAAAATCCCTTTTTTATTTGTTAAAGTAATATATAATATTTACGAGTACATAAGCTTAAGGCTATACCTACATACAAATTTATTACTTCAGAGCTATACAACTTATCTTATTTCTATCTATTGTATATAATATAACTACTCGTATAAGCTAACTTAATTTTAATTTCCTACATGTAATTTTTAATGTATGATATAATTATCCAAATATTCAATTTCTTAGAAATAGTCAACACTTATATAGTATACTGTACCCGGCGGCGATTTGTCAGTCATTGTCAAGCGTTCTAGGGGCAGAGACAACGCTCTACAAAGCCGAAGTTAGCCCATTATGGCTGACAATATTTTTCTTAAGCCCGATGTGTATTACTTCCCGCCGGATACTGTACTAACTTATAACTAGATAACAATTCTTACAACTAATTATTTTGTTGTTTATTTCTTTTTATACAGCCCTATATAATCACTCGTTCAGGCTACTTGTATTTTATCACCTGCATTCAGACCTTGGTCCTAGCGGCTTATACTGTAGGTGGACTAGTCAGACAACAGTTGATGCTTCGGAAGCATGTGCTTATAACGGAAATGTAAGCCCGACTTACTTTCGTAAGCCCCCAGAGCAGCGATTAGAGGATTGCTGTGGTCCTGTTGGCTTTTATAGTGGTGTTGGAGGGTATCTTTACGCTGATCGGCGTGAAGTCAGGAGATGTTTGTTTTGGGATGTGTGTTGCAAGATAAATGGAATACCTTGTTCTACACTCGTTGAAGTTTCAGGTGATTTGTGTTGCTCACACTACTCCTAATGGGTGCGGCAAGCCAATATGGGATGCATAAAGGATTTATAGTCTTCCAAATCCCATTGATTTTTGTAATATCAATAACTTTATTTCATTTGTCCGAATAAATCTTTGCAAAAATAATATTTACTAAGGAAAATATGGGCTATGCTTAAGTTAATAATTGACGTACACTTGTTGGATTATGAGTTATTTGTAGACTGTTTGTTATTTAAAACTAAAAGGAAGAATGTACATAACTATTATCAAATAGTTATCTCTTTCAACCAACCATACGATTGTTTTACAAAGTTTTCAGTGGAGTTCTTGAAAATAACTTGCATTTTAAAGAAGCAGTTTCGCACCATCTCAATTCTTACGTCGACCTTTTGAGTCTGGTTGCATTGATCATTCTAGCCAGAATCCTAATTCAAATCCTAAATAATTTTACCAAAACCCTAAATAATTTTATTCTTAACTCATTCCAAAATGTTATTATTTATATCAAGATTTACCCATGTCTTTAATTTCTTCCCCGTTAGTGGCTGTATCCACTACCTCCCTATCTTTACCCCTTCTTCTTCCGTGGTTGCAGTCCTAAGACTGGTTTGCAGCAATTTGAACTCTTCTCCTCCATTCCCCCCTGTCCTGTGCGGCTCTTTTTAAGTCTGTATATGTTGAGCAGCGCACGTCCACCAACAGGTCCTCCAGGTACTCTCGGCGTGGGCGTCCCCTAGAGTTTGTCCCCTCGGTCATACCCTCCATTATGGCATGCAAGAGGCCCTCTTGTCGTATTATTACTTGAGATTGAATCATGTTTTGCTGGTTCTTGGGATGCCACTTGGGCCTTTAATGTGGTAGTTTCCCGTTTCTTTCCACATCCTATGCCGTTGACCACGAAAGTTCTTCCGCCTTTGGAGATTATTTACTTCTCCAGGACAAGAGGGTGCCCTAAACAACAGACGAAAGTTGGTGGTCAGCTTATTCCGGCCAACGCTCGGTCCCTGTCTATATTTGCCGACACGAGGTCGTTGCTCACTTTACCCCTATTTTGTAATATTTTTAACTGTCAATAATAATTTGACCGAGTCTCAAATTGGATCGCCATTGAGGAGTTTTCTCAAAAACAGTGCTATAACATATATATTTTTCTTTTTTTTTTCTCTTAAAGACGCTCAATATGTTGCCTAGATAAGAACGAGGAAATGCAAAGTATGTATAGAACAATGTGGTCATATAATATTTCTGCCTACCTTTGAAGATACGCGGAGCGATGGTATGTTCATATTTAAGATTTAGGGTTTGTATTTATTTACTATTTATCTACCTTATGCCCGAAAGGGTTAGATAAAGTATTTGAACAATTAAAGGCAAATTTATATATTATACGGTATTTATTGGCAAGCTCGCCTCGATAATGGCAAATGGTGTTTTGGCCAGCTCCAGGGTAGAGTGACCAACTAGCTTGGCTTGTGCAAATGTACCAGCAATTATATCATTAACATCGTAAAGTGTCGGTAGGCGTAGTGTGGCAATTTAATATCATGCTTGCAAACCTTTGATATCCGGTTCGAATTCGATTATTTTATTACAGCAAAAAAAAAATAATGACAATCGTTAAAAAAGACAGTTCAATGAAATGAACCACTGAATAAACTATAACCTCTAGTTGGTAAGACGCCCTGTCTTTCAATCCCAGGCTACAGTTTCGATTCTTGTTAGTACCTAAATTTAAAAAAATATATTCCGGTCTGATTTTCGATTGAGATTTATTTAACACTCTAATAGTTGGTTGGGAGAGATCGCCAAATAGTGACTAATTAACCAATTTGTACTGTATATAATGGAAGTGGAATACAATAAAGACATACTTTCTTTTGTCTGTAAATATTTGAAATATGTGAAAAATGTATGTTCCTCATACCTTGACACAATTTAATGGTACCCGGATTTAAAAAAAAAGGATTCCTATCTTTTATTTTAGTTAAAAGACTTCTTTAACACTTTTTTAATTGGTTAGAAGAGATTGCCATATTTTACTAAATCCGTCAGGTTTTAATGTTTATAAAGAAAGTGTAATAAAATAAATATACACTTATTGTGGTTATTTTTAAACGTAATTTTTTTTTATGTCACAATTTCAAATATAATACATGAAAAATATATGATTTTCTTACACTATCTTCTTAAAAATATATTTTTTACTTACAGCAAAAAATGTCTGTCGTCTTCGAGTATTTTTTATTCGAAATGGTAACATGCAACAAGGGTCTTAAATGTCATTAACGCTGAAATATAAATTACACTTGAGAACAGTATTTTGATTTAAATTGAAGTAAATTCATACAATTTGACTAGTATTAAATTTTTTTTAAATCCAAGTTTTCGAACTGCAAAATATCGTTTTAATTGATCAAAGACTATTCAAATACTTAAAATTTGATACGTTATTGTTGAGACTTGGCTTTTAGTGTAAACAAACTCGTACTCGCTCTTTAAACACATATATTGCATGCCCCAAAAAGGGAATTTCGGCGTAAAGGTAATAACAAATTGATTCCAATAATACTCGTACATAAAAACCAGTGAATTTATTATTTTTAAAATTTTATGCAACAAACGATTTTTTTAAACTTTAATGTATAGTTTTTGTATCGTAACCCTGAAAAACTTATATGAAGTGAATTTTTAATTAGGTACCATTTATTCATTTAAAATGAGTATAGCGAGATGCTAACATAAGCGGTAGAACCTTTGTTGAGAGTACTGGTCAGTACGCCTAGGAAATACTCAGCCCCAAGTACCTCTTCACCTTTGGCTCCAAGTAGCTGTTAATTAATGTACGAACAAATTTACCTAGAACCGCAGGGTAAACTTGATGGAGGGGTACAAAGGCTGATCTCTTTGCTTCTGTATTTTCTCTACTCAATGTCATAGTCTTTCTAACTCCTATCCACATTATTACACCCCAAAACATTTCTACAACACTCCTTCTCCCAAATAACACCCAGAAGTATATGTTTCACTTGCGACCTAGTACAATATTCCAAAACACTATGTATTGGCAGCAGAGCTCACAATATATACAACATGTAACTAATTCCTATAACATCTACTGTGGTGCGTAAGGCAATGGGAAACCCTCGCATTATTTTTATCAAAATAATCATATGAATATGTTCAACGATTTACGAATCACGTTCGTCAGCATTGAGGGCACGACGAAAAAAAGAGATTCATTGAAATAAAATTATTTTTAGTGGAACTCGAACTTTGAAAAACAGCCAATGTTTAATTATTTTTTAATGCAGTTGTTTTTTTCAAATAACTCGGACATACAATAAATGTATATTTAGAATGTTTGCTAAGGTTAATTATTCATCATACTATACAGAAATTGTGTTCTGGATATGCCATATCTGTTTACTAAGCAGTCAAGGATTTTTTTCCTTTTCAAAGTTTATTTTCTCTTCGGATGATGGTCATAATCAAGCCAAGCATTGAACAAAGGTATGATACCACAATCAACTACTCCCGTAAACTTTTATTCAACCAGAAGATGTATCCACTTTCCACTCTTCTTCTGCCTTGAATTTTCTTCTGCAGAATCAGTTGAAGAATCTCATATTTTTCTGCCACAATAAAATGTTTTTCCAAAAAATCTTTCTATTGAGATATTCCGCAAATCTTTCATATTAACTTGAAAAGTTTGTTACCAAAATTAAAAATGCAATTTTATGATGTACGGTATTTACACGTAGACGTAATAAAAAAACTGAAAATATCCAATTAAATGCCGTAGACCTGAGTTCACTCAGAACAAAACATGGGCAGACAATGTGTGACAGAATAAAGAATCATGTGATAAGGGATGAATGAGAACTAAAAGCTGATATATTGAGTAAGATGAAGAAAGGCACTCTGAAATGGTTTGGGCATGTAGAATGAATGAAGAAAGAAAGACTAATAAAACAAATATAAAGGCTCTAGTAAATTAATTTTTTAAAGAACGAAACATAGAATGTTACAAAATGGTAGGAGTTGTATGAAAAGGTGTTTGGATGTTGAAAATGTAAAGAATGTGTGTCGAGATAGAAAAGTCGGGTACTCTGTCTTCTCTGCTTACCCAGATAGGGAAATAGCGTGATGGTATGTATGTAATATCTGTGCTTTAAACAGTTGTTTTGCAGCAATTAGAATTTATTTGTTTGCTGAAAACTATCTTGTATTACTCGTACGTAAAACAATCTCTTTTTTTACTGTAAATTATATAAGTTTGTAAATGTTTACAATCACTCGAGTAAAATAGTCAGTTTTGAAAAGTTCTATTTCCTTGTTGGAAAATGTGGTTAAGGTTCATTTACATAATCTTTTGATTAAGTTTTTTTTGATATTCTTTAATTGCATCGATTTCCGGTACTTTTACAATATCAAATATAAACAAAGCTCTTATCAAGTATAATAAAATGTCTGTAGTATTGAATAAATCTAACTGAGGTAATATATTAAGGCATAATTATTGTCTCTAACTTAATTAATTGCTAATCCCGCTAAGTGTTGAGCGGCAACACAGTAGCCAGAACATGGAATGTTGCAGAAATTTATTGTCACGGAAATGGGAAATGTATCAAAGAAAGAAATAGCAACGTTGATATAGAAAATCCATTCTCTAGTAAGATAAAGGATTATTATTAAAATCCTTTATTAACCCTTTATTTTATAAATTCGATAAATCAAGGGAAATATAAATTTGTGAGATATTACTGAAAATATATGTTTTAAGCGATTAAATGTCCATAACTTGTGGCGAGTATAATAGAAGACAAAATACCAAATGGGCGATCAGGGCACCTGACGTTGGTGCCACTGGAGATGATGTGTAAGCCAATTTGTGATAGGCATATCCTGTTGCATATAAGGCAAAGAGCTTCAGTAACTGGAGTTCATCTGTGTCTTTTTCTCTATCGAGTCCCTGAAAACTAACAACAGTGCCACGCCATTTGGCTCTACATGCAGCTGTTTCCTCTCAGTTATGCTTAGCATTAATGTTTTTAAGCGTCCCATGCAGTATGCCCTTAGATATCTTGCGCTGACCAAGGTGCCTCTTCCCAAGTAATTAAAATACTGTACTTATTCTATGATCTGTCCATTTACTTTGATGTTTGGTTAGAGGTTTTTGTTGGATAGATTTTTGGTCTTAGAAACATTTTATTTCAGACGTATCACTTTTTGTTTTGACACGAATTCGACTTAAATTAAATATTTCTCCATCTTCAGAGTTTTGTGATTACAGTCAACCGCAAGTGAGAGATGTAGAATAGATGGATTTGAAATATGGTGATAGAGAAGAATGTCACAAGTTTTAGAGACAAGGTGAACCAACGCCTTTATTCTCGAAGAACTGAGAATAGCCGACAGATTATCGACAATTTGCCTTCAACTAGTCACACTTCAGCAATCACACATATATGACAGAACAAACTCGAATGTATGTTATAATAGTAAGGAGACCTTTTCTAAAACTATTGGCAGATTAAATCTAATACCGTCGTTGTTCCTGGGCCTCGAAGTCAAAGATTTCCTCATTATTATTACCTCAATGCAGTTGGAAAGCTAAGAGTGGTTTTATTTTAAGTAAATGAGCTGTTGCACACCAGCAAAACTCACCGGCCATACCCCTGTACACCGGATTCGATGGCACACTGAAGTGAGATACGATCGGAACACGATCGAAACGACCGTCCGTATGGAAGTCCAGTACGTTACCGTGCGGCCATACAACCCTACGCAGCCTTTTGTTGAGCAGATTTATGATATCAATCGCTTTCTTATCGCTAAATAGCGCCTTTAATCCACGTACAAAAAGAGAGGTTGACAGTCGCATCCACCAAGTAAAACTCGCCTTTAATAAGAAATCAAAGATTTTCGAATCCAACAACATAGACCTAAAGCTCCGCAAGCAATTGGTCAAAACATATATGTGGAGTATTTTGATGTATGGTTGCGAGACATGGTGCATAGGCGAATGGGATCGAAAAAGATTGGAGGCCTTCGAGACCTATAGACGAATCTTAAGGATTTCCTGGAGATACCACATTACAAATGACGAGGTTCTCAGCAGGATCGAAGAAACCAGGCACCTGTCAAACACCATATCGGAAAGGCGTGCAGAATGGATGGGTCATATGCTGCGACATGAAAATCTCCTGCGCAATATACTGGAGGGAATGATTGAGGGATCGATTGGCAGAGGGCGTCCTCGCTGAGAGTATCTGGAGCAAATATGCCACGATATGGACTGCACCTCTTATACAGAGCTTATGAGGATCGTTGAAGACTGAGCGGAGTGGAGGAGGAGATGCAGGGCTTTGCTGCTAACCAATCCCCCGGATTGAAACTGAAGACGAAGAATCCACGTAATAAGCTTTAAATAATATATTTAATAGGATTAATGATTGAAAGTAAAACTAGTCCGGAAGTGAATTCAACAGGCCATAATTGTAGCGTACCCTATAATTACATTACAAGAACTTATCGAATTCATAAAACGGTAATAAAAGAAATTCGGTTTCAAGCTTGTCAGTAAAAAAAGGGTTAAAAAATCGTTGTAGAGCATTTTCTCAGTTCGGAATTCCTTTTGAAGTCAATCTCACATTAATTATGATAATAATTAACTCTCGACTTTAATCGGGTTACTTTTTTTTATGTCGCCGGCTTTATTTGAATAACCTTAGTCGAATAGAATAATAGATTGGAATGTTTATTTTTTTATTACATTTTTAATGTAATTTATTTAACTCGTGTAAGGTTTAACGAATTCGTTATCCATACGTCAAATATTTGTTTTGTCTTATATTACTATCCAATTTTTTTAACTGTTTGATCTGTTATAGCAGTTTAATTTTAACTACAGTAAAAAAGTTACTTTTATTGTAACTTGAACAATGTAACGTATTAATTACTAAGTGTTGGTCTTTTAAATTTTGACAGTAAGTATTACCACGTAGTTGACTGACAAATAAGATTTTTTTAAATCGACACGTGTATACTTTGTCAGATGTCGATAAGTCGATAATTATTCAAACATTTTGCTGAGCAATGAATAAAACAATCAACATACTTTCGGTGTTGTATAATATCGACGACCTACTTCATCTGGTTGGTAAGACGCCTGTCTTCCAAAACGGGGATTGCGGGTTTGTTTCTTGTTTGGTACTCGATTATTTTTAAAAAAGGATTTCACTCTAGTTTTCATTTACAATCTTTATAATATGATTCTGGTTGGCTGGTAGAGATTACTTCTTAGCATTTAACCCACCAGGTTGTGCTGTCTATAATGATAATATACAACAATACAATATAGAGATCCAAAGTTTAAAAACTTTGTAAATAATATTTTATTTATTTATATAACACTTTTATTGCAAATACAATCTGGCGGGCTTATTGTCAGGCGGCAATCTCTTCCAACCAACCAGACAAAAATAAATGAAGCAAGTTACGTGGTCGCATACATCATTCAAATTACTATCCATCCCCACGAAATCCATAAACACATACGTGAACATATGCCCATGAACCCCACAAAGACGGGCAATCACCCGAACATTCTTTTTCGTATAAAATGAGATATCATCAATCAAAAGGAAAGGAAGGTATGGTATTATATATAAAGGAAAGGAAGGAATATTCATTGAGTAAGATCAAGGAGAGTTCTCTGAGACGGCTTTGGCATGTTAAACGAATGAATAAAGAAAGACTAACTAAACAAATTAAAAGTGAAAATGTGAGTGGAAGGAGTGGTAGAGGAAGACCAAGGAATGCATGGTTGGATCTAGTGAACGGTATTTTGAGAGAAAGACTTGTAAAATGTTACATATTTTTTTGGAGCTGTTTGATAATTGTATTATGTACTCGTAGAATGCGCAAAAGATGTGTGCCGTAATAGGATATTCTGGCACTCTTTTCTCAAACAGATAATGCTTATCGACTTCCCAGTTCACTGGTCTTCTTTTTTATGACATCATTTACTGACCATATTTTAAGACTCTGGAACGAGTTTCCAACTAACATTAGATTAACCCTGTCATTCCATGTTTCAAACGTTTAATTTCATGTCTAAAAATATGTGTTGTAAGGCCCATTTGTCTTTTTTCTCCATCATTTCTTCCTCTTTCCATAGATTGATAATATAATTTTTTTTTAAATTATTTATGATTTTTTTATAAATGAACCATAATTTTAGTGACCATCGAGATGGTATGGGCACGTTGGACGCAGAGCACCCGATCACATTGTGAACCAGGCAATCTCCATGGATCTTCCTCGAATAACAACCAGAGGAAGACCAAAAAATTCATGGGTGGGGCAAAAAGATAACCTGATGCAGAGGCACAGCTTGGGAGACGTAGTCCGGGACAGAAGAGAATACAACCTGAGGACGAGGAGAGTTGACCCCAACAGTCTTCGCAGACAATGAGTTGGGATGGAGCCAGGGAGAAGGTGGGGAGAATAAAGACTGAAAATAATGTGATGGAGCTAGGGAGAAAAACCATAATTTTAGTGAGTTAGCGAGTTCATTTATTTATTTTGGTATTATTGGTTGAAATGATATACCAACAATCCCGTAAGATTGTAATACATTAAAGTGTAAATAAGTAAATCAATCAATTATAACTGTTGGAAAATAAAGCGTCCAAAAGTATATCGATCTTTTTATGAAGATTTTATCTTTTTTGCCTTGAATTTACCTGTTCTGGATGCAACTAAAAAAATCCCTTAACTCGTGATGGATTTTCAATAAGTAAACATTAAATTATCCAGATGGCACTTTCCAGAGTTCGATGAAGGAATCGGATTTGGTATTATCAAGTTAAAATGTCCGATGAGGGTGTCGAAAAGTGGTTGGATTTGGTATTGACAAGTGAATTATGCTCAATGAGGGAGTCGAAACATTGTCAAGTTTGATATTATCAATGGAATAATGAAGTGTGTTGTCGGGTTTGATATTATCAAGGCAATAATGAAGTGTGTTGTCGGGTTTGGTATTATCAAGTTAAAAATGTCCGATAAGGAAGTTGAAAGATTATTGGGTTTGTTATTATCAGTTAAAAATATTCGATAAGGGAGTCGAAAATTTTGTCGGGTTTTGTATTATTAAGTTAAAAATGTCTAGTGAGGGTATCGAAAAGTGGTTGGGTTTGCTATTGACTAGTGTATTATGTCGAATGAGGGAGTCGAACCATGGTCGGGATTGGTATTATCAAGTGAATAATGAAGTGTTTTTTCTCTCGTAAAAATATTCACATATAATTTCATTGCTTAAAGATCGTTTCTTAGACATAAGACACATATGAAAAATCGGCAAGACATAAAAAAAAACAGTTTCTGTGAAATGTCGAATAAATATAAATATTATAAATCTTTGTAATTTGTTTTATCAAACACTGTTTATTCTACTTCTTGTAACTGTATAACCCTACCGGTTTCAAGGCTTTCACCCCGTCATTAGGGGAGCACAAACAAGACTCCCCTGATGATGAGGTGAAAGCCTTGAAACCGGTAGGGTTATACCGTTAAAAAAAGAGGAAAAAAACAGTGTTTGATAAAATAAATTACATTGTCTTTAAACCACCTCAATGTTGATGCGTTAACTATAAATAACACATTATAAATCATTTCACTGTCCAATAATTAGATCCGATAAATCATTTCACTGTTCAACAATCTTTACTATGACATATAACGTACATGGGAAAAAAACATTGGATATATGACGTATGTGGAAACAACAACTATTTGAATATATCGAATACGAGTATGATAAACGAATAAATATAAGATTCGATAAATCATTTCACTGTTCAAAAATTTGATCCAATAACTCATTTCACTGTCCAAACATCATATCACTGTCCAACGATTTCTTTGACATACGAGTAGAACATACAACAAGCAAAAAAAAAAAAACGACCAGACCCACACAACATATTTTTTGCCAAAAAAATAAGAAATAAAATAAAATGATATGCCTAGTATATTTTTTATTTCGACATTTGTAATAATTTAATCCAATATTTCTGTTGGAAATCTTTTCAAAGTATTTTAAGTTGGAATCAAAACCAAAGCTCTACTTACAAGTAATTTCAAATTGGTCGATAGATGTCACTAGCTTTCCTTTCTATTAGTTTCTAAATTGACTTATGAAAAAAGATATTTAAAATTTTATGATATTATATAATTGGATGGTTGTTAATACTTTCTTTTGAACGTTTAATTTAAATTCAAAGTTTTTTAATGCGTATTACATTAAGACGACAATAAATTATATGGCTAAAGTAACAACAAATACATTTTCATTTTGTACATTTACTTATTTAATTAACGACATAACAGTGTCTTTATATACAAATGAACATGTGACAGGTTATACAAGTTCTTAAAATTATCGAGAAAAAATACAAAACTTTATCTTAAACTAACATGAAGATACAAAAGCAGTAGTAATAATAAATTACATTCATTGTTTTAAAATTATTTAATAATTATATGTATATATAAGTTCAATAGATAGGGGGGAATGGCAACGACTGCTGGAGGAGGCCGGGGCCCACAATGGGCTGTAGTGCCATTGATGATGATGATGATAAGTTCAATATATGTTATGTATGTATACCACAAAATTTTACCAAACTTCACGAAGCAGACTTACGTAATTGTCGAAGACTTATTTTATAGAGGTATACTATTACATCTCCCTGTTGAGGTAGGCAAAGATTGCACGACTTTCGAATCGCGATATGCAAGTTTTGCTTCTTTCACATTTATACACTATATTTGTTTATGTTGTTTATAGTTAAGGCATTAACATTGTGGAGGTTTAAAGACAATGTAATTTATTTTTATCAAACACTGTTTATTCCACTTTTTTATGACGGTATAACCCTACCGGTTTCAAGGCTTTCACCTCATCTTCAGGGGAGCGCAAACAAACCCCCCCCCCAGCCCCCAACCGTTGAAGCGTGTATATCGGTGCCAGTTCGAACAGCATTTAGTCTTGTTTGCGCTCCCCTGAATATGAGGTGAAAGCCTTGAAACCGGTAGGGTTATACCGTCATAAAAAAGTGGAATAAACAGTGTTTGATAAAAATAAATTACAATATATTTGTTTAGTTAGTTTTTCTTCATTAATTCGTTCTAAATACCAAAATTATTTCCGAGTGTTTATCTTCATCGTAAATAATAAATTTTTGATAATAAATAATATTGTTAAATTCCGAATCTTTGTATTGTTCTATAATAGACTTTCATTGTATACAGCCCAACCTGGTGGGTTTATTGCCAAACGGCAATTTGTACCGGCCAACCATAATCATAATTACAGAGGCCGTAAGTGATAAAAACAATGGAACCCTTTTTAGAATTTTTTACAATTTTACATATCTTTCTCTCAAAATATCATTCACGTGATCTAACTAATCTTTCCTCGGTCTTCCACCACCATGCCTTGCACTCACATTTTCACTGTATATTTGTTTTGTTAGTCATTCGTCATTTATTCGTTCTACGTGCCCAAACTATCTTAGAGTGTTTGACTTCATCTTAATTTTTATACCAACTCAAAGTTCACATTTATCCTTATGACTTTATTTCGTATTCTGTCATAAATTTCCGCACCACGCATTCTTCTTATTGCACGCATTTCTACAATTTTTATTTGATTGGCAAATAAGCTAGTCAGATTGTTTTACAATAAGGTATTAAACACATAAATAAGGTAGATAGATTAATATATTACAAAATATACAAGGATAGGGAGGTGGTGAATGCGGCCATTAGATCGAGTATCTGTATCTGCATATGCTAAAAAAATGTTTGGTAAGAAAATCGCAGAAAACTCACGAAAGAGAAGACGAACTAAAGTTCGGAAATTCTAGGTTGAGTCCTGTGACAGTTCACAAATTTGCCCCAATACAACCTTGTAACGATGTTCAGTTATTTTAATTATTTTATCAACTTTAATATAAGCCTCAATTCTAATAAATAGCAAGTTATTTAGGTAAATACATTACATAAGGTTGTATTGGGGCAAATTTGTGAGCTGTCACAGGAATCATCCTAGAATTTCCGAACTATACAACGAAACGTTTGTAGATCTTCCGATATGTGGTAGTAACGCATTCGGTTTTATATCAATGTATTGACCATATTATACAATAGCTTTAACTTTTTCACTGTCCCTACATGTGTCACGAAAAATATTCACTGTATTTTAGATTCGTTCAAGTCCGACGTGCCACATCTTTAATTATTCCACATTCTATTTTTATGTCCCAATTCATCCCCTTTCCAAGGTATTGGTGACATTAAACAATAATGTTTCATAATTTTTATGTTTATTTCTTTATTCTCTATTTGTTATTTGTATTTTGGTTCTTAAACTCTAATTTAAACTTGTAATTTGTTAAAATGTTTTTTGTTCTATTTATGTGTAATTCAAAACCTTTCAACCATCAATTGGTACATGTGTAAGTCGTGCCCTGATTGGTGGAAGAGGTTTACCAATAAATTCGCCGAATATATCTTTATTTATTTCATCAACGGTACAATGTGCCATGTTACAATATTAACAACGGTACAATGTGCCATGCCACAATATTAACAACGGTACAATGTGGCATGCCACAATATTAATAACGGTACAATGTGTTATGTCACAATATTAACAACGGTACAATGTACCATGCAACAATGTTAACAACGGTACAATGTGCCATGCCATAATATTAACAACGGTAAAATGTGCCATGTTACAATATTAACAACGGTACAATGTGCCATGCCACAATATTAACAACGGTACAATGTGGCATGCCACAATATTAATAACGGTACAATGTGTTATGCCACAATATTAACAACGGTACAATGTACCATGCAACAATATTAACAACGGCACAATGTGCCATGCCACAATATTAACAAAAGTACGAGTAGTGAGTGTTTCATTTGTTAAAAAAGACAAATACTATGAAAATTTAAAAAAAAATATTCCAAATAGTTTATATTAAAAACAAATAAAAATATATAATACTTCTTCTTAGTGTCATGTCAGGTCTCCCCAATATTGACTATCACCTGTGGGTATTCATCTTTGTACCCGGCAGCCCGAAAAATATCCCCAATGCTCCTTATACCAGTCCAATCACGTATATTGCGGAGCCAGGAGATTTACGTCCTGCCAACACCTCTTCGACCTACTATTTAGCCTTGGATGATCAGGTGCAGTGATTTGTATTTTTCTCCTCTAAGTACATGACACAAATAGGACACCTTTCGGATTTTAATATTAGTCACCAACTCTCTATCAACTTTGGCTCTTTGAAGAACCCTTGTGTTGCTGATCATATAAATAATAAATAAATATAGGTTTATTGACAGCTACATAGTATATAGATAATATATTTAAATAACAACTTCAAAAATACATAAATTGCAGATAATAGATTAAAGACAGAAGTTATCAAAAGGTCTGGACTCATCTAATAACATCCCCTCGGCCAAGATACACCCCACCAATATAGGGCGAGCCCAGCCACGGGGACACTACATGTTTTTCACCGTCCAGGGTATCCGTAATATTCTTCGGTGTATCCACATTTCGAATGCTTCCAGTCGGTTCATACTACCAACTTTGAGGGTACATGATTCCACTTTTCCATATACGAGTATAATATTACAGTAACACAATAAAACAATTCAGATAACACACAATCACACAAGTCAAAGTTGTTTAAAAAATAGAACAATCTAGATAGTTATTAATACGATACGAGACGGACTCAAGATAGACAGCCCGCACCGCACTAAACCAAGTGCCACTCTTGACATTAATGCGATAAGAAAAGTATATTTGAATATAAATAAAATTATTGTAAAAAAATCAACGTATATCATAAGCGCTATCAAAAGTCAATATCGACCACAATATCACAAGATGCTGATATACTCGGGTAAAAAAAAATTGACGCTTTATGTAGTGTAGTGTCAAAAATATAAATAAAAAAAAAAATGCAGCCAGCAAGTTGCAGATTGAAGGTGCGGGTGCGGGGTCAGATGACAAGATGGCAGAGATAGGCCCACAGTCATTGATGCAGTTTACATCATTCACTTTTTGGGCCACCTTCGAATTTTAACTATCATTGTCATATTTATTGGAGCGTATAAATGCCACTCGAGACTATTGCTGGTTGAATAAAAGGCGGCTTCTGATTATAGTTTTCAAAAAAAATTATTTAATTTAATAAATTAAAGAAACATTTTAAGATATCGAGGCTGCTAGTCAAATTTTTCACATTTTACATCATCCAACGGTGTTATGATGTAAGTCCGTGTTATGATTTTGAATGATCACCGTTTAACACGTTCACTGCGTATAAAATGTCATACAGAGATGCTAAAAATTCGCGAATTTTTGAAAACCCATAACTTTGTTAAAAATCAAATTCTACTTTCTATTGAAACATCATATACAAGTGAATTCCTTCGTGTCTTCAAAACACATGAAATCGGCGACGAATCCTTATCGGGAGACGTTTATGAGTGCACTCAACATTCAAGGCTATTTTGTATGGACACGGGAGCCGTGTTCGACGCAGTGAACGTGTTAAGTAAGATATGATGATGATCACAGTTTAAGTAATGAATTATCACAGTTTAAGTAGTATGAATGATCACAGTTTAAGTAATATGAATGATCACAGTTTAAGTAATGAATGATCACAGTTTAAGTAATATGAATTATCACAGTTTAAGTAATATGAATGATCACAGTTTAAGTAATATGAATGATCACAGTTTAAGTCATATGAATGATCACAGTTTAAGTCATATGAATGATCACAGTTTAAGTAATATGAATGATCACTCAGGTAACTTACTAAGGCTACTGTCAGATTATCTTACAGATAGAAAACAATTTGTTTCACATGGAATCTACAACTCCGATTACTTCACTGCCTACTCAGGTGTTCCGCAGGGGTCTAATCTTGGACCTACCTTATTTCTTATTTTTATTAATGATATAGGTAGAGTTATAAAAAAATCCACGTTTCTTCTATTTGCTGATGACCTCAAAATCTTTCAAAAAATTCGTTCTTATACCGACTGCTTAGACCTACAGGCAGATCTCAACAACGTTTGTGAGTGGAGCCACAATAATAAATTATATTTCAACGCATCAAAGTGCAAAATTATGTCGTATCATCGCTCACACGTCTTGAAATTCCATAGATATACACTTGAATCTATACCTATTCCCCGCACAGATAATATTAAAGATCTAGGTGTCTTGTTCCACAGCAATCTCGCGTTTGGTCCTCACATAGAAGTTATGTGCAACTCAGCTTATAAAACTCTAGGATTTGTTATGAGAATCTCTAAGTCGTTTGAAAACCAATTGGTGCTCAAAACGTTGTTTAATTCATTGATCCGTAGCAAATTAGAAAGCAATGCTTGCATTTGGAGCCCGGTGGGGGCGCAAAACTCGCTCATGGTGGAGAAATTACAAAAAAAATATCTACGATATCTCTACATGAGTGAGTTTGGTGTCTATCCGTGGCTATATCCTACGCAGTTTCTGCTGGGCATGCTCGGGTATAACTCCTTGAGCGTAAGAAGAGATCTGCGTCTCTTGGTATACGTTGTCAAACTCGTTCGAGGAGTTGTGAGCTGTCCAGCATTACTACAAAGATTAGCGTTAAATGTTCCTAACAATTACACTAGACTGCGCCGGCAGGAACTGTTCTCAATAACATACGCAAGAACGGGTCTTCCAGCCGCTATGCCTGTTGGAAGGGCCTTAACTCTTCTTAACGGGACTGCTTCGGATATTGACATATTTCATATCACATTACCAAAAGCAAAAGTAAATTTTCTTCTTAGATTAAGCGCGTTAGAAAGCACTCATCAACATACTTAAGTGACTGAATATATATGTAACATACGTTTGTGTGTAAATACTCGTTTGTATACATATGCATTATTTTTTATTTTATATAATTTTAAAAAAAAAATTTTTTCCCTGTAATTTTTCTTCTTTTTTAATGTCTTGTATTCAATGTAATTGGGTAATATTCAATGTAATTGGGCTAAGCCTGTTTTGAAAAAATAAATAAATAAATAAATAAATAAAAAATTACAGTTTAAGTAATATGAATGATCCCAGTTTAAGTAATATGAATGATCACAGTTTAAGTAATATGAATGATCACAGTTTAAGTCATATGAATGATCACAGTTTAAGTAATATGAATGATCACAGTTTAAGTAATATGAATGATCACAATTTAAGTAATGAATGATCACAGTTTAAGTAATAATAAAAGAGTGGCAAATAAGAGTTCAAGTTATTTTTGTCAAAATCTCGCTATTTTATGATCAAGGGAGATTGCAAAATTGGAAAACAAAACAAACTAGATCAAACTTAATTTGGATTACATGACTTGGAAAAAGGAAATGACAAAGTGAACACATTTTAAAATTTCTTATGTCATAATATAACTTATCAAAAAGAAAATGCTAGAACAAAAAGATCCGAAGTCCAAACATACATACTTCGAATTAAATTGTTTACATAATAAAAAAACAATATTTTAGCGATGTCACTGTACTAAATTCCTAATCTACAAAATATCAATAATTATAAACATGCACTCTGAGATGTTCTGGGCGTGTAGAAGGAATAAACGAAGAAATAATAGCAATACAAATATAAAGTGCAAATATGACTAGAAAAGGGTGGTAGAAAAAAAATAAGGTAAGTATAATTGAATACAATTGATCATATTTTGAAAGAAAAAAAGTAGGAAGTCACAGAAATCGTAGAAGTTTTAAGAGAAAGTATATGGATGTGCTAGAGGCAAAAAATGAGTGTCGCGATAAAAAGTCTGGTGTTCTTTCCTCTCTGCGTACCCCGGCAGGAATGCTTTATAAAAAACCTAATATTTTTTATGTATGTATGTAAATGGACAATTTATAGTTGAATTGATGTTAATTTTAGTTATGAGAGTATTTATTTATGTGAGTGTATTCAAGCTACTAAACTACCCAATTTGTCTGGGACCATTGGAGTTTTAATGACGATCTTTTAAGCTTCAGTTGTGAGAATCTATATATATATGGGTATATCAAGCCTATTAGACTATCCAATTTATCTCAGTCTATGATTGCTTTTAATGCCAAAACTTTTAACTTCAGCTGTGAGGATCTATAAATGTGGATGTATTAAGGCTATTGGACTGTCCAATTTATCTAAGGTCATAATAGATTTAATGCCAAAACTTTTAACTTCAGTTGTGAGAATCCATAAATGTGGATGTATCAAGGCTATTGGACTATCCGATCTATCTCAGGCCATGATAGCTTTAATACCAAAACTTTTAACTTCAGTTGTGAGAATTTATACATGTGGACGTATCAAGACTATCGGACTATTCAGTATATCTCAGGCTATGAAAGCTTTAATGCCAAACATTTTAACACCAGTCATGAGAATCTACTATATATATTATGTCGGTGATCTAAGCTATTGAATTGTGGCGTGTGCTGGTCATGTAGCGTAGAATAGTATGCTTCTAAATGTTTTAGATATATGATAGGTGACATGTAGTTTCAGCAAATACTTGAAAACAACCTTTTTTGCGAGGTCTTATCAAAACTTATTATTTATGAACACTACACAGATACTCCATGTAACATAAAGTCAAATATGTTACTGTCACATACCGGAAAATCTACAAAGGTTTCATTGTAGTTTTCTTTTACCTTTACTTACCAAATATATTTTTCGAAATACCCTATCTAATCAGCCATCACCTTTCTTTCCTTATACTCACACTATATTTTATTATGTTGTAATACTTTTAATCCGTCAATAAAAATGGGTTTAAGTTTCGAGTTCTTCATGATAGTCTGCCCTCTACACGGTGCTATATAACATAAATAGTAATGTTATTATTATTAACATTATAAGCAATCCTCCCCAGCCAGTTGACGTATACTATAAACATAAATTGAGTTTATATAATCAAGATAATTTTAAAAATCAATAGTCCGGTGATTAAGAGTAGGGTACTACGTATAATTTTGACATTAGATTATGAAATTCATAGATTGACAAATTAAGATAAACTCTATAGTTTTTCGATTCTCCAGTATTCATGAGACCACATTGAGACATGACTAATACTATAATTTTTTAAAGAGTAATATATTCAACGAAATGCATTTGCAGTGTTAATTTTTGCATCTTTTTTAGACATTTTATATTTGATAATTAACTTTTTTTCTAATGTCACGAAGCAATGAGTTATTTTAATATGTTAACCTAACGTTTCCCAAAGTTTGAAATGCGAACTGTTTTTTTTAATTAGTCGCAAAAAGTTTTTAAATGTGATCTTTTATTAGAAAAGTTTATTAAAATATGGATTTCTCAACATATTCAGGGGATATATGTATCACTCTCACGAAGTTACTACAGGCACCATTAAAATATTACTAATCTAGTCGCATATCGACAACGACAAAACTCTCTGTTCGAAGAAGTTAAAACTGTATTTTATCTACTGTATCAAGTAAATATTTTAAATGTATTATCCTCCATTGTCGAAGAACTGAGGTTCACCGACAGATTGTCGACAATATGTTTACGAATCATCCGATTCTTTGGGTACACTGCTCATGCCCAAGGAGATAGTTTGAAGAGGCTTGTGATCACTAGAAGTGTCGAGGGACGACACACAAGAGGAAGATCCCCAATGTGTTGTAGTGACCAAGTGAGAGAGGCAACACGACTGTTCTTAACAACTGCTCTACGAACTGCGGAGTGCAGGAATGGGTGAAAATAAGTTGACAAGTGGTCTCTTGGGAGTCATGATGTTCTGTCATAAGCTGCCCGACAGATAAAATGCTGGCTGACTAACTGAGAATTCCTGTTTTAAGTCAACCCGATTAAGTGCTCTTATCACTAAAAAAATAATACAAAAAATTCTAGACATATATGAGATTAGACCACTTTGAAAGTTCAAGGAATAAAATAAAAAAAAAAAAACAATTGCAAGGTACCACTGTACAGTGTATTTCATGATCGAAAAATGTACTGAGAAGTGCACAATTTAAAATAATTCGAGGTTGAGTGTTCATATAAACTTATAATCAATTCTAAACGCTACTTGAGCGGTCGGCAATATCGACATGCACTTAAAACGATTACCATGTCAATTAATTTGTATAGGCACAAGGACCATTTAATTCAACTACCTTATGTAAAAATATACTTTTACGCAATAAATTGCCATCGGTAACGCGAGCTTAATACCATGTTATGTGGTTCATTTTTGCATAATAAGCAACAATTATACTCTTTCCCATTCTGAGAAACAGTAATTTCAGATCAATGTCACTAAAATAACACTCGTCACTATAATCTCTGGTGAAATCACGGACGCGGAACATGTGCTATCACTCGTTCAATCATACCGACATGTGTGTCGTGGTTACATCTCGAAATATACCCATCAGACCAAACTGTTTCATTTCTAATGGATCGCAGAGGCTGTCGAAGATACTATCCATTCTTTTTGAATTGGATACATTATTATCATCGAGAGAATTTCGAATTTGTTATGATTGTTTGACAGTTGTTTGACATAGCACTGGTAATCGGATACCGAAGTTAAAAGTTGTTCGATCCGACTTCAACGATATGCGAAAAATATTTTGCAGTAAAAATTTAAGCAATTAACTTCAGCATAGTGGTTACATCCGTAGTTGGTAAGACGCTTGTTTCTTAGCCCGGGGGGTTGCACATTCAATTCCCATTATAATCCAGACGACCTCCGTGGCGTTCGATTCCCGTTGGAACTCAGATTTTTCAAAAAAGGATTCCAGTCTGGTTATCACTTAAGGGTTCTTTAACATCTTTCTGGTTGGTTGAAAGATATTTTCACATGGCAATAAGCTCTCCAGGTTGAAGTGTATGCAACGAAAGTGTAATAAAATTCAATTTTTCAATTAACCTAGGGTTCCAGTTTGGTTTTCACTTAAGACATATTTAATATCTTTCTGATTGATTGAAAAATATTGTTACATGGCAAGGTTGTACAGGAAAGACGCTTGTCTCCTAGCTCGGGGGTTGAGAGTTCGAATCCCGTTAGAACCAAGATTTTTTTAAAAAGGGTTGCACTTTGATTTTCACCTAAGACACCTTTCTGGTTGGTTGAACAAATTCAGACTTTACTTTAAAACCCTTGTCTTCTCATTCAGTGGTTGCGGATTTGATTCCCGTTAGGACAATTTTAAAAAAATGTTCCAGTTTGGTTTCACTTAAGACATCTTATACAGCTTTCTAGTTGGTCGAAAGAGATTGCCACATGAGAATATGCCTGCCAGGTTGTTTTGTATACAACGAAAGGGTAATACAATACCCAACAATAGGATTACATTTAAATTTCATTTATTTTTTTAACTCTGTTAAATTTAAAATTTAAATATCGTTGAAAATTACAGTTTTTCTTAATTTATCATCATCACATATCCATATATATATATATAACATCATTTCCAAGATAAGATAGAACGCTAACTTTCTTATGACATACTTTTTCACTTTTTCTATATCCGAATAATGTCAAAAAGTGTTGATATCGATTGGCCCCCACGATCCCCTGATTTGACCGCCCCGTAAAGGTGTACACCAATAAACCAACCACAATTCCGATGCTTAAGGACAACATTCGGAAAGAAATTGCTGAAATAACACCAGAAGTCTGCGAGAATGTTATGAAAAATATGCTTGAAAGAGCTCACGTTTGCGCCACGGCCAGAGGTGGCCACTTGACCGACATTATATTTCATGCATAATGGTAAAGACCATATAATCAATCAATTAAATATAAATTATAAAATTGTGTTTCATTTAAAAGTTATTAAAAAAAACATCGGCCTGGAACATAAAATGCACCCTGTACTTCTGTGATCATTTTAAAAGAAAATTTACTATATTTTCGACTATTTGGAGTTTCTTGGAGCTGCGAATAACGTTCTTTTATATTTATAGTCTATTTTTTGATTGGCTTTAGTCGATAACAAAGTATTTTTCGTCCTTTTTAAGTATCCATTGTTTTATTGCTTCAATCATATTATTATTGATAGTATCTAACGAATTCTGGACCTTATTTTTTTCACGTTCGTTTTCTTAAGAAACATTTCAATTGGAACGATTTTTGTCTTCCTTTAAATGTTAGAGTAATGGGTCACGTTTGTAGCTTTAAGAAACACTTGAAGACAACACTTTTTGGGACGGCTAATAAAAAAATATGAATACATATAAACACTACGCATACGTTATATTCCACCTAAAGCCGAATGTGTTAACATCATATATCGGAAGATCCACAAATGTTTCTTTGTAGTTCATATTCCCATGGTAACAGTCACCACATTCTTACCCTTAAACTATTATTTTACAATATATTTTTATTTTACAATATTTTTTAATCTATCAATAATAATGCGTTCAAATTCCAAGTGAGAGCGACTTTTAGGAGAATGTGCTCTCTGAATGGCACTATATAAATTGTCCTATTATTCTTATTAATAATGCATATTGGACTTGGAACAAAAACGAATACATTTATTTTATTAAAGATCTCAAGAAAATTCATGTTTACTCAAATACAATTAAAATTGAAAATCTGTTTAATTCTCCGTGGCCTAGTTGATAACCCCAACCCGGAGGTTGCGGGTTCGAATCCCCCTGGAATCCAGATATTTTTTTCAAAAAAGGAATTCATCTGATTTTTATTTAACATCTTTCTTGTTTGTTGGAAGAGACTGCCACGTGTATATAATCCCGCCAGGTTGTACTGTGTACAACGAAAGTCTAATACAATATAAAGCAATCCTCTTGAAAATATATATTTAAATTCAACTAATTTAATATCATGTGCGACTCCTCTTAAAGGGTATTCTGAAGTAATTTTAGGTTTGAATATATTATATATTTTCAAATGGATTAAACAGTGCTTTTAATTGTATTTATTATACTTATTTTACAATTCATTCAAGCTTATTAGGTTAGACAATATCATAAAAAAATCAATTTAATTATTATTCTGGCCAAAGGCCATCAACAGTGTTGGACGAACGATATCAGAAGCAGATTTTAGCACTTCTACATCACACCCAACAGCTGGGAGACAGAAGAGAGAGGCCGCGCAGTACAGGTCGTAAATTTGGATGATCGCCCACGGCAGGCGGAGTTGGTCGCCACAACGGCGAGGCATCCGCTACTCGACTGTATGAAACTGCATCAATTACACTGTTAAACAATGAAAATTTATAGAAACAAAGTATCCATCTTCCAAAGATTTAATAGTGTTGAATCGTCAAATTTTATGTTGTTATGACACAAATATAACGTGTATTCTAGGCCGTAAAAATTACGGGTAAAATGAATGGTTGATTTGTGGTGACTTGCAAGTCATCGCGATACTGGTTAGTTTGTAAGAATGCGCGCGGTAATGCACTGGACTTCCGTGCGGAAGGTTGTCGGTTTGAAATGTCGTCGGAAGGTCGTCGTCGTTCAGATTTTGAAAGAAGGTGAAGTGAGAAATATGAATAAAAGAATATTACGCATGACGAGATGTATGAATGTGGAAAAGGCGAAAGTTGTGTGCTAGAATACAAAAGTGTGGATATCTGTTTTTTCTGCCTACTCCGCAAGGGTCACAGCGTGATATGTATGTATTCTTCTTCTGTCAAATCCAAGTATCACTTAATTTACGAGTACATATGTCAAAGTGGATACCAACACACTATTATATATTTTGCCTTTTTGCTCATTTTGATAAAGTATGATTGTTGTATATAACATAAAGTGCTCCGTTTACCTTGCTCTTGTCTTTTGTAATTGTATTACCCTTCATTTTGTAAAAACAAAAAGTAAAAATTTACAGAGCAGTGTAATCGTATCGAAGTTTTCGATCGTTGAAGAAATTGACTACCGTCCGTGTCGATCGGCGGCCTTATCACCATTTGTTTCGTATCTTTGTACAGAAGCAGGCAAGAGAATGCGATTGATAAGACTTCGTCGTATCCCAATGCACATTTGTTGCATCTTTTACATATTGTTAAACATTGTCTTATTCAGGATTGAGAATTGTGAATAAGAGAATGGTCGATAGAATTTTATTAGCTACGATTTCTTGTCAGTCGACACATTTTCACTTCCTTGCTTTAATCTTATTCAAATAAAAGACAACGTTGTCTACCGGCAAAGCTCTTCACTACGAGTATGTCCGCGACATCAGTTCGAACGTGTTGACGGATATCATATGAGATTGAATTAATTTAAACATTGATTTGCGTTGCAAAGTTATCAGTGTTTCATCAAATTTCCAAGTTAACTGATTGTCCGGAAACTAATTTCGTAATTTTGGTCCAATCCAAATTTAAAATTACACCAAATGCTCGTGGATGACGGGTTTTTGATATATTCAGTATCTCATCAATATCTCGAGTCGCATAACTTTGATTTGGTTGTCGTCAGTGGCAATTAGCCTTCCAGAGTGGACATCAACTTTGAGTGTCATCTCACCATTACAGAATTTTGCTAACCACATTTAACAGACACTATCACTTACTACATCATCACCATACACTGTTTATATATGTTAAGGTTTGTGTCGAATTTTAATCTTTGTGATAGAATCAATCACCGATATAAAACTTTTTTTTTCCATCTTCAAATGACACCAAATGACGTGATTCACGAACCACCCATGTAATTTGAGTTTACAAAAGCCGAAGAAATGCGTTGAATTTATTGCCTTTCAGAGGGTTTCGATTCTGCAAATCAACTTGCATCTCGTTCTACAAGTGAGCCCATGTGTTTTCTATATCTCCATAAAATTCCCAAAAATCAAATTCTTGTTCTATATAAGCGTTGTTCCACTAAAAACAAATCTAGTTTCATTGTAATTTATTTTATCAAACACTGTTTAGTCCACTTTTAACCTTACCGGTTTCAAGGCTTTCACCTCATCTTCAGGGGAGCACAAACAAGTCTTGTTTGTGCTCCCCTTAAGATGAGGTAAAAGCCTTGAAACCGGTAGGGTTATACCGGTTCAAAAAGTGGAATAAACAGTGCTTGATAAAATAAATTACAATGTCTTTAAACCTCTACAACGTTAATGCCTTAACTATGAACAATATATAAAATAAATATAAGTTCTTTACCACTATAAAATAAGTCTTCGACAATTACGTAAGTCTGCTTGGTGAAGTTAGGTAATATTTTTTGGTATCCATACACATATTGAACTTAAATATACATATTAATATTAAATAATTTCAAACAATGACTGTAATTAATTATTACTACTGCTTTTTGTATCTCTATGTTAGTTTAAGATAAAGTTTTGTATTTTTTGTCAATAATTTTAAGTACTTGTACCATATAACTTGTCACATATTCATCTGTATATAAAAGACACTGTTAATTAAATAAAATAAATAAATTTATTCAGAACGCTTGGAGTAAAGTTAGCAACAAACAAAAATTGTTAATGACACCTATCCGAAAAATACGCAATCTCTCTCCGGACCACATATTATTTTGAGTTTTCATTTTCTGTAAGTCTTTTTTAAGGCTCATTAAATTGCTTTTACAAGCCGTCATGTTTTTAATGATATGTTTCACATTTATTCTGTGTCATTCTCCTGACCTTTTTTGGAAGTCTAATTAAATGATTCCTTCTTTCGAAGAGCTTGATTTCCACTGAGACAACAACTGTATAAAACTGTATCACCTGATTAATGCATCGACATCGACCAGAGATGAAGATAAGGCTTGTTCAATTTCCCACCGGAAGGAGTCCAAGAGCCTCTCCGCCTAGGTCAGGCCGGTCTATTTAAATATTTGATTGGGTGAGATTTATTCGGAGTGTACACACCTCTTGCTAATGTTATTTCCGATTCATTTGCATCTTATAAATACTGTTTTGGTTATCTGTGACAGATTCGGGTTTAGAGTAGAAGGAATGAGGTGCTTACTCCGATATATAATTTGAAAGATTTATGAGAGCTTACAAAAATCAAAATAATAAATAAATCTTAAGGGATTAGGATGGGAAATTTATGCGAGTTAAGGACGAGGAATATTTTGGGATAAATAATGATTTTTAGTTCATTTTTATACATGGATTAGAATAAACCACACTTGATTGAGTTAGAAAGATCGTTTCAATGATGAATTGAATTAACCACGATACATGATGTATGGTACCATGTGATGTATTGGTATACTAAGGATTCTACTGTTACCAGATCAGATATAAAGTCCATGTCCTGAAAGAAACATTACTTTTTCCCCAGATATTGAAATCAGGGTATCAAAGAGGGTACCGAAGGTCAGATTTGTCACATATTGGCACAAAAAACTTTAAAGACTTCATTTACTATTAGTTAAAATCATGAGGATTTGATCTAATTATTTTTCAGCTTTTCAGCTCAGCAAGTTAATTTGTATGTCTTGATTTTTCACAGGTTACACAGCTAGTGCTAATATAAAACTCAACTCAAAAGTCATTTTAGGTAATCTCCGACTTTACTTAAGGCGTGAACATGCAATTAATATGTGAAAACTCATGTAAAAAAAGTTATTATAAGCATCACTTTAAAAAGTTATTATGCATATCTTTTTTTGGGTTGTATCTTTTCCTTTAAAATAATATTTATTTAATATATTTAACGCGTTTTCAATACCACTTTTATGCAAATGAATTTTAAAATATAGACTGTAAATTGTATACACGGGGCGTCAAAACACTTTTACCGATACTGGTCAGTAAATAAGATAACATTTTTATGGCGGGCTTAAAAGACATTGATGGGGATTTCGACAAAGATTTATTATACTTGGTAGAAAGAAAACTAAGTTCTCATGACCATATGTTAAGACAGGAGTTGAAATAATTGGAATAACCGATTTAGTCACTTGTATGCGCTTCAATAAAATAATTACAAAATATTTGATTGTTATAAAGGTTGCAATTCTTTACAACTGAAAATCTGGTTCGAAAATTATCATTATCTCTTACACCTGATGTGTATGACGTCTGTCTTTCAACTATGGTGTTGCGGGTTTGACTCCCATCGATCCCCAGATTTTTATTAAAAAAGGGTTACACTCTGATTTTCATTTAAGGATTCTTCCATACTTTTTGGATTGGTTAGAAGAGATCACCACATGACAATAAATTCACCAGCTTGTGCAATATTATACAATGAAAGTGTAATATAATAATCACCCCAAGTAGATTTACTGAAAAACGTTGTTTTTTAAAAAATATATCGTCTCAAGAGCGTCGTGTTTTTGAATTTATAAAATGCAGCATATTGAAAACAATTTATAAATTCAGATGGAATAAACCCTTAAACACTAAAAGACAAACGCGTATTTAAATAATATGAACGGAGATACTTAGTTAAATAAATAAAAAAAACAATGTATATATAATGCATGGCCGCGTGGTAACATACTGGACTTCCGTGCGGAAGGTCGCCAGATCGAACCCCGTGTTGTGCTACTCCTTTCGAATGTTACAGGCATTTTTTCCGCCTAGAATTCGGGGGTATTAAGAAACTTATAGCTTTGAGTATCTATTTTAAAAAAAAAAGAAACAGGTAGTCTCCCAGTCAAGACCTGAGGTTGAGGAAAAACTGAAGAAGAGCCCACATGAACTTAACATTTGCATTAAAAATATCCACTAAACTTCACACGGATTTATGGTAGTTACTCTATTGTTATATTCTCACCATGAAGTTATAATCAAAAGTTTCGTTTTACATTTTCAGTTAAGAATGAATTGGAACTCCATACTCGTACTTAAAAATAAGTGGTAACATTTATTTTTAAGTACGAGCATGTTTTCATTATTTTGGTTTAATGCATTATTCCTTAAGTAACAATTTAATTATTAAATATTTATCAAACAACGGTGACCAAATTATGTATCGATGTATTTCAACGTCTCGTTATCGGTTCGTCGTGCATACCGCTAATGTGATATCTCATTTTATGTGATTTTACAGTTTTTTTTAAAGTGTTGTTTGTCAACACATTATAATTAAAAGTTATTCAATTATTTATGCTTTAAAAAAAATATTTCTCTAATAATAATAAAATGACAATTAATACTCGTATAGCGTCGTTTAGAGGACAACCACTCCTCAAGTGCTCTCTAACTCTGGATTCGAGCCTACTGTTAGTGACAAATAAAAAATATTATAAATTAAATACAGTACCCGGCATAAATAATACACATCGGGCTTATGAAAGATACTGTCGGCCATATTCGGATAACTTCTGCTTTGTAGAGCGTCGTCTCTGTACGTCCTAGAACGCTTGACAACGACTGACAAATCGCAACGGAACACGTGTATGAATGACAGAGACGACGCTCTACAAAGCCGAAGTTAGCCGATTATGGCCGACAGTCTCTTTCTTAAACCCGATGTGTATTACTTACCGCCAGGTACTTTACATATAATTTGAGTGTCAGTATATGAAGGTAGTGGTTGCGGCTATTAAATTAGGCATTTCCTCGCATCTGCATATGTTCAGATAAACATATTTGGTAAGAAAATTGTAGAAACCTTACCAACTATAAAGACACTTTTGTAGATCTTCCGATATCTGATAGGTGTAGTGCGTAGCCCTCCCATGTGTGTAGTTTTCATATACGATTACCAACATAATTTGATAACCGTTCTCAAAGAGGGTTGTCTTCAAGTTCTTGCTTAAGCTGCGTACGTCACCTATGTCTCTAATTAAGCAAAAGTTCCATCATATTACCCCGTCTTATTGGAACTATTTCTATTTAGAACAATTATAATTGTTTAAGTAAGTTTTTCTTGTTTCATGTTGATATGCAATGATTTTTATTTGTAATTTTTCATTTTTAAATTAGACATCCTGATACCAGTTTCTGATTTGATTAATTTGGTCGTGTGACATTTTTATAGGTCTTCCAAAACTTCTCATATTTTCTATAATCTTTTTTCATTCATTCTTTTTACGTGGCTGAACCATCTCAACGCTACATTCTTTATCTTAAGCACTACATCTTCTTTCAATCTTTAATCATTTCTAATGTCCTCATTCCTTATTCTCTCATAATTTTTTTCCATACATTCCTTATTTCTACTTAACCAATACTTCTACAATGCTCAAATTTCTATTCCTTTATCTTACTTTTATATTTTTTTTGTCACGTACAAGTTATGCTTAAATTATTATTATCCTAAGCTCGACAGCCCTGGGTGGGCCTTGGCTGAATCCAGGAGCTTCCTCCATTCTTGTCTGTTTGATGCCCTTATTCTCCAATTTCTCACTGGCAACACCGATGCATCCGTGTTGACACTGTCCATCCATCGCATTTTGGGCCTTCCTGGTCTTCTACGTCCCTGTGTTACTGAGAGCGTGAGGCGTTTTGTAGGGTTGTCGTCGTCCATTCTGATTATGTGACCAGCCCATCTCAAGCGCCCTACTCTGACGGATCCGATCACATCGGGCTCTTTATAGATATCATATAGCTCTCGGTTATATCGACGACGCCAACCATTGTGGTCTCTCACTGGGCCGTATATTGTCCTAAGAACCCTTCTTTCAAATGCTGCGATGGACCCTTCAGTGTGTTTTGTCATCACCCAGGTTTCAGAGGCATATGTGAGGACTGGTTTGATCAGGGTCTTGTACAATAGTGTTTTTGTGGTTCTTCGCAGTAATTTGGATCTTAACTGTTTTTGGAGAGCGTAGTAACATCGGTTTGCTGCCATTATCCTTCTGTCAATTTCTTCTCGGGTGTTATTATCACTGGTAACTGTTGAGCCTAAGTATGTAAATGAATTAATTATTTCAAAGTTGTAATTTGCAGCTGAGAAAACCTGGGGGTATGGATATGTGGTATTAGAAGCAATCATCAATTTTGTTTTATCTTCATTTATGACAAGTCCCATTATTTTTGCTTCAATCTTTAATCATTTCTAATGTCCTCATTCCTTATTCTCTCATAATTTTTTTCCATACATTCCTTATTTCTACTTAACCAATACTTCTACAATGCTCAAATTTCTATTCCTTTATCTTACTTTTATAATTTTTTTGTCACGTACAAGTTATGCTTAAATATCCTAATGTAAATACCAAAATCTATTATGAACAGCCAGCTTTGCTTCTCTTGAAATGCTTCGATAAGTAAACGCACTGTAGAACCACCATTCACTTGAAGTGCCACATCAGGGGCAAAATATATGCCTCTGGAGTTGGACTATTCTCCCACAAGCAAACCCATGTTAGACAGGAAATAGCACCATCATTGTGTTGTAATGGCGAGGGGATCCTCGCCATGACGTGACGACGACGGAACGAGCTTGAATAATTTATTGCATTAATTGAAGAAATATTTGAGTGTATTGAGTAATTGTAATGTGAAAGTAATGTTGTATTTTTATGTCGAATTCAACCGTATTTTTTATATTTAGATTAATCATGTCTATGGACAATACTTTTCGATATTTTCAGTGTCTCAGTAATCTTCCTGTCGTAGAACGCTGGTCCTTGATTTGGCCGCCATCAGTGTACACTGTCATACACTGAACATATATTTTTGTGTGTGTGTCGCATATTTACCGTTGCAGTAATAAAAAAGCACCACGTACTAAAAAAACAACATTTTTCTTCCATTTTAATCAATTTGTGTAAATAATGTCTGAAAAATGCGCTTAATAATTATATTTCATTATAATATACATGCAACTCGTTTGGAATGAAGTAAGCAACGAAAGTTATTGTCCTAACAACATCTATTCGAGAAATAGGAAATTACTTTCTAGACAACCTATTAATAAACACGACTAAAATACAGATTAAAAAATAATTGAACTAAATTTAATTAAACATCGAGATGATATAGTTTGGGCTTCGCACGATGTATTGTTGCTAATATTTTTTGCCGAAATCTCAACTGCGATCAGTTTACATATTTGCATAAAATACCGATTAAGGCTAATTAAACGCTGCCCATCATGCTGTGTCTGCATGTAAACATTGACTCAAGATGGACGAATTTTTATTGGTCATTTTTTCAATATTTATTTATGAGATGTGACGTTTGGTATAATTTTAGCCATAAAATTAAACTTTTGTGTAACTTGAACAACAGTCAAATATTTTATTTTACATCAGGTTTAATTTTTAAAAATAATCTCGTTTTTTTAATAAGTATACAAGCTGTCCTTTTCATAAGTATTCAAGCTGTTCTTTTCATAAATATACGAGCCGTTCTTTTCATGGAGAATCACTCCTGAATACATAAATAAGATATTACATATTTACCATCACATCATGTCTCTTTTTTTGTAACATGTAGATAGAACAGATCTCCACTATTCCTGCACACAGCTCTCACCTCCTCCCCGTCTATACAGCTCGTCATACATGTTCTTCTGTATCTCACACTTCTTAACTTACCCTAATTTAAAATTTCTTTAATTATCTTTACCCACTCTTTCTTCGGTCTATTTATGTTTTTAAATAAAATGTTTTTTTCATGGATTTTAATCAAAATAAATTTAAAACCGTATAATTGCATAATCATAACATTAAGAAGATCAATTATATCATTTTGGATTCGTTACCACAAATTAGGTAAAACAATGTATATATATACCATCACGGCGTTTCCTTGATGGGGTAGGCAGAAAGGGTAAAGCGCCAATTTTTCATATTATGACATCCATATTTCGTCTTCTCTACAGCCATACACTTTCCTGTACAATTTCTTTTACATGTCCCTCTTTCGAAATATAATTGAATTGGACCAACCATAATTTCCGTGGTTTTATCCTACCACACCTTCCGTTCACATATGTAGTGTATATTTTGTGTAAGTGTTTCATCATTCATTCGTTCCACGTTTCCAAGCCATCTTAGAGTGCGTTTCATCACCTTCTTCAACACATCACCCTTAAATTCACATTCATCCCTTATCACTTAATTCCGTATTCTGTCATACATTGTTGCATATTTTTTAGTAATATACACATTTATACAGCATTAATTCGGTTCCTTTAAGTCCTTTTCTACGTCCACAATGAATGAAAGAATCTATAAGAGTAGTATAAAAGAGACGAGAAGTTTGACTAGACCTAGAAAAACGTACCATGACCTAATTAATCGTATCCTGAACGATGGATGAGTGCAAAACCATTATACATATATATGGACATGGGAGAAGCGAAATATATGTGTCAGAATAGAATGTATAAGATATCTGTTTTGTCTTCCTATTCCAATAGGACTATGAAGTGATGGTGATGATGATGATGACATTTTGAACAAATATAACACCTGTCAGAGCTATACATTTAATCTTTATAAACCATTAATATTTCTTCGGAATAGAAGGAAAATTAAGTAATAAAATTCACATATATTAACTATTGTTTAATATCCTTTATTGTCCCACCCTCCCCTCTTAACTCGCCGAAAATATTCAGCGTCTACGATCATGAAATTACGATACGCACAAGCATTATTTGCTTTCCCAGGTCACCACTCTTTCCTGTTTATGTCGTTCTCCATTGATCATACAGTTAGACTCTGGAACCAGTTAATAATTAATTTCCATAATAGGTATGTTTAAAAGGATGACCGTAAAAAGTCTAAATTTAAAGTCAGTAATGTACAGTACCCGGCGGTAAGTAATACACATCGGGATTAACAAAGATACTGTCGGCCATAATCGGCTAACTTCGGCTTTGTAGACCGTCGTCTCTGTCGCTTGACAACGACTGACAAATCGCTACGGAACACGTGTATGAATGACAGAGACGACGCTCTACAAAGCCAAAGTTAGCCGATTATGGCCGACAGTCTCTTTCTTAAGCCCGATGTGTATTACTTTCCACCGGGTACTTGTAACGTGTTTCATTGGCAATTTAAATTTCCTCTCTAGCACCCCTTTCTTTTCTTTTGATTGATATCTCATTCGCATTCTTTTTAATTTTTTGTTTATGAATTTTGTAGAAATAATTCCTTTTCTTTACTTTTTCTGGACGGTTGGAATACATAACTTCATACAAATTGTTATGTAATGAAGTGTTACATACATAATTAAGTAAATTGTAATTTGTTTTATCAAACACTGTTTATTCCACTTTTTGTAACGGTAAAACCCTACCGGTTTCAAGGCTTTCAACTCATCTTCAGGGGAGCACAAATAAGACTGAATTCTGTTCGAACTGGTACCGATATACACGCTTCTAACGGTCGGGGACATTCGGATTGGGGATTGAGGGCTGAGGGAGGCATGGGACGACCTCGGCGAGCAGCGGAGAGATTCTTGGTATATATGTGTTTGCCAGATGTTCATCCCGATGTTTGCATCAGTCTCCAGCCCGAATGTCCCCAGCCGTTAATACCATATCGGCACCAGATCGAACATAATTCAGTCTTGAAGATGAGGTGAAAGCCTTGAAACTGGTAGGGTTATAACGCTACAAAAAACGGAATAAACAGTGTTTGATAAATCAAATTACAATGTCTTTAAACCTCTACAATGTTAATGCCTTAACTGTAAACAAAATAAAATAAGAAAACATTAATATTTCGCTTTTCTTACTTTCATTTGGAGTACCACATAGTCAAATTTTGTGATAAATTAATACAAAACATCTTAGAAACTCTGTTCAAGATAACATTTTCATTATCATTAATTACTAAGAAAGGAAATTCAACTGAGACTCATCGTACAGTGTTAGTTTGTAAATACAATATAATATAAAATTAACAAGTCATGTAGGCCGTTTAAAGAATAAATTTATGTGAGTAAACCGCGTTTGTAAGGAATTTATTTCCCAAGAAAAGAATGATTATATTATTTACCGTTAATTTGTAGAAATCAAGAGACATGTGTCTCTGAGAATAGATAAAATTTATAAATCAAAAACTTTCTCGAGTGACAAACTCGGATTCATCCTTTATTCAACGCGTGGTTTTCTTTTACCGCCTTATTCAGCTAATGTAAGTTGTGTTCAGGGCCGTTTCAAGGGTTATTTCCTCCAAAAGGTGTTTGATTTAAAAGGTCTTTCAAATTGAGCGGTTTTTTATATTCTTGGATGAAACACAGATGGCGTCGCGAACTTGCCTGGGTCTTGTGACATTTGAAAAGTGTAATGTATGTAATGTATGGCATTTATTAAAATGGAGTCATATACAATACAAAAACGCGTTCAAATTGTTGAATTATTTTATGTGTTGTAATCTCCGGAAACTGTGTTGTTAATTGGCAACCAAGATCATGTGATCTGACACCGTTGGACGATTTTCTCTGGGTTTACGTGAAAATCCAGGTCTATAAGAATGACCCCCAATAAATTCCTGAGCTGAAGGAAGAAATTATTCGCGTTATTGGTGAGCTAGAACCGCAATTATGCCAAAATGTCATCGAAATTTTTGACAAAAGAGTGTACATCTGTGGAGCTGCAAAAGGTGGACATTGTTTTTTGTGTTTAAATTTCATACATTATACTTTAATGACCAATGAAAAAATTTAAATCAAAGCAAATTATATGTTTTATCCAAGAATTAAAAAAAATTGAATTAAAAAAACCGCTCAATTTGAAAGACCCTTTATTAAATAACTGTTGACACAGAAATGATGCACAGCGCAATGAATATGGACGAACAAAGCAAAGTCTATCTACAATCCCACTAAAATTCACAGTGCCCTTAAATTTGTGATCTATTTTTTTTCAAAATGCAGCAAAAATATGGAAAAATACACGTAACATTGTGTGAAAATGAGTGAAATTTTTTTTAAGCAACAAACATACGGAAACATTGGATTTTTTGCGTTTCAAACAAAAACAAAAAGTTCATCGACTGGGTTATTGAAATAATGCCTAAATTTTAACAATTCTTTCAATGAAAGTTTCAATGATATTCAGAATAAATAAACAGTTAATAATATTTTACACTGTGTTCTACTTTTCTGATTTATTTTTAAAATATCAAACTCTAAAGCTTGTGTTTTTTAGAAATAATGTCTGTTGATGCCAAAGTGAATTTAAATTTGATTCACTCATTTCTTTAGTTAAACTAATAACACTTTTAAATTTTGAATTTTAGGATTTTTTCCTGCTTTCGAAACAATGAGTCCAGACGTTTATCTAGTTATATTAAATTCTAGTCAATACATGCGTGCTTTTCGAAGAAATCTTATGCGACAAAGTCTGAATAGAGTAAGGAATTATCGGATACAAGATAACTGTTTTTTAGAGATGGATACTATAAGTAGATGATAGATATTTGACCTCTATCTAGGGGTTTTAGACTCAATTCCCATGGTGCCAAAAAATCAAGTATTAGACTGATATAATAGTTGGTCTGGTAACAATACACACACGTGTTAGACGTGTGTGATTGTTGCTGCCCTTTACACACGAGGTAGTATTGCCAACAAGTGTAATGATGCAGTTGTGAGATTTTTGTGCTTACTTTAGTGGTATTAGCTCTGGAGGCTCGATTAATGTGGTATAAGACAATGTTGTTTCTCGACCACACTCTTTAATCTGAATCACCAATCAATTCAGATATATACAATGCAAATTGCACTTACAAGGAGTTGAATAAATGCTATAGAAATGTTTGTACTGAGAAAAATTACATGGGGTGACAATGTATGACAGAATACGGAATGCAGTAATAAGGAATGTGCACTGTATGTTAACTTAAGGCTACTGTGTTGAGAAAGATGAAGAACGGACCTCTGAGATGGTAAGGGTATGTTGATCGAATGATTGAAGAAAGAATAACAAAACAAATTTATAGTGCAAATCTTAGTGTAAAGCGTGGTAAAAGATGATCAAGCAAAGCATGGTTAGATCATGTAAATAATATTATGAAAGAAAGAAGCGCAGAAAGTTAAATGAATCGCAGGAGTTGTATGAGAAGATATTGTATTGTATTACACTTTCCTTGTATACAGTTAAACCAGAGGGGCTTATTGTTATGTGGCAATATCTTCCAACCAATTAAACATATATTGAAGAGGTCTTAAGTGAAGATTGAAATACTTAGGTTAAAAAAATTAGGTTCCAACAGGAATCGAACCGGCAATCTCCTGGTTGGGAGACAAGCGTCTTAGTAACTAGGCCATGGAGGTAGTCTGAAGGTATATGGATGAAGAAGAGGGTAAGTATGTGTGTAGAAATGGTAAATTCTGTCACTCTGTCATCTTGACCAACCTCGACAAGGAAATTACATGATGGTATATATGTATGTATAGGTCTCACTTGAAACTTTACTGGTCCAATCAGTATAAATTATAGTCGGAAGTCGAGAGGTGAATGGATGAAGAAGAGGGTAAGGATGTGTGTCGAAATGGTAAAGTCTGTCACTCTATCATCTTTGCCAACCTTGAGAAGGAATTTACATGATGGTATATATGTATGTATAGGTCTCACTTGAAACTTTACTGGTCCAATCAGTATAAATTATAGTCGGAAGGTGAAGGGATGAAAAAGAGAGTAAGCATGTGTGTCGAAATGGTAAAGTATGTCACTCTGTCATCTTTGCCAACTTCGACAAGGAAATTACATGATGGTATATATGTATAGTATGCATAGGCCTCACTTTATTGGTCCAATCAGTATAAATTATAGTCGGAAGGTGAAGGGATGAAGAAGAGGGTAAGCATGTGTGTCGAAATGGTAAAGTCTGTCACTCTGTCATCTTTGATAGTATATATGTATGTATAAGTCTCACTTGAAACTTTATTGGTCCAATCAGTATAAATTACTCAAATACCTTGAACCAGACCTGATCTCTTTAGAAACTCCGCCTCGTATTTTCTCGTTGTCTTCATAATCACAATCGTTTATCTTTTTAGCTTTATCGTTGTCCAAGTTGAGACTTGTCCTCGGAGCGTGAACATAAGGCTATACTAAATTGTGGACATTGTGAATATTTCAATATTTTATAAAGGTACCTGTAATCACCCATGCAGTGTAGGGTTATTCCTGTGTTTATATGGCGTTCTATAATACTTTGTTTATACATAGGCGTTCTAAAATACTGGTTAACTCAAAAGCATCCCAATAATTTATGTCGGGCAGCTCTTTAACGCTCGAGGACAAAAAAATATAAAAAAATATTAAATAAAAGCTAGTTTCAAAAAATGTAAAGTTCATATTTGGCGGACTTATTACTAAATAGAAATTTCCTCTAACCAACCAGATAATCTTGGATATATTAAACTGTTTATGGTAAATCCGTTATATCGCTAGTATTTTTAGGAAAAGGATTTATGGGACATTTCTTGAAAAAAAAAGGCATTCTTTGAAAGGTTTTGTAATACGTTATTATAACGCTATGCATTTTTTATTCGTATATAACTCAATATATTTGAACTGATGATATGGAAGAGTACAGTCAGTTTACAATATTGTCTTCAACCTTATACATCGAGCCTTCAGATTTCGAAACTCTGAAACAGGCACATAACTAATGATTTTTTATTGCACGCGTTATCAATAACACATTGATCAATAAGTCGAGGGGCTTACTACTAAAACAACATTTGTTTGCCAAAATTCTTCTTTATTCATCGACATAGTCTCCTTCAAGAGCGATACATTCATTCCAACGCTCTCCTAACTTTTCTATGCCAGCCGTGTAGAACGATTTATCTTTGGTTTCAAAATAGGCGTTAGTTTCGGCAATCACTTCTTTATTGGAGCCAAATCTCTTTCCTTGGAGCATCTTTTTGAGGTTTGCGAACAGCCAATAGTCGCTGGGGGTCAAATCTGGTGGGTGCGGAAGCAATTCGAAGTTCAACTCATGCAATTTGACCATCGTTACCGTCGACTTGTGACACGGTGCATTATCCTGATGAAAGAGAACTTTTTTCTTCTTCATATGGGGCCGTTTTTTTGAAATTTTTGCCTTCAAACGCTCCAATAACGCTATGTAATATTCGCTATTGACGGTTTTTCCCTTTTCAAGGTGTACTAGCCAACGTGTAAGGAGATAACAAAATTATCACATATCTAGTGTGTATGAACATTAACATCAATGAAACCAATAGTTTCAATTTACATGTTTCTTCGGGTACTATCGAAAATCAAACTCGAAATACTCAGATGAAAATCAAGCTACTTACCCACTATGTAAGATCACAAAGGCCGTAAAATATAAAAAAAGTCCTGACAACCTATAAATTTGTGATATACGTTTTTGCATTTACAACTTCAAAATGAAATACTGTAATTGTAGTAATTCATTATTAAATTAATAGTTAAGGCATTCACATTGTGGAGGTTTAAAGACATTGTAATTTGTTTTATCAAACACTGTTTATTCCACTTTATGTAACGGTATAACCCTACTGCTTTCAACCCTTTCACCTCATAAACAGGGAAAATATCCAAGTCAGTGCATCGGGATGAACATCTGACAAACATATATTCTCAAAATTTTGCCACTACTCGCTGAAGTTGTCTCCTGCCTCTTTCTACCCACAATCCTCAACCCGAATTTTCACCGTTAGAAGAGTGTATTCCGGTACCAGTTCGAACAGAATTAAGTCTTATTTGTGCTCCCTCGATGATGAGGTAAAAACCTTGAAACCGGTAGGGTTATACCGTTGCGTAAAGTGGAATAAACAGTGTTACAGTAAAACAAATTACAAAGGTAATTGATTTAAAAGGGAGTTAGTTATATTAAAAAAGTCATTTGTGGAAAAATATTTTAGGTTTGTATTTTTTGCGTTTTATATATAATGTTTAATTTATTATTTAAGGAAAATTAATTTCAGTCTTAACAGTTATTTATAAATATTATCTATTGTCCATCTTTCTTGACGTTTCCTTTTTTTATTTCTCTGTTTGACGTGTAAACAAAGTAAAACGAACAAGCTATTTTATTATTACACATTGTTTCAGTAAAATAACGGTTATATTAAACAATTTGTAATCTAGATCTTTAGTAGATGAAACAAGAATCATGATAAGATCTTCGGATCGGAGTCTCATGTTTGGTTTGAGATAAATACTTGAGAATGAAAATGCTTTGTCGATTGACATGTTATATATGATGCCTGTTACATTTAATATCTCCTATATAACTCTATGTTTCTTGATCATATCTAATTTAGGAAGTTTTATAACTCAAAATTTATTTAAGTCATAAATATAAGAGAATAGTCGTTTGTGGTGAATTTCGGTAAGTTTTGAAAAATTAAGTTAATATCAAGAAGTCTACCTATTTCCTCGAAAAGTAATAGAAAACAATAAACTAATTCACAAAAAATCCTAGTTCAAATTGTACCTGTATAGTTTAGGTAAAAACACTAGCGTATTAACAATAGAACTATAGAAGTGCTTGTGAGAGACGACCTCCGTAGTCTCGTTGGTAAGACGCCTATCTTTCAACCAGGTTTAACGGGTTCGATTCCCCTTGAAACAAATTTATCTTAAACACGGTTTCAGTCAGATTTTTTATTAAAGCCTCTTTTTTTGGTTTATTGAAAGAAGTTGCCATATAGTAGTAACTCGTTAGGCCATACACAGTATAGTAAAGTTTTAAATAAAAAAAATCTATATATCATAATATAAATAGGCCAAAGCCCGTACTATGGTTGTCTCCAAAGAAAGAATACGAGAATTGAATTTTGAATACAAGAGAGCGAGAGAGGAATACTTGGATTCTCTCCGAAAGTAATTCGAAATTTGAATCTCGGTAGGTCCGTGATGAATGTATGTAAATGAACAGATCGAAACTATTACCTAGCTAACAATTTTTGAACCGGTGTAAAAGGGGACGATGTATAAGTGATATATACATATAAACACATTTTACATTAATGAATATATATTTTCATAAATATAGATTTTTTTTACTGCCGTGAATATTTCACGGGCTGCAACTAGTATGAAATTATTCTCGATTCAAAATACGTGTAGGTACTTCGATTTTAAGTAGGTTAAAACATGTTAAATAAAGAAAGTCAACAAGATACTTAGTTATTATTCAGACAAGATTAACTAAGTTTATATTTAGTTGATTTATTTACTGAAAAGAATTGTTAATGAAGTGTTGACCTGTGTTTAAATGTTTTAGTAATTAATTTGTTTTTATTTAACGGCGTCACGGCTAATTAAATTCTAGTCAAATTATTATTTATTGTTTGTCAATGATTTGTTACATTCAAGTTTTATAATTCTACATATTACATACATAAATATCATTAGTCCGTGTCCCTCACACTATCCTATCCAATCACACAACTTTCACTCCATTCAAATTCATATATCTCGTCATGTACAATATTCCATTATTGTCAATTTTCACTTTACTTTGCATTTGTATACTCGCTTAGTCGTTCATTCGTTCCACCTTCTTTCATACATTGGCCTTCCATATTTTTTCTTAGTGCACGCATCTCCACAAAATAAATCTAACATTCATCCTTCTTCTGCCAAATCGAAGTTTCACTTCCATACGTCAAGGTGAGCATCTACACACTATTATGTATTTTCCTTTAAGTTTCATTTGATATAAGATAAGTATGTGTGGAAGGTTATAATTTTGAAATTATTGAAACTTTAGTGAGATTGCAAGGAAGGAAAGAGCCTGGAGAGGAATAGTTGAATATGATGATTATGGTACAGACTAGTAAGGCACGGGGAGACATTTGTCCCCGGGATCAAAGTCAGGATTGAAAGTAAAACAATGTTTTGAAAAGCTTTTCTTTACTTTTGCCCCATCCTCTCGGTGTCCCACTACTATTTCTTATTGAAAAATCCAAATAATATTGCTTTGGCTTTCGCTAACTACTTGAAATTTGAAAAAATTAAATAAGTATTGATACATAATATTTTTAATACTATAGCTATTGAAATACATAATTAACACCTGCCGCTCTATGATGGATAGCGAGTGACCAGGACTTTTAATTAATTTAATTTCTCCAAATATACTGTTTGCAGGGTCTTCATGCTTTATGTATTCCTCATCAAAACTTCTATGATTTGAATGATGTCATTACGAAATAAAAACATTTATCAATATCAACAGAAGTAATATTTTTGTATTAAATCGAGAACCGGCGTGTGTGTATTGGATAACGTCGGTGTGTGTGTGTGTGTGTTGGCACCTAGAAATGTCGTATCTCTGTGTCAGCCGTTATTATTTCATTTCTTGCATTTATTTTATATTATTCGACGTTTTAATATATAATAAAATGGTTTTTATCGCTAATTACAAAAAATAACCCAGCAGATTTTGCATAATTTAAATTTAAAACATACGTTTTTCACTGGACGCTTAGCGTCCAGCACCGTGGCTGGCGGATTTTTTAGCACAGTAAGGCAAGCGTTAAAAAAAATCTCATATTTGAAGGCATATATAGTTTATTTTGTTATAAGTATACAATATACGTAAAAGAGTGCAAAACATGTATTATGATATAGAAAAATATGGTTAAATCAAGTGAATAATATGTCGAAAGAAGAAAACTTAGAAAGTCTGAGAAATCGTAAAAGTTTTATGAGAATATTTATGGATGGGAAAGAGGTGAAGATGTGTCGAGATAGGAAAGTCTGATGTGCTGTGTTGGTATATATGATCGTTGATGGTATATATCAATATATGTATGACTTATGCAATAGCACTACCCTTCGAACCGCGGAGTTTAGGGATGGATGGAGAAGAGTCATCTGAGGTTTTCATATCATGGGAGTCACGATACTCAGACATGAGCTATGCGACAGGATGGATGATTTATGATCTATGCAAAACATATGTGTTACACCAAAATGAATGTACAAATTTGGTCTTTCACCTTATTCCCCAAGCAACCTTTCTTGTCCCCGGCCACAGAAGACTTTCGATACGCCATTGCTTTAGAATTTAGTTTAAATATAGATAATTGTAACAATATTAGACAGAACGAACAAACTTTTATACTGAAACGTCCTCTAATCGATATGCCAATAATGTACACTTACAAAACAGGGAAAGCTTGCACACAACATTAGCATGCACAAACTATAACTGAACTCAATTGTTATGAAATGTTGCTTGTATATAAAGCATTCATGGAGTTAATTATTAATTACTCCTATATGTTATATGTATACACATTTCATATCAATTTCCCTAATAAAAGACACACCAACTGACGGCTGAATATCAAAACTATAAAATCTTCACTCCCGGCTATTATTGATTCTACACTTCATGCAGACGTGAATAAAAAAAAAATATTTCAAATTTTGCAACTGAATTATTACAGCGCGCGTCTCATTTCATATGCAAAAGTGAAACTAAAGCGACATCTGTTATTACAACTGAGAATGTCTAAATTATTATCGAACTAATTTCGGACGAACTTCAGAGCATTCTAGATTGATCACGGTATTTACTATTATAATGCGCAGTATTTACTGCTTTCAATTAAATTTCTCTTATGAAGTGTCAAATAGTTTACAGTAGCAGCTTAAGTAACTCATGAGCTAATAGGCAATTCTCTGAGGAATGTCTGTAACTCTCCAACAATTTGATTGCACTGCGACTGTCAAGGCATAACACAGGTAGATTTCCATGGTGCTCACGGTTGCCTGAAGTGTCTATTTATTTATGCATGTTGTAGCACCGAAGCCAATCCAGCGGCGCCAAATACAGGAATTCACTCGTAATTGTAAGCAATTATGATAATTAAACAATTAAATCACTCGCCTGTATTCTCTCTTTACATATTATTATTTGCTGTTTGTTATTTTTAAATCGACATCCTCTAAAGCTGTTTGAACTCGTTTTTTTAATTAAGACATTTGGAAATTAAACATTAACATTATGTGTTTAATCCTTATCGAAATTATTATCGACATAAATCATTTTGGATTTATGGCTAATACTAATTTTTATTTTATAAGTATTTTTAATTTTAACAAGGAAATATACAACGTACATTCTAATATAGTGAAAGTGAAATATACAACCTAATACGTTTTTACACCAAACATCAGTAGATCATACTTTTTTCTTAGCTTTGTATGTAATTTAGTCTGTACATGTAAGTTATTTTGTAAAAAATAAAATAAAAAAAGGAACTTCTGACTTAACAGTGAAATATGTATACAAAGTACTTTCTTGTCTAACAAGGCGTATTCCCAAAATAAGACAAAATAAAATAAATAAGCAGAATGTATACACCACACATCAATAGAACATACATCTTTCCAAGTTTTGTATACCATATAAGTTATTATGTATATGTAAGTTATTATATATATAAAACTGAAATTAAAAAAATGGACTTCTGACTTAACAGTGAAATATACAAAGTACTTTCCTGCCTAACTAGCCGTATTCCCAAAATAAAACAAAAAAAGCAGCATATATACACCACACATCAATAGAACATATATCTTTGCAAGCTCTGTATATTATATAATGTATTATGTGTACGTAAGTAATTGTGTATAAAAATGAGATAAAAAAATCGGCCACTGACTTAACAGTGAAATATACAAAGTACTTTCCTGTCTAACTAGGCGCATTCCCAAAATAAGACAATTTTTTTTTAAAATAAGCAGCATGTATACTCCACATCACTAGAACATATATATTTCCAAGCTTTGTATATAATTTATTCTGTATATGTAAGTTATTACACATAAAAATGAAAAAAGGACTTGTGACTTAACAGTGAAATATACAAAGTATTTTCCTGTCTAACTAGGCGTATTCCCAAAATAAGACAAAATTTAAAAAAATAAGCAGCATGTATACTCCATATCACTAGAGCACATACTCGTATCTTTCCAAGCTTTGTATGTAATTTATTCTGTGTATGTAAGTTATTATGTATCAAAAAAAAGTAAAAAAAATGGAGTTGAATTTTGAATGAAGTGACAGTAAAGAATTTTAATGGCATATTATAAACTGTATGACATATGCGAAGAGACAGATCTGACAATATTAATGAATTAAAAAAAAAAATTATGGTGATACATTTTTAAGGGATATATTTGAACCAGACAGTATCTAAATTTGCTATAATGGTCCACAACAATACTTGTATTTTAGTACCAGCTTTTTCGTATTGAAACGGGATTACGTGAGTGAAACATAGACGTGAAAAAGACTCATTGGAGCCGAATAAATATTGTAAAATGTATGCAATGAAAAATAATACATTAGGTGACAATGTATGACAGAATACGAAATAAAGTGATTATAGTTCAGAAATTCTAGGATGAGTCCTGTGACAGCTCACAAATTTGCCCCAATAAAAACCTTATGTAATGTATTTACCTAAATAACTTGCTATTTATTAGAAATGAGGCTTATATTAAAGTTGATAAAATAATTAAAATTACTGAACATCGTTACAAGGTTGTATTGGAGCAAATTTGTGAGCTGTCACAAGACTCATACTAGAATTCCCGAACTATAGGGACGAATGTGAACTTAAGGCTGCTGTGTTGAATACTCGTAAGATGAAGATGGTTTGGACATATATAACGAAGGAATAAAGAAAGATTAACAAAAGAAATATGTAGTACAAATATTAGTGGAAGGCATGTAAGATGAAGACTAAAGAAAGTATGGTTGGATCAAGTGAGGTATATTTTGATAGAAGGGAATGTAAAAAGTCAGTGCAACCGAATTAGAAGTAAAAAATATATGTCGAGATAGGAAAATTTGGCCCTCTGTTCTCTACGTCTATACCGATAGAGACATAGCGCAATGACATGTATGTATTTACTATGAGATAAATAATTGGAAGATTATTTTAAACTTATCTTATTTTATATCAATTATCTGGCAAGCAAACGAAATCGAAAAGTTGGACAGTGAATTGCATTTCATCATAAAGGTGTATATTGATAAAACAAAGACTATTTGTTTTCTCGATGATCACTTTCCCTATGTGCAACAATGATGCAGTTGTCGAGGTGAATGAAAGAAATTGGCCTCAATACTGATGATGTAGCAGTGCAGATACAGAATGACTGAGCAGATTTACCGAGAAACATGTTGAATCACTTCTGTAACACTTAATGGGAGGCCGATCGTGATGAAATGAAAAATTGTTAGATCAGGTAGTCGCAAACTATTTTCAAATAAATTACAATTCATTCTTACGAGGAATTTTCTCTTCAAATAATAAATATTATTAACAGTTTTTTTAATGTGAAAAGCTTTTACACATCTAAACATTATTCAAATGATGTACCTGTTCTGAGATAGCTGACTTACACTAACGAAATTTACATATAAAACACATAAATAAAAGTTCAACAGATCTTACATGCAGCCGTTCGCGTGATTTGATAACTCTGATAAAAAAATGTATTGTAGTCAATTTATCTTTTTGTTTAAAATTTTGTCTCTTATTTAATTTTCTTTCTTAACGCAGTAAATCTGGAGTTGTGTATGTGTATTTATATTTTTAACAATTATTGTACACATTTATTGAGTTAAAAGTTGTATTGACTGTTTTATTCTGTATATTTTTTGTATTATAATTTACCCTTTAATTGGTGAGGGTGTATCTTGGCACGGGGGATGATGATCTCAGCCTTTTTGACAGCTTCTCTCTTAAAGGTATTTTTTCCATTGCTTTTAAATAAATGTGTAATCAGGATATATACGAGTATATACATACTATGTTGCTATCAATAAACCTTTATTTATTTGTTTTATTTTAAAAAAGCATTGTCAAACTGTTCTTCACATGTTATATGGATATAAGCAAAACTAATTACAATTAATGAATACAAATTAAAAGAACATATTAAAGGTGTCGAAAAGTTTTTTCGTATATATAAGTTGAACCAAATATCACAAGCATTTGCCAATTCTTTCAAATCACATAGCATGCCTACGCGTTCAACAGAAAATTAACCTCGCAAACATAATCGTAGTATGGTCAATCCAAAAGTGATAATATATTTGTACATTCTTTATTTGAATATCATTACACATTCGCTGCAAACTACAAAACTAACTGGTATATGAAATTTTAATTAACCAACTAAAAATGATGTTTTATGACCTGATTAAGAAAGAATGAGGTGTGTGACCACGCGGTAACGCACTTGACTATTACTCCCCTCAAATGACACAGGTTTTGTGACCTGATTAAGAAAGAATGATGTGTATGACCACGCGGTAACGCACTGGACTATTACTCCCCTCAAATGATACAGGTTTTATGACCTGATAAAGAAAGAATAAGGTGTATGACCACGCGGTAACGCACTGGACTATTACTCCCCTCAAATGACACAGGTTTTATGACCTGATTAAGAAAGAATGATGTGTATGACCACGCGGTAACGCACTGGACTATTACTCCCCTCAAATGACACAGGTTTTATGACCTGATTAAGAAAGAATGATGTGTATGACCACGCGGTAACGCACTGGACTATTACTCCCCTCAAATGACACAGGTTTTATGACCTGATTAAGAAAGAATGATGTGTATGACCACGCGGTAACGCACTGGACTATTACTCCCCTCAAATGACACAGGTTTTGTGACCTGATTAAGAAAGAATGATGTGTATGACCACGCGGTAACGCACTGGACTATTACTCCCCTCAAATGACACAGGTTTTATGACCTGATTAAGAAAGAATGATGTGTATGACCACGCGGTAACGCACTGGACTATTACTCCCCTCAAATGACACAGGTTTTATGACCTGATTAAGAAAGAATGAGGTGTATGACCACGCGGAAGCGCACTGGACTATTACTCTCCTCAAATGATATAGGTTTTATGACCTGATTAAGAAAGAATGAGGTGTATGACCACGCGGTAACGCACTGGACTATTACTCCCCTCAAATGACACAGGTTTTATGACCTGATTAAGAAAGAATGATGTGTATGACCACGCGGTAACGCACTGGACTATTACTCCCCTCAAATGACACAGGTTTTATGACCTGATTAAGAAAGAATGATGTGTATGACCACGCGGTAACGCACTGGACTATTACTCCCCTCAAATGACACAGGTTTTATGACCTGATTAAGAAAGAATGAGGTGTATGACCACGCGGAAGCGCACTGGACTATTACTCTCCTCAAATGATACAGGTTTTATGACCTGATTAAGAAAGAATGATGTGTATGACCACGCGGTAACGCACTGGACTATTACTCTCCTCAAATGATACAGGTTTTATGACCTGATTAAGAAAGAATGAGGTGTATGACCACGCGGTAACGCACTGGCCTATTACTCCCCTCAAATGACACAGGAATTTTTACGGCTAGTACTCGGGGTTATAAGGCTACATATGACGTCAGTCATATCTTTTCTTTAAAAAAAAAAACAAAAACATGCTGTTGTACTTCGATCGTCTCAGTTCGGGAAAACCAGAATTTTTATTTCACATTTAAGTGATAACTCGTAAAGTAAGAAATGATTTTAATTTAAAAAATAATATTTTTATGTGTATTTATTTATTTATTTAATTAATTAACGACACAACAGTGTCTTTATATACAAATGAACATGTGACAGTCCAAATGAACAAATGAATATGTGATGCAGTACAAATGAACATGTGATCACTTAAATTGACGAACATTGTCTAGAGGTAACGAAAATTAAGAAATATTTCGTTATTTAAATTTACTATGTAACAATTTGAATACAGTTTGTGTTTATAAAGCGAAAAAAGTCTGTGACTTAAATATAAGTTAAAGTATGTTCACATTTTCCACACATCATTTTCCACATAAATTAAATATAAGTTAAAGCATGTTCACATTTTCCACATGTCGTATTCCACTTAACTTAAATATAATTTAAAGTATGTTCACATTTTCCACACATCATTTTCCACATAACTTAAATATAAGTTAAAGTATATTCACATTTTCCACACATCATTTTCCACGTAACTTAAATATAAGTTAAAGTATGTTCACATTTTCCACACATCATTTTCCACATAACTTAAATATAAGATAAAGTATGTTCACATTTTCCACACATTTTTTTCCACATAACTGAAATATAATTTACAGTATGTTCACATTTTCCACATATCATTAAAAAATAATTTAAATAAAAATATTACGGGATGAGTGTGAACTTAAGACTGATGTGTTGAGAAATATGAAGAAAAGTACGTTGAGATACTTAGGACACGTGGAATGAATGAATGATGAAAGACTAATAAGAAAGATATTTAAACTCCATTTATTAATTTTTTTTTTCTAAGTCCTTTGCACATTACAGATTTCCCTAATTCGTACAAAAAAAACATGTATAAAACAATTAAAAAAATTAAGACTTATTTGATAAGGATAAAAATAAGGATAAAAAAGGATAAGGATAAAAAAATTGATAAGGATAAGGATAAAAAAAATGATAAGGATAAGGATAAAAAAATTGATAAGGATAAGGATAAAAAAATTATGACTTATTTGATAAGGAAAAATACATAAGTTACACCAAAACATAATAACAAAATGTAGTATGCTAAATAGCATAAAAAATGAAATTATTTCAAGTGTTACACTAAATTCTAAAAAAAATCCCTTTAGGAGCTGAGCAACACATGAAACAAGTTTATAATGGAAATGTGAGTGGAAGGCGTGTGAAAGGAAGACCAAGGAAGGTATTTTTGGATCTAGTAAATTATATTCTGAAAGAAAAACAACGCGTTAGTCGCGAACCGTGCATCTTATATTAAAAAATGTTTTTACAATCACAGATAAAGACGGTTTGATTTAAATTTTCGTTTTGATAGAAAGGATATCTTTGCATTCTTGTAAATATTTTTTCCCACGGAAGATATTTTAAATACTTTTGAAACGTGAGCTTAATGTCGCAAAGTATTGTTCATCGTTGTGCAAAATAACTAATAACTAAGGGGTCTCCAAACTTTTTAGTCTAATGGCCACACTGACTCCTCACTAAGTCCCAAGAGTCAAGACCTAGCTAGCTCACCATACCAGCATACTGTAGTTTTCAATTACGCGCAAATTTTCGTATTGGGACTAGCCGACGAGTGAGATATCTATGGCGCAGGGTTCCGGGGTGAACTCCGCTCCATTCGCAATTTCGGTTGGTACTTACGGTTGGTGTAGCGATATTTTTAATGAAAAATATTTAAAGTCATCATTGCTGGAATTTTATGAGTCTTCCACTCACAGTTTGATCAGTTGCATAAATTTGCTAATTGTTTTTTTTCCGCTTTCGGCACTACTTATCTGTGTGAAAAATTATTCTCCAAAATGAAATATACAAAAAATATTTACAGATCCAAATTAACTGATGAGCATTTGAAGTCGCTGCTGACGATTTCCACTAGTAAACTTGATCCACAACTGCAAACAATTGTCAGTGGAAAGTTACAGCTACATAAATCTCATTAATCATAATTATAATGTTAAATTTCATTAGGTATGTGAATTACCTATGTATGTCACTTATTGCAAGTTTTTAGGATAAATCTGTAGTTTGGAGACCCCTGGTCTACCACATAGTTTGCAAAACTACTTTAGATTATTGGAATGGTGATTCACACTTACACGAGGAAAATTCTCACATTAATAAGTAAGTTTCAGGAAAAATATAGAAAAAAAAACATCTTTTATGCTCGTACTATGTAATTGTGAATGTAAGATTGCTTTAAATTTTGTAATAATTTCCCAAATGTAATATTTCAAGAACGTTTGACTTTTAATTCAAGGTTTTCTTCGGGTTCGATTCTTATGAACGTCTGATTTTTTGTAAAATGCCATTCAAATTCTTTTCGGATTTGTTTGATTGTAATTGTTATAATTTATACAACGAAAGTGTAATGCGATACATTAATAAGATTATTCAGACGAAAATATGCAAAACAAATCCAACCCACTTCAAGAAATTTAAAGGTATTAAGTAAAACATGACGCGTTAAAGAGGTTTGTACAATAAAACGACTCAAATTTTTCTGACCTTTTTTATGGAACTAAATGATTTAGATATACTCGTACATATCCGATGTTTCACTTAAAAAGGTTGTCTGAGCTTGGACTGTCAATTGCGTTTAGTCATATACTCGTACATCAAATACTAATCGGTTTATTTTCATGACAATATCTTCCAACCAATAAAATACTTCCGATATCTGAAAGTAAATAGCAGTCTGAAAGTTGTTTTATTAAATTTAGTATTAAACAGAAATAAACCCATTCAGGAAATAAGCATTTCACCTCTAGTTAAAAGAAATCGGTGATATTTTTACGTAATAATGTTACCATAATAATCTTCATTACCATAACGCCATATCCATATTGCATTGTATTGTACGAGTATTATACTTTCGTTGTATAAGTACAAACTGGCGGGTTAATTACCATGTGACAATCACTTTCAACCAATCATAAATACGTTAAAGAACCCCTAAGTGAAAACGAGACTAGAATAATTTAAAAAAAATCCGGTTTCCAGCTAGATATTGGTGTCCATATTTGTATTATATTTTATTAAAATGATTTTGTCATAATTTAAATTACCATCACACCACATCCCATGTAGGTAGGCAGAGAGAACACACATCCACTTATTTCTGTCCTAGCACATATTTCTTACTTCTACCACGTCAATAAATCTCGTCAAGCATACTCTCATAATATAAATATTTTTATTGTTTCTACATAGCTAAGCCATCCTAATGCTCCTTTCTTCATTTTTAAACACAATATCTTTTTTCCATACGCACTCTTTTCTCATTTTCTCATTCCTTGTTCTGTTATACATTCTACGCGATTATCTCATTTTCACTTTACCTATGTTCTAACGTACAATGCTGTAATTTTTTGCTCACTTATCTTACTTTCATCACTTTTTTGCAGCGTCCAAGTTTCACTTACATATTCTAATGTTTGGATCAAGATTCTATCAGATGCAGGAAACTTTGCTTCTCTTGAAAGGCTACGGTTGGAAAACGAATTGCATAAACCACAATTCACGTTCATGAATTTATTTATTTAAATCTCTCTCTCCTGTCGTCATCCTCATGGCTGAAGGTCGTGACCTTTATTATGAGACCTGCATAATATTTCTGTCTCTGGACGATGTGAACCCTTGCACGGAGTGGGTTTGGTAACTTTCCTGATTTTTTCGGGCCAAAGTAAGGAGACCCAATCTCATATATTTATTTGTACATGATAAGGAATTTTATAACCACATAATTCATGAAAAAAAAAACACAGATAATTCATATATGGATCTGAGCTTGCTGCTTTTCATTTATCATATGAGTGAACAAGGTTTTTGCCTGTATCTTAATATGTAAAAATAAGTTGATGTTTTGTTTCTGATTGTTGATTATACTCGTACAATGCCTCATTAATTTGATAAACAGTGAGATTCAATGATACACGACATATGTATTAAGTGAGTCAAACCCCGCATACTTCATCATTCCAGATAGACCAAAAAGTCCATCCCACAATGTCGTACACATAATTACCAAAAACACACCACATATTAACCTTTATTATATATAAGTCATCCCTCCTGCAAGTCCCAACACTCAAACTCCTGTCGCAAAAACAACAACGTTCCGAAGCACTGTGTGAATTCCGTGCCCCTTTTTGCCTTGAATTGAATTTTGCACCCTATTGTAGTCATGGGAGCCAAATAAGCAAATATGGTTTCCTATCAGAGAAACTACTTAGCATGACAGTCTTTTCAATACTTGTACCATTGTATCTCGATACGTGTCCGAGGAAACGCAATCCCCTTTGGTGACAGATTGTGGAGAGAGAGTTCAAGTAAGATAGATTCCTTTAATCTTCTTTCCGTCCAAGATATTCGTAGCATTCTTCAACATCTTGAACACATCGATTCTCCTTCTTTCGATTAACTTTACTATCTACGTTTTAATCTGGCAGATTTATCGCTTTAATATAATTTATTTCAATCAAAAAGCCTTTGTTTCAAAATTATAACAGGTATCCATTTAATAATAAATTAATTATCAGATATTCCAGATTTTTTTATATACATTTTTACAACAAGGAAATAATGTGTTGAGAAAAATAAAAAAATATTACTTGTATTGAAAATTTCCAGCATTAAAACGATTAAATTTAATAAATGAAATTACTATCGAGACATTTTATTAAATTTCCCGCCTTGCCCGCATTTATATTTCGATTATCATGGTTATTATTGGACTTAAATATATTTTATTTGACGTTAAAAATAAATTTTTGATTTATATTATTATGCAAATTCATTTGCATTTATTGCACCATAAATACACGACTCAGGTCCGAGCATTTATCATGGCCGAAGTGTGACCCCAAATGTAATGCACTTTCATATAAACTTCCTGAATTATTCTGGTGTTCCACTTTCTATATTTTATGTGATATTTGAATGCCTTCTTTTAGATATTTAGATATGGTATTGGATTATTCAGATTTTACAATAAGTGCTTGATGATAATGATTATAAATTGCACTTTATATTATCCAAGTTCATATCGAAGAAAATATTAATAAATTTATTTATATTTGATACAAACACGCTGTGAAGCAAATTTTCCTGTTAGTGATTTTAGTTTTAATTATGTGGAAATATATATTGGAAGACTTTGTTATTCCATCAAACATCATAGTATAAATAGGCCAAAACCCACACGATGGTTGTCGTCGAAGAAAGAATACGAGAATTTAATTTTAAATACAAGAGAGCGAGAGAGAAATACTTGGATTATCTCTGAAAGTAATTCGAAATTGGAATCTCGGTGGGTCCGTGATACTGAACAAATTTTAAATACCTAGCTAACAATTTTTGAACCCGTGTAAAAGGGGACGATGTATAAATGATATATATAAACAAATTTTACATTTATGAATATATATTTTCATAAATGTAAAATTTGTTTTACTTCCGTGAATATTTCACGGGTTGCAACTAGTAATACTAATTTGACTCAAGCATATCTCTCGAAATAAACCGCGATTATTCCGCCTGAAAAGAGCCTCGATGTAGAAGGTAGAAACACATGCCGCGGTGTTAATTTAATTAGTGAAATAATAAAGTAATTTATTACTACATACATACATACTATACCCCATTTCCTTGTAATAAGCCTCTTCTTGGTTTTTCTCTATTGCGCTTTCAACTGCATATTTTCTTGGTTAGTCTTTATTCATGCCCAAATCGTTTCAGAGGGCTCCTTTCTATCTTAATCAACATTTATTCACTTCATTCCGTATTCTGTCATACACTGTCTTTCCATATTTTCGTTTCGAAGTTTGCATTTCTACATAATTTGTTCAACTTTTTTTTGTCTTTTTCCGCATCCACTGTACACAATTTATTGTTATAAATCCTCACAAGAGGAAGAATCCTAATGGGTTGGACTGAATTTTAGAAACTTCGCAATGGTTGATTTAATCAATTAATTTTTTTGTTTGTGTTCTGTTTTGTATCACCTACATATCTGTTTTATATCACCCTGTATCACTTCCATCAATATGTCATATTAGGTACCAATTACACTATATATTTTCTATATCCCTACTTGCGAAATAAAATTATCCTTATGTTCGGTTTTGTATCATCTTCATTTGTTTTATTTCACCCTATACCACATTCATCAATATGTCGCATTGGGTATTAACTACCCTGTATATTTTCTATGTCCCTATTTGAGAAAAATAAATTTGCTTGTGTTCTGTTTTTTATCACGTTCATCTGTTTTATATTGCCCTATACCACAACCATCAATATGTCACATTAGGTACCAATTACACTGTATATTTTATATATACTTACTTGAGTGAGAAAATTATGGTTAGGTTCTGTTTTGCGTCAACTTCATCTGTTTTATTTCACCCGATACCACCTTCATCAATATGTCGCATTAGGTATTAATTACCCTGTATATTTTCTATATCCCTGTTTGAGAAAGAAAATTTTCCTTGTGATCTGGTTTTTATCACGGTTATCTGTTTTACATCGCCATATACCACCATCATCAATATGTCACATTAGGTACCAATTAAACTGTATATTTTCGATATTCATTTTTATTTATTTTTTATTTAACACTTTTATTGCAAATACAATTTGGTGGGCTTATTGCCAGGCGGCAATCTCTTCCAACCAACCAGACAAAAGTAAACGAAGCAAGTTACGTGGTCGCATAAATCATTCAAATGTCTATCCATCCCCACGAAATCCATAAACATATACGTGTGCACATGCCTACGAACCCCACAAAAACGGACAGTCACCCGAACATTATTTTTCATATAAAGTGAGATATCATCAATCAAAAGGAAAGGAAGGGATGGTGGTGAGGAAAGGAAAAGAAAAATCAGGAATGTAACACGTTACTTTACTAATTAGAAATTAAGAGTTTTTTCAGTCGCTTCTTAAAGCATGCCAAGGACGGAGCGAGTCTTATATTGGTTTTTAACTGATTCCAGAGTCTCACTGCATGGACAGTAAAGGACGACGTAAAGAAAGAAGAGCGGTGAACTGGAAAGGCCAATAAACAATCTCTGTTTGAGCGTAGCGCTAATCCATGATTGGAAAGACGCTGAAAATTCTCGGCGAGATAAGAGGGGGCGGCGGGACAGTTAAGGACATTATACAATAGAGACAGTATGTGAATTTGGCGTCTATTTCTAACATTCAACCAGTTCAATTCCTTCTGGTATGAAGTCCTACTTGAGAAAGAAAAATCAAGGTTAATTTATTTTGAAATGTCAAATGATTATACAATAATATGTATCTTCGATAGAATTATGAGTTTATCTCATGTCAAAATTGAAAACAAAGAAGTGATAAGATTTTGATTTCCACACAGTTCATTCTAATATAGAAATTTCAATGTTATTCTCAAGTCTCTCAGATACTAAACCACAAAAAGTCGGAGACATATGTTTTTGTACAATATTTTTCATGCAAATACGAGTAGTTAAAAGTCTACATGGAATTGAACTAAACCTGTTTCAGCTTAAAGTTTCAAGTTTAAAAAATATGATTGCTGTTATAATTGGAATTGCCATTAAAGAAATAAAAAAATATGTGACTTAAAAAATAACGAGTTCATCATATTAATGTAATAAAATATTTTTCGTGGCGTGTCATCTTCAACGTGTGGCACCGTGCTGTTACCATGGCATCGATGGTTATATATTGTGGCCATTAAAGAAATTAATTCATTTCGGTGACACCCACTTTAATGCTCAATCGTGTATCATATTTTTCACAAGTGGACAGTATTAATTTTCATCTTCGAGGCAAAACGTTATCAATCGGCATTCACAATCCTGGGACGAATGAAAGACCCGACCCGCACGCACTATCGTTAATGTGTTGGAAAAGGCGAAATAAAAAATTAAAGATATTATGTTCTTTTCAGTGACGGAGCATGACTTTTCTGGGTTTTCATCATCCTTCATTTCAATATTCCATTCCTTCTCCAGGCCATCGATGAATTTGTTAAATTTGTGTTTTTATTTTAATTTTATTCTGTTTCATGTTCGTTTTAAATATTTTATTATTGCATAGTTATTTTCTTTCTAACAAAAATTTAAATCTTCCACGTTTAACTTTAAACTTTGTTAAAAAATTTAATTGTTGGTTGGCAGAGATGCCATTTGAAAATAAACCCACCCTATAGCATGATAGAGTAATAAATACTTAAATTAATAAATTCATATTGTCATTCTTTTTATCTCCTAACAATTTAAGTAAAGGTTGAAAAAATCGCTTTACATCATAGTTTGTTGTTGCCTATCTTGACGTATTGAAGTTAAATTTGGACTTGACATAGGAAACAAGTAAGATCAATGCTGTGAAGATACGTGTACTAAGAAAAAATGTGGAATGTCAACGTATGAAAGGAGGTAGAATCAGGAATGAATGCTTGGATATAATGAATGTTTCAAGTTAAATGAAGGAAGGAGTTTTTATATGGTTTGGACATGTAGAGACAATGAATGACGAAAAAGCGACTAAACAAGTGTGTTAGTCAGCAGTGCAGGATGTATGTGGAAGAGGTAGACCGAGGAAAATATGGCTGGATTAAGTGGACCAGATTTTTAAAGAATGTAAAATGAGTAACTTTAACAATAAAGGATTATGCTTGACGAGATATATGAATGTGGAGGAAGTAAAAGTTGTAGTGTGCTTGAATAGAAGAGTTTGAAGATCTGTTTTTCCTGCCTACGCCTCAAGAGATATGTTTATATGCTTACTTTTTAAGTATAATATGAAAAGTCTCGTAAAAACGATACTCTTGTTCTCCTCCCCCAGACTTCTGATCTTCGTTATCGTTGCTGGTCCTTGTAGTCGAGGATTCTCTCTCCATTCCAACGTCAATTCAGTTGACAAGCGAAGTTGTGTAATGGAGTTCGTTTTTTTGCAAGTGAGTGAGCCGTTGTATACCAGCAACCGCACAGGCCACACTACTATACTGGTTTCGACTGCACATCGAAATGAGATGATCGGAGAACACCGGGATGTTTCCCACCCTCTCTTTTGAAAGAATATATATGGCTGAAGTTAAAGGTATCCTTACATCTCCAAATAGTAGAAACATGATTGAGTAATTCAAAGAAATTATCACAGCGCGGGATTCGAACCTGTGGTTTCCACACAAAAGTCCGTATATAACCTCGAGGCCATGCACCTTAAAGAAAATTTGGTGGTATTAGAACATGATTTTTTTACTATAAGTTATGAAGATATTTTAATTTATTATTATTATCACACCATGTTCTTAAAGGGGTAGACAGATAAAACAGATCTTCACTTCCTTCTATTCTGGCATACATATTTTATTTTTGCTATGTCCACATACCTTGTTATGAATACTTTCTTATTATACGGCATGATTCTCTCTGGAAGCAACCAAAAATATAAATATTTCAAACGACATTGAAATAAACAAAAAAATATTTGAACCAAACCCATTTAATTTGAAATACGAGTATATTTACGTTATTGAAGAAAATATCATTATTTAAACCAAAAAAGAAGTTATTTCTAAACAAAATGAATGAACAGATCAATTAAAGTATTGTCCGTCGCTGGCTACTACTTTTTCCCATATCTCAGGCAATTTTAGAATTCCATCTCGAAAAAATGACTCGTCTTTTGAGGCGATCCAAGTTTGGAGCCAATTTTCGGTTTCTACGAAAGAAGTGAACCGGTGACCTGCCAAATCGTGCTGCATCCTTCGGAACAACCAGTAATCAGAATGAGTAATGTCCGGGGAATACGGCGGGTGCGGTAAAACATCCCATTTTCCAAATATTTTTTTTTGACTTTTGCGACATGAGGCCGAGCGTTGTCATGAAGAAGAATAACGTTATCATGTCTTTGCTCGTATTCCGGCCGTTTTTCTCGCAATGCACGGCTCAAACGAATTAATTGTAGCCGATACCGATCGCCCGTAATGGAATCGCCAGGTTTCAGCACCTCATAGTAAACAACACCCCGTTGTTTACTTTGGTCCCACCAGATACAGAGCATGATCTTCGAACCATTTATGTTCGGTTTTGGTGTTGATGTTGAGGTCGATGGCAACGATTGACCGGGCTTGGCTTGGTATTTTTTTCTTCTTGGGGTTGTCGTAGAATATCCACTTCTCATCTCCAGTTACAATCCGATGCAAAAAACCTTTTCTTTGTTGCCTTTGAATCAGCTGCTCGCAAGTGAAAAATCGCCTTTCAACGTCTCTCGGTTTCAGTTCATAAGGCACCCAATTTCCTTGTTTTTGAATCATTCCTACGGCTCTCAATTGTACGGAAACGGCTTGTTGAGTCACTCCCAATAATTCTGCAAGCTCTTCTTGCGTTTGACTCTGATCTTCTTCGAGTTATACCTCTAATTCTTTGTCCTCGATTTTTTTTGGCTGTCCAGAGCGAGGTTTGTCTTCGACGCTGAAATCTCCATCCTTGAAACGTCGAAACCATTCCTTATATGATGTATCAGTTGGAGCAGCGTCACCATAAACTTCGACAAGCATTCGATGGGTTTCAGCTGCACTTTTCTTCCAATTAAAGCAGAAAATTAAAACCTCCCGCATACATCGAAAGTATAATATACTCGTAGTATAATATTTTGTTCCGAGTGTAAAAAATTCTATCAGTAATTTAAATTTTTTTAAACGTTATTAATTTTATAACTTGATTTTTGGCTTCATTTAGTTTATTATGCTTTTTACAGAGCAGCCATGATCATTGGATTTGATTTTGTCAGCAAAACAACCGCACTACAGAAAGAACGATTCGCCTCCATTTATCAAGATCAGTAGCATTTCTACTGTACTCTTAGTTGTATTCCTTATAAGATCTGTCCATAGCCTTGATGGACTTCCCCGGTTAGGTTAGGTTAGGTTAGGTTAGGTTAGGTTCCGTTAGGTTAGGCTAGGTTAAGTTCCGTTAGGTTAGGTTCCTTCGGGATCCTTCTATTTTTCCATGTATCACCAGTTTCCCAATTGTACCTTCCGTCTGATAACATGATTGATTATTATACTTGAACAAAAATAAATCTTCTCTGACGTTAAAGCACTTTCAACAGAAAAAGCGATATCGCTAAAAGATTCTTATGATTTCTTTTTTCACGAATCGCTTATTTTCTTTACTTACAAGTTACGACGTGTCGTAATTAAAGATGTTTATCATACTTAGTCATTTCATAAAGCGCTGTCGATAGTCTCAATTACGTCGGTAGGCGTAAAATACTCCTCTTGTCACAATAATCATTTCCCTCGACACAAAATAAATAAACTGTGTAAGTCGAGACTTTCTCCTTGACAATTACAAAGCCTTAAAAAGGTTCCGAAAGCCCACAGGAGATAACGTTGTGGTTACACAGTGGCGTCACTTTATTTGCTTCTCCTTAAATTAATCATACTTTAATGCATATTTAATCGTATTATTCATGTAAAAAGAATTTAATTAAGTTTTGGTAGACCGTACATTGTGGGTGAAGGTTTTGCTGCGGTTATATGAAAAAGTGAAGGGAAAAGCTTAGCAAGGTAGTTGTAAAAGTAATGGATAAATAATCCTTCTTTATTTTATTTAAAGTTAAGGCTTTTAACACTGGAGATTTAAAGACAATGTAATTTGTTTAGTAAAACACTGTTTATTCCACTTAAAATAACCGTACAACCCTACCGGTTTCAATGTTTTCATGTCATCATCAGGGATGCACATTTGAAACCGGTAGAGTTATATCGTTATGCTAAATGGACTAAACAGTTTTTTGCTTAACAAATAATTATTCTTCTTCTTGTTTTTTTTGCTGTTCACCCAACAAGTGAACGGCATTGTGATGATGATAGACAATCCCTCGAGATCGAGTATATAGATCGAGATAGACAATCCCTCGAGATGCTTGTCAGTCGTCATGTAGATGGAAGGCACGTGTGCTTGTATTGGTTTATTGTGTGCGAGCTGTAACACTTCGGCAAGTACACAGTATTGAAAGATCGAACCTAAAATTCCGATGGCAATTCTTTTACGTAACGCTCTTTTATCCATCTTCACATAGAGACAGCAGTAAAATAAACATCCTATATTATGGTTTTAACTGATAAATTGTTTTATCTGACACAATCCACATATCCATAAAACAAATAAATTGTTTTATCTGACACAATCCACATATCCATAAAACTAATAAATGGTTTTATCTGACACAATCCACATATCCATAAAACATATAAATTGTTTTATCTGACACAATCCACATATCCATAAAACTTATAAATTGTTTTATCTGACACAATCCACATATCCATAATCCACATATTCCGAGGTGATCGAAATAATGTATTATCACTTTTATGGGCTTGTATTGTATAATATAACACATAAGTTTTAAACAGTGCTACCTAGCGGGCTTATGTGTAATCTTATTAGATGTTAACATAAGTTGTGCCAATTTAAAAATGAGCACCAAAAGTTCAACAAAATGGTAAAGGTTATACGTCATTCGAAAAAAAAAATTCTGCTCTACAAGATATTGTGTTTGTTTTAACGTTACATATATTATTTTATTTGATTAAAAGCCTTCAAAATAGAATATAAAGTAGACGAAAGTGAGCATTTTCGACAACTTGTGTTCGCGTTCAATCGAGGGAATAAAGCTGCTCGCGATATTTGCGAAATGTACAATGAAGATGCTATGAATAAAAGGACAGCTCGTCGATGGTTTTTGCGTTTCAAAGACGGTAATTTCGACCTGAAAGACATGGAGCGTTCCAGACGACCAGTGGACCTCGATGAGGGCCGCTAAAACCATATTATTCATGAAGATCCTCTTCAAACCACCGTAGAATTGGCTGAAGAGATGAATTGAAGTCACATGACTGTATACCGCTATCTACCATCTGTCCTTTCATTCATAGCATCTTCACTGTACAATTCGCAAGGATCGCGAGCAGCTTTATTCCTTCGAATGAACGCGAACAGAAGGTGTCGAAAATGCTCACTTTTGTCTACTTGACATTCCATTTTGAAAGCTTGTAATCAAATAAAATAATATATTTAACTTAAAAGCAAACACAATGTCTTGTAGAGCAGAAAATTTTCTTTCGAATGACGTATAAACTTTACCATTTTGTTTTACTTTCGGTGCTCATTTTTAAATTGGAAAAAAAACGGACACAGCTTATGTTAACACCCTATATATTGAATGAATTGATAATAACCATTTTTTGTTAATGTTCGTTTTCTAGAGTAATATTGAATTGAAACAATATTGTCTGCCTCAAAATCTTAGAGATATGGGTGGGAGTGCAGCTTTAGGAAGCACTTGAATACTTTTGGGAGATCTTACAAAATTTATGATTATATATGAATTCTACACACGTACAATATGTTATACTCAGTCTTAAACCGAATGCGTTACTTTCACATACCGTAAGATCAAAGGTTTTTTGTAGTTAGTCTTTCTTTACTAAGTTTTCTGTGGCTGTCACATTAAATATATTTTTCTAAACATATGAAGAAGCGGGCAAGTTTATAATCTTATGGACACGGCCAACGCCTGTCTTCATATCCTTACACTCGACATATTTTTGTGTAATATTTTTGCGTAATATTTTTGTGTAATATTTTTGTGTAATATTTTTGTGTAATATTTTTGTGTAATATTTTTGTATAATATTTTTGCGTAATATTTTTGCGTAATATTTTTGTGTAATATTTTTGATCTGTTAATAAAAGTGCGATTGAATTAGTTACTTCTTATTAATTTTCACGTATTACACTTTCGTTGTATAGAGTGAAACTTTGCAAGTATTTATATGCCAGATAGCAATTAGATATTTAGATAAAATCAGACTAAAATCCATTTATAAAATATTCGGTTACCAATGCGAATCATAGGTGTCTTATTAACTCGGCCACGGAGGTCACTTTGTCTTATTTATTAATAATAATTATAAATATTCGGTTACCAATGCGAATCACAGGTGTCTTATTAACTCGGCCACGGAGGTCACTTTGTCTTATTTATTAATAATAATTATAAATATTCGGTTACCAATGCGAGTCACAGGTGTCTTATTAACTCGGTTACGGAGTTCACTTTGTCTTATATATTAATAATAATTATAAATATTCGGTTACCAATGCGAATCACAGGTGTCTTATTAACTCGGCCACGGAGGTCACTTTGTCTTATCTATTAATAATAATTATAAATATTCGGTTACCAATGCGAGTCACAGGTGTCTTATTAACTCGGCTACGGAGTTCACTTTGTCTTATCTATTAATAATAATTATAAATATTCGGTTACCAATGCGAATCATAGGTGTCTTATTAACTCGGCCACGGAGGTCACTTTGTCTTATCTATTAATAATAATTATAAATATTCGGTTACCAATGCGAATCACAGGTGTCTTATTAACTCGGCCACGGAGGTCACTTTGTCTTATCTATTAATAATAATTATAAATATTCGGTTACCAATGCGAATCACAGGTGTCTTATTAACTTGGCCACGGAGGTCACTTTGTCTTATCTATTAATAATAATTATAAATATTCGGTTACCAATGCGAATCATAGGTGTCTTATTAACTCGGCCACGGAGGTCACTTTGTCTCATCTATTAATAATAATTATAAATATTCAAATTTTGACATATCTCCGTTAGCAACCTAACTTGAAGGTTATGCATTGTACGTCCCTGCTAATGATTAATTCCAAGAAAAAGGCTTTTAATTAAGGATCGTGTACACAAAAAACCGATTCGGTGCCTTTACATTTCTTGAACTTATTTGGGAGGTGTCGCTGGAATACTTATTCAAGATAAAAATATTTTACATATATTTAAAGACTCCGAAACCGACTATCAGCAGTTTCGTAGTATTCTTCATCTCATTAAAATACATGTTTATCTTCAGTAATTAACGTAATGAGTTTAGCATTACAAATAAGTACCGACCAAAATTACAACTCTCTATAAATATTTCCTTTATTCTTGTACGGCGCTGAAATGTGGCCGATAAAGGCCTGAGAATATGCAAAAATCGATTTCTTTGAGATGCGGTGTTGTCACCGGTTGTTGAGAATCCAGTGGATTGCCAGAAGAACGAACATCTCCATACCGCAGGAGTTAAATGTTAGGGTACGACTCTTCGGTATGCTTCCAATGTATTATGCGGTTTGGACAGAGTCAGATAGCGTGGAGAAATTGATGATCATAGAAGGTATGGCGGAAAGAACAGGCAGAGCGCCAACAAGGCGGAGTGATAAGGTGAAGGAATTATTTGGGGGAAGTTTATACACTGCTATGCAAACGTCAAGTGATCAAGCAGCTACGAGACGTATCATGTTAACCTACAGTACTAACATACCTTAGATCACGGCCCTCAGTAATGAGGAACGATATAGATGATTATGATAAATAATACATGGATGGACGTTCTCTGCTGGTGTTGGGCGTAGTTGAGGGTACAGAGAAAATGGTATAAATATTGTTGGCGTGAATTCATTTATTTATTTTGTCAACGATAAATTACGACAATATTTTAGGAAAATATATAAATAGCGAATTATTCATTAATTAGAAATATAAAATAAAAATTTATGACAATTATAATAAAACCAAAAGAAAAGGGACATTAACACAATAAAACAATTAAAATATTATAGAAGTATGCAAGTAGACATGTGAAAATGACAAAAAATATTGACAAAAATAACAATACACATAGTTGATTATACGATACGTGACCGTGTCAAGACAGGCAGACTACACCTTACTACACCAAGCGTCACTCATGACATTTTTTTTATTTCACCTTGTGAGTTTATTGCCATGTGGCAATCTCTTCCAACCAACCAGAAATATGTTTAAATGGGCCCTAAGTGAAAACCAGACTGGAATTCCATTTAAAAAAATCTGGATTCCAGCGGGGATCGAACCCGCAACCTCCGGATCGGCAGACAAGCGTCTTACCATTCATGTGGAAATAAAATTAAAGTACGTATTTAACATTTTATAAATTTGCAAATAGTCTTCTTTTAGATCTCAACAGATCGAGAAAAATATATTGGCAATCTCAGCAAATTGATTTTCTAAAAGACGTATTCTTTATATAAGGGAATTTAGTTTTACATTTAATAAGAGGTGCTTAGTTTACAATGAAAAGCAGCTATGACGAGTATATATTGAAGTTAATGTAATTTAAAAAAAAATAGCAATTCTGGACAATTCTAGTGAGATATATTTTTTTTGGTAAAAAAATGTAAATTTGTCAGTATTTTTCTTTTTTCATAGGTAATACATTTAAGTCTTGTTAGTTACAATAAATTATTTGAATCTTCAACTTCATAGCCTAATAATGACGTTGACAAAGATTAGGACGCGCAGATGAGTACCAACCAATATAAATAATCTCATAAGGTCCAGTTATTGAGTTCTTACTGAGATGTGTTCTACAAAGAGGAAGGAAAAATATTGTCAAAGTGTGAGCTGTGAAATTATAAAATGAAAATATAGGTTAATGCAATGAATATGTTATTCAAGTATTGCTTCTTTTCAACTAGCTCAAAGCTCGTTGATTGCGTAATTTAGAATAAAACGATATAAATGAATGTAATAAAAATTCATCCAAAAATGTTCCTTCTCTGCATCTAGCACGAAGATTCCTTCTGATTCAATATAAAATAACTTAACCGATAAGTGTAGTAAAAATCAAATTAAAATGTTCCTTTTCTTCATCTAGATATCTGTTGATAAAATGTTCCTTTTCTTCATCCAGTTATCTGTTGATAAAATGTTCCTTTTCTTAATCCAGTTATCTGTTGATAAAATGTTCCTTTTCCTCATCACCAAAATCGAAGTAGTGAAATAAATATTATAATAAAAATGTTCTTTGGATTGGTGAAATAAAAATGTTCTTTTTCTTCATCTAGCACAAATCTTAATGCTGATAAAAAGTAAAATGCCAAAATCGAAATAGTGAAATAAATATTATAATAAAAATGTTCTTTGGATTGGTGAAATAAAAATGTTTTTTTTCTTCATCCAGCCTAAATCTTAATGCTGATAAAAAGTAAAATTCCAAAATCGAAATAGTGAAATAAATATTATAATAAAAATGTTCTTTGGATTGGCGAAATAAAAATGTTCTTTTTCTTCATCCATCACAAATCTTAATGCTGATAAAAAGTAAAATACCAAAATCGAAATAGTGAAATAAATGTTATAATAAAAATGCTCTTTGGATTGGTGAAATAAAAATGTTCCTTTTCTTCATCCAGCACAAATCTTAATGCTGATAAAAAGTAAAATACCAAAATCGAAATAGTAAAATAAATATTATAATAAAAATGTTCTTTGGATTGGTGAAATAAAAATGTTCTTTTTCTTCATCCAGCACAAATCTTAATGCTGATAAAAAGTAAAATACCAAAATCGAAGTAGTGAAATAAATATTATAATAAAAATGTTCTTTGGATTGGTGAAATAAAAATGTTCTTTTTCTTTATCCATCACAAATTTTAATGCTGATAAAAAGTAAAATGCCAAAATCGAAATAGTTAAATAAATATTATTATAAAAATGTTTTTTCTCTCCATCTATCAGAAAACTTCCTGCTGACGATATTTCAAACAAATCGATTAGTAAAATGAACATTCATATAAAATGTTATTTTACTCCGTCTAATAGCATCTTTACTTAATATTCTTCCTTCTCTATTGACCATGCTGATAGAAACATTAAAAATAATACAGTATATTGATAAATATACTATGTAATTCATCCAGATTTTCCTTTGACATGTTATATAAGCATTTATTACGAGTAACGCACTGGAAAGTAACGTTGGTAGATACCGAAATTTTATCTGCAAAAGTAAATGTGTGTATACGTAATCCAAAAAACACTTCATTGAATAAACCGTTTCGTTTGAATTGGAAAACGTGCGTGTTTATTAAACTGATGTTTTGTGTGCGAATCCCGAAAGATTGTAAATCCGTAAAATAATTGAGTAGTAAGTTTTGAAAATGAGTTATAATATTTCTCTTTAATCATGCAACTTAAATTAAAATTAATTTTCAAGAGCACTAATGAATTGAAATTATTTTATAGAATTTTACAAAGAATGTTGAATATTCTTATGATATATTTTCAGAACAAATAAGACTTGGAAAATGAAACTTAAAATCAAAAACATTTTTTTTGTTTCGATCTGGAAAAAAATATTAGACTAAATGTTTGGCCATACAAGTAATAATTAAAATTATTTAACAGTCATATTTCCTATTTTCCTTTTATTTATATTTTAGTATCTTGTGATGTTGTGGTCAATGTAATATTTTTAATTGCGCTTAAACATTAAATATGTCGATTTTTTTTAAATTTATTGTTTTATTCGTATGCTTCCCCTTGAATGTCAAGAGTGACGCACAGTGTGCTACGGTGCGGGTTGTTTGCCTAGATAAGGTCCTGTTTTGTATTAATAACTGTGTATATTGTGTCGTTTAAATGGTTTAATTGTGGTTCCTCTTTAAACGTTGCATTACAGGATCCTTTTGAAACGCTGCATTCAAAATGACCCAGGACAAGGAAAGATGGTGCGTCAAATTTTAGATATAACATATCAACGTAATGCATAAGAAAGAAGAAGAAAATTTTACACGTTTACTACAATTATTCTCATAATTTTTGTTTTTTTTTTCATCTAGATGACAGTTTCACCAAAAAGTGACCGGACTAGAAACTGTTAAATAAAAGTAGGGTAATGTTATATTTCATGACAGTTGCTTCTTTGACAGCTGAATATGTAGGAAATCTGACACTGGGGAATGGAAGTCCCTGGAAATAGAGAAAGATGCCGTCAAAAAAATTATGAAAGGGTAGCATTAATCAAGGCATGAGTGCAATGTTGGTGGCCATGGACTAACGGTTAGCATTCAAGCTAAACAAGCGGATGCCCTAGGTTCAATTCCCGGCGGATTCCCTTCCGGATTGATTTTACTTTTAGACCGTTTTCATCTGAATTTATATTTTTCTTGGCTTCCTGCCGTTTACCACAAATTCTTTAAAAAGTTATCATAAATTCTTAAGTTGTGTAAAAAAAGTCTACCTAACAAAAGGCTGCCGCAGATAATACCTGGCGATCGTCTTGCAAGTTTGATATCTTTGGCATCGAAACTTTTGGTTTGATTTTTCAAGACTATGTGCTTGCTGAAGTGTCACAGCTTGCACAAAATAAACCAACATAAGCACAGGCGTCTTTTCTCCACAAGATGGCTAACAATAATTATCAATTACAAGGGATTGACTATTGGTTTGAACCTGACTCCGAAGGACAGAGGAAAAAGACGACTTGTCATGCAGACCCCAAATAAATTATAAAATGCAAAGATGGTGATTATGATAGTTGTTCCTTTTTTCAATCTTAAATCAGGTTTACACACGAATATCAAAACTTAATAACCCCTTATCCATAGCAAATTGAATTCAATGAAGCGACCATTTTTTTCCGAGGAAAAAACTTCAATGTGTACCGTGGAGTTACGTGAACCATTCAACAATTTACTTTTTTGTTAGAATAGTGGCTTACAATTTAGTACGGTTTCACTTTCTGTGTTGTGTCGGCTTCGGATCCCATCTGGTCCGAGATCCCGTGGGTCAATAAAGATTCAATGTTTATGGCGTACCCAGGAAACTAATGGCATCGATTCAAAAAAGTTTTTAATTTGTTTTTTATTTGAAAGCCAAGTCATGTAACCAGAACTTTACGTAACATGTATTTTGTCCAGTGTTATTTAGACTAATAGGTTTTTGAGTGTGCGGCTAGATTCAATGAGATGTACATATTTGATTCGTTATTTGTTTTTAAAGGATTTTTATTTTATTTTTAATTTCAGGAATAATACAGCTTTTATCAATAATAAAAATATATAATGAATACATACTATATATATTATACAAAAAAAAAGAAATTATTTTATATACTTACAATAGTTCTCACGAGATTTAAGCGTGTGGGAAAGAGAAGGGGATAAGTAACAAGTATGTTAGGACATTCTAATCTTTGATGATTTTTATTTCCTTAATATTTTTCATCGTATCGGGATTGTTGATATTCGCTATAGGACGTCTCTCCAATGCTTGGATAAGGCAACACCGCTGTCTCTCACCCGTAATATGTCGTTGTACCTACATTTATTGGACATGGTCATCCTGGATCCCCTATTTGACTCGATTGTCCTGGGTCCGACCCACATTTGTGGAGAGTCTGTTCAGGCCTTTTCACGTGGGGTAGTCAAGGTTTCGTCCAGGAAAAAGGCATCCCAAAGGCCTCCGCCATTTGTTGGCAATTCTTTTGGGCAGTTCAGCTCTTCAGACCGACACACGCTCCATTTTTCGTGGGACAGTCAGATCATCGGTGGTTGCCATGAAGCTCCTCCCAGATTTTAGTCTTTAGAATTCTTTCTGATACCTTTACGTGAGGTGGTGTGCACAGGTTATACCCAATTACATGCAAAGCTTGAAAGTAGAAGTTACGTGCAGTAAGAAGAAATACTCGTAATACTATTTAGATAAAAAAAACTTTAACATACATTATATATATCAGGTAAAATATAAGTTAATAGTTATAAGTTTGGTCGATACAACTAACTTTCATTACTAAGGAAGTTCATAATGCTTTCTTTAAAAGCACCATCAGAAATGTTGAATGTCAATATCCGCGGTTTAATTTGGAGATAATGCTTGGAAGAAGGAGATATTTGTATGTAAAGTTTCATAAAATGTATACATAGTTTGCAAAATACATTTAAAAAAAAGATACAAGAACGTAAAATATCACAGCCTTTAAATCTGAAAACAAGTTGTTAAAACTCCTAACGAATATATTACAAATGCCTTTACTGAAACCTAATATTCCACATCAAATCATGTATAAATATTTGCATTGTAATATCATGCAATAAATATCCTGAAATTGTCAAATTATGGCATAAAGGCTTTAAAACAGTTAAATTGTTTTCGCGTGAAAGATACACAACATTGTTTGAACAATGTTTTGCAAAAGGAGATTTTTTATTTATCAAAATAATTTTTGAGACTTTCGCAATTCTTCGTATCAGTTACAAAATGCTTTTACAGTGCTGTGCCGACTTTTTGACCAAGGTGTAGTTTTCATATTCAGCGCTTGTTTTCATAGTCAACATCGCCATAAGTGGATGCTTGCCGGAAAGCGCTTGGCCAATAGCGATGTCTCAACCGTAACGTGAGTTCACGGGCACGTTCCACCATAAAGGAACAAGCACGATGCTTCCACACAGGTTGAAGTTATTGTAAAAAAAAATATATATTCTTAAATCCATAATATGTTAAAATATTAAACAAAAAATTACAGACATGAATGACACTCGATTTGGTTTTTTGTCATGGTTTGAGTACATGGGAAGCATTGTTTAATCTAAATATCTTGGTGCATAGATACTTGGATGTTAATGTGGATATATATTTAACACTTTTATTGCAAATACAATCTGGCGGGCTTATTGCCAGGCGGCAACCTCTTCCAACCAACCAGACAAAAGTAAATGAAGCAAGTTACGTGGTCGCATAAATCATTCAAATGTCTATCCATCCCCACGAAATCCATAAACATATATATGAGCACATGCCCACAAACCCCACAAAGACGGGCACTCACCCGAACATTCTTTTTCATATAAAGTGAGATATCATCAATCAAAAGGAAAGGAAGGGATGGTGGAGAGGAAAGGAAAAGAAAAATCAGGAATGTAATACGTTATTTTACTGACTAGAAATTAAGAGTTTTTTTATTCGCTTCTTATGTTAAAGCATGCCAAGGACGGAGTTTTATATTGGTTTGTAACTGATTCCAGAGTCTCACTGCATGGACAGTCAAGGAAGACGTAAAAATAGAAGAGAGGTGAACTGAAAAGGCCAATAGACAATCTCTGTTTGAGCGTAACGCTAATCCATGATTGGAAAGAAGCTGAAATTTTTCGGCGAGATATACTCGTATACCTGGTTGACTATGAAAATATCTTAGATTAAGTGCAATATCCGAGACTTTCGACTCCTGCAGAAATATTGTTTTCATAAGAGCTCTAAAAAAATAATGAATGCCCATTTACTGTGACGAGTGTCATAAAAGGTGTAATACAAATTGAACGATTGGGGTACTTAATGTTGGTGCCACTGAAGATGATTATAAAGGGTCTTTCAAATTGAGCGGTTTTTTAAATTCAACTTTTTAAATTCTTGAATAAAACACACAATTCGCTTTGATTTCAAAAAACTTCTAATCGGTCATTAAATTATAATGTATGAAATTTAAATACAAAAAAACAATATCCGCCAAATGTCTACCTCTTGCAACTCCACAGATGTCAACTCTTTTGTCAAATTTTCGATGACATTTTGACTTAATTGCGGTTCTAACTCACCAATAACGCGAATAATTTCGTCTTTCAGTTCAGAAATTGATTGGAGGTCATTCTTATAGACCTGGTTTTCACGTAACCCCAGAGAAAATAGTTCAACGGTGTCAGATCACATGATCTTGGTGGCCAATTAACATCACCGTTTCCGGAGATTACAATACATAAAATAATTCAACAATTTGAACGCGTTGTTGTATTGTATTCGACTCTATTTTAATAAATGCCATATATAACACTTCTCAAATGCCACAAGACTCAGGCTAGTTCGCGACGCCATCTGTGTTTTATCCAAGAATTTAAAAAACCGCTCAATTTGAAAAACCCTTCATAAGCCAATTTGTAATAGGTAAATCCTGTTACATATGAACCAAGTATCTTCAGTATTTGTAACTTGCTTAAATTGAATAAGATTTTTCGGAGTGTTGTACCGTGTGGTGATGTCGACGTTTCAAAAACGTTGCAGTTTTCATTCATTTAATTTTTTTGTTCATCAGGGCTTGTTCTTAGTTTTCCAAACGTTAGCATCATAAGCCAAACCACGCAGTACAACATTCCGAAAGATCATGTACCTTGTGGTGATGTCGACGTTTCAAAAACGTTGCAGTTTTCATTCATATAATTTTTTTTGTACGTCAGGGCTTATTCTTAGTTTTCCGAACGTCAGCATCACAAGCCCAACCACGTAATACAACATTTCGAAAGATCATGTACCTTGTGGTGATGTCGACGTTTCAAAAACGTTGCAGTTTTCATTCATTTAATTTTTTTGTACGTCAGGGCTTATTCTTAGTTTTCCGAACATCAGCATCATAAGCCCAACCACGTAATACAACATTTCGAAAGATCATGTACCTTGTGGTGATGTCGACGTTTCAAAAACGTTGTAGTTTTCATTCATTGAACTTTTTTGTTCGTCAGGGCTTATTCTTAGTTTTCCAAACGTCAGCATCATAAACCAAACCACCCAGTACAACATTCCGAAAGATCGTGTATCTTGTGGTGATGTCGACGTTTCAAAAACGTTGTAGTTTTCATTCATTGAACTTTTTTGTTCGTCAGGGCTTATTCTTAGTTTTCCAAACGTCAGCATCATAAACCAAACCACCCAGTACAACATTCCGAAAGATCGTGTATCTTGTGGTGATGTCGACGTTTCAAAAACGTTGTAGTTTTCATTCATTGAACTTTTTTGTTCGTCAGGGCTTATTCTTAGTTTTCCAAACGTCAGCATCATAAACCAAACCACCCAGTACAACATTCCGAAAGATCGTGTGCCTTGTGGTGATGTAGACGTTTCAAAAACGTTGTAGTTTTCATTCATTGAACTTTTTTGTTCGTCAGGGCTTATTCTTAGTTTTCCAAACGTCAGCACCATCACGCAGTACGTCAGTACATCATAAGCTACATCACGCAGTACAATACGCTGAAAGACCTTATACAAATAAAACGAAGAACCACGAAAGCCTCAAAACACACGTGTAACTAGTATATATTCTTTCTTTATTGGACCTTTGATAACGAGCTTTTTATTCTACGCCATTTGATTTGATACAAAAATGACACAATATAAAAATTTTGATACTATGTGAAATAAATTGATAACTTCAAAAATATATATTACATTCAACTTGAATATACATTTACTTTAAAACGGACGCAATCTGGTGTCTTTGAAAAAAATGTGATTCACCACGCAAAGGGAGCGGCGCGCTCCGTATGTCTTGGTAGGACCAAATAGTATTGTTGGTACCTCGTTTGTTTGTTTCACTAACTACTGTTGTAGTATTAACGATACACAATAAAAAACTGTATGGAGTGTATCAAAACTATGTGAACGTTTTTTAAATAATATGTTTTTCATAATTTTTACTCCCCGATCGCTTTATTGTTCGAGATGAGATGTTATTCACTGACTTTTTAAAGAAGATTTCACTTTATTGAAACTGCACATTTTTTTTCTTAGTGCACGCATCTCTACAAAATAAATCTGACGTTTATCTTTCTTTTGTCAATTCCAAGTTTTACTTCCATACATCAAGGCGGGCACTTTATTGGGCACGATATTGTTGATATTGCGCGGTTGTTGTCATTTTTCCAACTGTTGATATTGTGTAGTTGTCATTTTTGCTACTGTTGATATTGCGCGGTAGTCGTCATTTTTGCTACTGTTGATATTGCGCAGTTATCCTAATTTTTCCTACTGTTGATATTGCGCAGTTGTCATTTTTGCTACTGTTGATATTGCACAGTTGTCATTTTGCTACTGTTGATATTGCGCGATTGTCGTCATTTTTACTACTATTGATATTGCTAGTATGTCGTCATTTTTGCTACTGTTGATATTACGCAATTGTCATTTTTGCTACTGTTGATATTGCGCGATTGTCATCATTTTTGCTACTGTTGATATTGTGCGGTTGTCATCATTTTTGCTACTGTTGATATTGCGCGGTTGTCATCATTTTTACTATTGTTGATATTGCGCGGTTGTCATTTAACTTGTTTCCTGATGCAAAATTTTTGTCAAAGTCTGTTTCGTCTCGCGTATAACGCGTAAACATACTCTACAGATAATAAACCTAGACAGCCTGTTCCTATTTTTCTGAATAAACCCTAAAATAGTAATGATTTAAAATAAGCGGGTATGCATGACAAAATATTTTGTTGAGAAAGAAGCTAAAGATGTGTGTCAGGATACAAGAGATTTGTCATCTCGGCCTACCTCAATACAGAAACAGCTTATGGTAATGACGCAATCAATAATGATATAAAAACTAAATAAATTATTAAGATTTTGAAATAAGAAAAATTGAAATGACTCGAAATAAAAACGTATGCATGGAAAATAAATTATTGTTAAAAAATCAATTTACATAAGTCATAATGCAAAGGATTTGTTCTCAATATCTACCTCAATATGGAAATAACTTGATGTCAGTGATAATGATGCAATTAATTGTCAGGAATATGTTACTTATAAAAAGTCTTATAGTGTATGACATTTTAAATGAAGGGATGTAAAAAGGCAAATAAATAGTAGGAGTTATACAAGAAGGTGTATGTGTGTAGAAGAGATGAAAGATGTGTGTTGCAATTAGAGAGACTGGCGCTCTCTCCTTTCTGCCTATTCTGACAGGGTAATGGCATGATGTATGCTTCATATGCACAAAAAATATAAAAAATACATGAAATTAATACTTAACATCACGCCGTATTTATATCGGGGTAAGCAGAAAGGAGAAAACGCTGGACTTTCCTATCACAAAACACCTTCTATATCCATACACCTTCTCATTTTCTACATTTATACATCTTCTCATCTAGCTGACTTTTTACATTTTCTTCTTTCATAACATCGTACACTTGATCGAATCATACTTTTGGTATTTCTCTGCCAAGTCTTCAATTCACATTTGAACAGAATATTTGTAGTCATAGTTTTACTTTATTCATTCATTCTACGTGCCTAAACCATCTTTAAAATTAATCTTAATGCAATTCACTTAAATAGTAGACCGCTGATGTTTGCAAATAAAAAAGGCCTGAAATTTCAACAACATTTATTATTATATTTATTCGTAAAATTTTAATAATTATTCTTAAATAGTTTTTTTTTATCTCACTCGTTACTAGTTTTTATATCACTCATAATATAAATAATGCTTCCGTAAAGGAAAATGATGATAGAGGGCGGAGGTTTGCATCGGAGAGAGGATGGTATGACCAAGTTAATGATATACACATTAAACGTAACAATTTGATCCACATAATAGGGTGATGAAAGCACTGCTGCCCCGACACCGTCTCATTGTCATTTCAGTTGGTATAAATCAATCTCAACCAAATCCACTTTAGATAAAAAATATATTTCAATACTTCCTCTACTTTTCGTGTAAAAAGCACTTCACTACTACCATCCAGATTCTACCACCTGTTTTGCACAGGACTTTCCACGACTTAAGTCCTCTCTGGAAAAGGTCGTATGGAATGCTCCTCACCGCAGATATAGAGTCAATCCATAACGTAACATTCCCCATTTTGACACGTCGTTCTTGCTTCTTCTAATTTCTGTCTGAAACCTGTTAAGCACCTCGAGTAATCGCCTACTATTGATAGGATGAACGATTGGAGAGGAACATTTCTCCCCTACAGATGGTATTTATAAGTAGAAGAATCGCCACCTGACTTTGAATCACTCTGAAGAAACTGGAAGTATCTTAATAGATTCCATACTGGAATTTTGATTCTGAATTAAAGTACTTGCTTGATTGGATGAACGAGTAGAGAAGAACATTGGCTCTCTGCGGGTGGGTTTTGCCTGTAAAAAATTGTCTACTTAATCATCCTGAAGACCTAAGTTTTTTAAAAAACCTATAAAAAATTCTGTACAGGAATTTCGATTATGAATTATTACTCAAACATAGTTTGTTTATTGGCCTTTCCAGATCACCCCTCTTCTATTTTTACATCGTCCTTTACTGTTCATGTAGTGAAACTCTGGAATCAGTTACAAACCAATGTTAGACTCGTTCCGCACTTGGCATGCTTTAAGAAGCGACTTAAAAAAACTCTTACTTTCTAGTCGGTAATATAACGTGTTTCTGATTTTTTTTCCTCTCTACCATCCCTCCTTTTCCTTTGATTGATACTATCTCACTTTATTATATGAAAAGGAAAGTTCGGGTGATTGCCCGTCTTTGTGGGGTTTGTGGGCATGTGGGCATGTGCTCACGTATGTGTTTATGGATTTCGTGGGGATGGACAGTCATTTGAATGATTTATGCGGCCATGTAACTTGCTTAATTTACTTTTGTCTGGTTGGTTGGAAGAGATGACCATCTGGCAATAAGCCCACCAGATTGTATTTGCAATAAAAGAGTTAAATAAAATAATAAGAGGGAAGAGATTGTCGCATGGCAAAAAGTCCGCTAGATTGTATTTGCAGTTAAAGTTTAAATAAATAAATAATCAAAATTTCCATCATAGCTTATTGTATTTAGCGGACCAGTAAGTCTTTGAAACTGCGTACAAAGGTGTGTCTAGACTCTAGAGGTATGTTTTAGAAGAAAATTGATAACAGTTCTTTATGCCTAGGGTTATCAAAAGGCGTTTTCGGGAAGATTTACTGTCACGATTGGCGCTGAAGACTAAATTATCATCACTTTGCAATCTTAATGGTTGTTCATAATTTTCTATATAGTAACACGATAAGCATAGTTACTAATTTTATTCCTAGTTTTAAGACTTTGTTATAGAGCACACGACTTTGTTATAGAATTCGTATTTTGTTCTTCTTTAGATAGTTTTCTGTACCTACTTCTTATTAGTAACTTTTTGGTTATTCTTTAGACAGTTTTCTGTACCTACTTGTTATAAGTAACTTTTTTGTTCTTCTTTAGACAGTTTTCTGTACCTACTTGTTATTAGTAACTTTTTGGTTCTTCTTTAGACAGTTTTCTGTACTTACTTGTTATAAGTAACTTTTTGGTTCTTCTTTAGACAGTTTTCTGTACCTACTTGTTATAAGTAACTTTTTTGCTGACACGTATAATTTTATTTTGACATTTTAAACTTCTTTGTTTTATCGACTTGTCTCCTAAAATTGCATTAAACACAATACCACCCCGATAGATCAACATACAGCTGAATGTCAAAATATAAAATCTTCACATACAACTATTATTTATTTAACATTACATTAGGACTTGGATAAAAAAAATATTTGAATTATTACTCATTTTATTTTAAAAGGAAAAATAATGTTACATCTATTTGTATTTACATACCTAAAATATTATTGATAATGATGTGCCATTTGGGATAAACTTGTATATATTTTTTTTTCAATTTGAATGAATTTTAGGGAGTTCCAGATATATCTTGGCGATTATTATTATAATGTTTAGATAAACATTTCTTCATATGTGTACTTGTATGTTTTTTAATATAATAAATAACTTTAAAATGTTGTACTGTATAAATGAAATTGTTTTAAAATACTGTGGATTTGGTCATTTTTGATTTCCACTAATTCACTCCGCCAGATGCCCAGCTAATGATACCTCTTTGTTGACGTCCTTTTGATGGCTATTATCTTGTCAAGTGGCTTGAAAGTGAAAAGGAAAGTAACTGATATATTGAAGCAAAACCTTTTCATCATAGTCATATCCGCTTTAAAAGAACATTGTCTAATCGTTTTCATGCATTTATTAAATTGTTGGTTGGAAAAGTTTAATAACTATTTTTAAAACTCTAAACTGGGTAGTTGTTAGTTTAAAAATGCATAAAGAAAGTTTTAAAACTACAATCACCTTTATTATTCCAACAATTAAGTTTTTATTCTCTTATTCAAGTGTTTCCATATCCAATTATCGTTTCCCAATATAATCCAGAAAAAAACAATATTTGCCTAATTTAAGACATTGTTTAGAAGAAAACTGACACGCGCGATGACTTCCGTAGCCTAGTGGTAAAATTCTTGACTTCTATCTAGGGATTGTGGGTTCGATTGGTACCCGAAAAACACTGATAACAATACTCGCACGGGCCGGGCCAACAATTTCAATAATGAACCGCAAGTTCCTTGCTTACTGAGGCTCTAAACTCGATACCTCGCTTACTAGGACCAAAGACAATATTGTCTGAAATATTAATTCGGATATATCGAAGGAATCATATGAAAAAAAAACAGGCACTCGCAAAAAGTATACGAATGTTGTTGTCTTTCATTTGTATTACCGGTAAGTATGATGTTCCACGATTTATGTGACTTTTATGTGAGTGGTTTCTAATGTATTTGTTACACTTTAGTTTTTGCAAATACATACGATGTATATGTATACATTTGTCTCATGTTTGACTTTATGGAACGTTTTATAAGATAACAGATACCATATGTTGTAAAAAATAATTCTGAAACCGTGCATGGCACGAATTATTCATAATTTAATAAGAGATTCGTTCAATCATGTGGCATAGACCAGGCGCTAGAAGGAATTCAGTATGACATAGACCAGGCGCTAGAAGGAATGAAGACCGCATTTTCTCAATTGATATAGGTTCAAGAGAGCCCAAACATTAATAGTCTGAATGGTTCCAGCTCATTTTATGGTCCGTTTGGTTTTTCACCTCTTTCCCACCACCCTGAATTAATGTGTTGAGCGCATGCTGTAGGACCTTTTAATATTTATTTTGAACGACGTTACCATAGATTATACTTTATTTGCAAATTTTCGACAATTGGAATAAATGCTTTTACAATTACATCAACTTTACTTTTGCTGTTATTTAATTTAATTACCTATAATTACTAATTTTCATTAAAAAAACTAATAACGGTCGTTCAAAATAAATATTAAAAGGCCCTACAGCATGCGCTGAACACATTTCTTTAATACTACATTTCTTTAATACTACATTTCTTTAAAACTACATTTCTTTAATACTACATTTCTTTATACATATCTTTAATACTACATTTATTTAATACTACATTTCTTTAAGAATACATATTTTTAACACAGCATGAAGGGTCGGAGGGGGGGGGGGAGAGTTTAAAACCAAACGGACCATAAAATGAGCTGGCACCATTCAGATTATTAATTTTTGGGCTCTCCTTAATCTATATCAATTAAGAAAATGCGGTCTTCATATTATGCACACTCAATTCCTTCTAGCGCCTGGTCTAGCACCCTTAAAGACATTAATTTTTTTTTTTAAAATACTACTTATAAATATAAAATACCACATAAGTATGATTAACAGTAGAACATGTATGACTGGAGGTGTTAGCATCGCAAAAGCTGTGTGCGTGGAAATATTCCTGTCAGCTCCAAAAGAGACATCGCGTGAAGGTATGTATCATATATCTGATCGAATCTTAAATTTGGAGCTATATTTTCAGTGTGCCATGAATTTTATTAATTTATTTAGCACTTCATGGCACAAAATTAAATTGGTGTGTATATTGACGTACAGCAATCCCATTCGACCAATCGGATAGAAGTTATACTGGTTGCGCAAATTTCTAGTTGAGAAGTTTAAGTTAGTAAACATATAAATATTAAAAAATATATCAAAGTACAGGGTGGCTACTGGAAGACTGAAGGGTTTGAAAAAGTCATAACTTGTTCATTTTATTTTTTTACAGGTTGTAGACACATGTTATATATATACACATTTTTACAGGTTATTGTTGTAGACACATGTTATATATACACATTTGTACGTCATTCGATTTCAACATCTAGCCAGATATAACAACAACTTTTTGAACAACTTGATAATGAGTGATGAGGCCCATTTTCATTAAAACGGGTACATTAACAAACAACATTGCAGATTTTGGGGTACTGAAAATCCCAGGAAATTACATCAGCATCAATTACCTCCACAAAAATGCACTGTTTGGTGCGGTCTTATGGGTGAAAGAGCTATCGGCTCCTATTTCTTTGAAAATGAGGAAGGTCAGCTGGAAGTAATTAACGGAGCCCTGTATAAGGCAATGCTTGAAAAAATTTTACGCCCAGCGGTCGAAGATAATCAAGAGGTATGGTTCCAACAGGATAAAGCTACTGCGCACACTGCCAGGGTGACAATGGACCTCCTGCGAGAAATCGTTTTATATCATTAAGTATTTCAGTGGCCACCCTATATAAATAGAAATGACGAGAAAATGATTTGCATGGCTTTTTTAATATCTTAAATACGGGATGATAGGAAAATGAAAATGAAAGGGTAAATAAGGAAGAACACTAAATGTCATTGAACAGAGGTATAATGATTTTTAATTTTCGATTGTCAATGCCAATGAGGGTGTAAATCCTACAGCAACTGATAGCTGAAGACAGAGACGTCGGTACAGTGAATCAGTGAAACCATAGAATATTTACATACATACATAAATACCTTCACCCGTTTACCTGTTGGGGGTAAGCAAAGAGCTTTTGCCTCTTCTACATTCATGCACGTTCTCATACAGTTCCTACGAATTCTCCGGTTTTAATTTACATTTTTACTTTTCCTTGTTTCGAAATATCCTTCCCTCTATCTAAACATACTGTTCACGCCAAAGCGTGACGCGAAATATCGTTCCGATATTGGGCCGCTCTGTTATCGCTGCCGGCCCTGTCGCGCGATTTAATATTGTTCTCACAAGTTCTAAAATATAGTATTGTCGCGGGTTAGCGATTTTGGCGTGACGAACGAATTCTCGTCGACGGAGGAGTCGTGCACAGACCGTCATCCGGATGACACCTCAAGAGGACAAATAACAACCAGTACCCTTCATCAACGAAGAACCAGTGCAAATAAGTTCTCAACCACCGTGACCGACCTCTTCAGCCCGAAGCAGAGCTCGACCCGATCTCGTGACCTCATCATCCACCCGTAAGTACCATTCCAACTCCCTTTTTCTCATCCGATGGTGTGGCTTTCGCTTCACCACATACTTTCTTTAGTATTCCTCTATCACACCTCTCAGTCACATATGTACTGCATATTTGTTTTATAGAATATTTAATTATTGTATTACATTTTCACTGTACACAGTAGAACTTGACAGTTTAGATACCACGTAGCAATATCTTTCGATCAACCAGAAATATGTTAACGAGACGTGAAAATAAAACTGAACAACTTTTTTTAAAATAACAGAAATTGGGTAACAATGGGATTCCAACCCGCAACCACCGGGTCTGGAGACAGACACCTTACCAACTAAGCCAAGGAGGTCGTCGTCGCAATAATATGTGAGAAGTAACATTCAAATAGAAAAGTATTTATTGTAGTTAAATAAAATCGGTAAATAAATCTTTTGATTACTTTTTTAAGTATCCAAAACTAAATGGAACTAATGTGTCAGTTTCTCATATTCCTTTCAACATCAATGTCTGTATCTTAGCCCCGGAAACATTATTTATCTCTAAAGAGGCAATGGTTTAAGATAAATTAGACGTGATTAAGCACCTGTAAGGATATTTTTTCCACGCCTGGAATTTACTCAGGATATTGCTAGAGACAGTAGTTTATCATATTCATGAAGATGGCATTATTGTGAAGGGACCATTTATTTGATCCTTAATTGGATGAAAAGAAATGAACGACTGGTATTATTCAATAAATAAAAAAACGCACAAATGTATTGCAGATACTGAATATTATATTAAAATTATACTAATAATTATCCAGATCTACCCGAAAACAAAACTAACAACAGATGTCACCTTAATAATTTGGATAGTTATGATTTGTAATAACGGATGTCGTTTTATTTACACTTTTGTAAATAAAATAAGATGCACACTGCAATAACTTAATTATAAAACTGACATGATTTATTTTCATCCCCGTAGTGTTGGATAGATAATAGTTGCGAGTGAAGAATTTATAGTTTTGATATTCGGTTATCAGTTGATGTAGCGTGGCGGTATTATTGTGTTCAATGTGGGGTTTTATATGAAAATTGCTATAAAATTTGTTTATGGAAAAAACAAGAAGTTAACCACACTTGGACTGCATATTTGCTTTGTTAGTATTTCCTCATTTATTCGTTTCACGTGTTTAAACTATCTCAAAGTGTTCTCTTTCTATTCTTAACACATCAATCTTAAGTTTACTTTTAATCCCTAATCACTTCATTTCGTATTTCGTCCTCTAATATCATCCAAGTCCTCATATATACTCTCAGTACACATATCTCCAATATTTATTCGGCTCATTTCATTATGTGTTTCTTTCCGTATATAGTATTAAAGTTACTGTTGTGGAAAATCATTTTGGTAGATTTTGATACTATTCTGTTCAAGTATATACACGAGTATACATTTAAAGGTTAAAGAATTCGTTTTATCTAAATCTAGTTGGCACTATATTCTGCGTAAAATATTTTTTTAAAATCAATCAACATTAACACAGCTAGATAAATTACAGTGTCTTCAAAATGTTTGTCTAAGATTTATTTTTAGTACGAGAAAGTACGATTATATCACTTCGAAGGAGTTGAACTGGTTGAACGAGAGAAATAGACGTAAGATTTACATACTGTCTTTATTGTATAATATCCTTAACTGTCGTCATCCCCTCTTATCTTGCCGAAAATATTCAGCGTCTCTCCGATCATGAACATGCGCTCCGCTCAAACAGAGATTTCTACAATCCTTTTCTTTTACCTTGATGTCTCCCTTTAACCATGTTTATTCTTCGTGAATTTTGTACAAATAACGTTTTTGGTTGGTTGGAAGAGATTGCCGCCTGGTAATAAACCCGCCTGATTGTATTTACAATGAAGTGTTAAATAAATTAACATTGTTAAATAAAATTACGTCATCCGGGGCCTAGTTAGTAAGATTTCTGACTCCCAGCCCGGGGGTTTGATTCCTGTTGGAACTCAGCTTTTTCAAAAAGAATTTTACTCTCGATTTCCTATCAAACAGTAAGATGTTCAACTCACTTAAGACATGTTGAACGTTTTATTGTTTAATTGGAAGAGATTGCCACATGGAAATAAGTCCGCCAGGTTATACTGTACACAGCGAAAGTGTAATACAATACTTTACAAGGTTTTGTTATTTTTTAATGTTTGTAAATATTTATACAGTGGCATAGCGAAGGTCTTTTGGGCCCGGGGGCACGATACAAAATTTGCGCACTTTTGCTAAGTGTCGGTTGGGAATGGGGTGTATACCCAATTGCCCAAGGCAAAGCCAGTACATGCATTTCAGTAAATAACATGCTTTTTAGTATATATAATGTATCATAATATTTTTTTACAAATTTTCTACGTGTTTTATTCATATTGAATATATATCGCATATAATCTCTACCCATTAATAAATGTTCTCCACCCGTTGAACATGTCCCGCCTACTCATACTTAATTCTCAACTAATTTACAGTCACATATCTGAATTTATAGTCAAAAACTTCTTAAATATTGAGTACTACAGTGGTTTTCCACATATTTTCAAACTCTCTCCTTGTTTTTAAATTGGTATTGTCACAAATCATTCCAGTTATATTATGTGGTGATTAATTATGAAAAAGCTATGTACAGTAATAATTTATTAAAAAAAACTTCGTGAAAGTCAGTGCTTGTCCCGTTGATTAAAATTTCAAGAAGTTTTTATTGTAGTTTCGATAAGGTTTACCACAGAGTAAAAAATACTGAAATAGTAAGAAATACTGAAATTTGAGAAAATCTGAAATCAGAATTCCTTCCAACAGTAGGGTCTAAACTACAGTGACTAGGGAATAAATGTTCAATCTAAAAATAATTAATCATTTTATAATTCATATTTTTTATCGCTTTCAATAAAGGGAGTTTCAGTAAATGGCTTGACACTTTCCATTCATTAAAATTTTGCATTTGTTGTGAAGTTTTTGCCGGAGCTGAAATATATGTTCTTTTGAATTTATTTATTGATTTACTTACGTGATCTGCCTCTATCAATTGGAATATAAAGATTTATTCAGGTGATATTTTATTCTTCTTTGAGCCATTTAATAGAGTTATTGAAACTAACGAATAAAGAAAGAAAAGTTTTATCTTCCATCAATAGGAGAAAGTAAGAATACTTTGGAGATATAATAAGATGAGAACAATACGAACAGATATTGCAGGGGAAAATTCAAGGCAGAAAACTCATATCTTGATTGAAGAATTTAAGGAAACGATTTGACTGTGGTCCATATCTCTGTTTAGAGCTGCAACTTTAAAAGTCATGATACTAGCCAACTTCTGAATAGAAGAGATTATTTAAAAACGAAGAATATCATTATTATCATTTAACGACGTGAAATAAGTTTGTTAAACTCTTCACCTGCCTCATTTATTCTTCGATCCCGAAGTTCATTCAATAATTTTTATAACATGTTTCCATTTACCAAACGTGATTAACATAACGGGTCTTTTAAATTGAGCGGTTTTTTAAATTCTTAAATAAAACACAGATGGCGTCCCAAACTTACCTGGGTCTTGTGACATTTGAAAAGCGTGATTATTATTGTATTGTATACGACTCAATTTATAAAAATTGAGTCGTATACAATACAACAACGCGTTCAAATTGTTGAATTATTTTATGTATTGTAATCTCCAGAAACGGTGATGTTAATTGGCCACCAAAATCATGTGATCTGACACCGTTGAACTATTTTCTCTGAAGTTACGTAAAAAGTCAGGTCTATAAGAATGACCCCCGAGCAATTCCTGAGCTGAAGGACGAAATTATTCGCGTTATTGGTGAGTTAGAACCGCAATTATGGTAAAATGTTATCGAAAATTTTGACAAAAGAGTGGACATCTGTAGAGCTGCAAGAGGTAAACATTTGACGGATATTGTTTTTTGTGTTTAAATGTCGTACATGACCAATAAAAAGTTTTTTTGAAATCAAAGCAAATTGTGTGTTTTATTTAAGAATTAAAAAAAATTAGAATAAAAAAAAAACCGCACAATTTGAAAGACCCTTTGTATACCGACACGTCGTCTTTCTTTCGGGGTAGGTAGAGAAGACAGAGCGTCAAACTTTTATCACGACATGCATCTTTGTTCTCTTTCACAACCATGCACCTTCTCATATAGCTCCACGATTTCTCTGATTTTTTACATTTCCTTCTTTAAAAACACTTGATCCAACTATGCTTTCTTTTGTCGTCGAAAAATATGCTTGAAATCAAACAATCTTCGAGTGCTCTTCTTTATTATACTTAACACATAAGCCTTAAGTTCACATTCATCCATAATCACTTCATTCCATATTAATTACACAAAAGCAAACATAATTCTTTGATTGTCTACGTCATAGATTCCCAAACTTATTTGACTCGACGCCCATTTTTCAACGTCAATATTTTTCATCGCCGACCTTTGGAAAACTGTATCTCTATTTAAGATAATAGTAAATAGTAAGCGTATCTATGTGTATTTTTTTTATATTCACCAATATATTCATTTAACATGTGCATTTTTATAATTTCACATAGGGAGTTTGGAAATAATGAAATGAAATTAAACTAAATACAACGCGAAAGAGTCGCGAAACATGAAAAGAGATGTTTCCTTTGACATTTGGTCGGTTAATGACTAGCAGAAATTAGTGTTGTACCATTTTTTGTGACTGTGGATTACTTATCTAAGTACCCATACCTGGAAAAAGGGTTAGAGCGACTATTTTAATATACCCTAAAACACATTATATTTCAAACAAAAAATATTTGCTTTACACACTCCTATAATATAAAATGCTAAAAACATTTTTACACGACATTATTTTTTCAACAATCTGTTATTGCCCATTTGACTCCTCACATCGCTCACCAAATTCTCTCGAAGCCAGTATTGCCTACCAAGATTCCTTTATCACCCACAAGTGGGCGATATTGCCTAGTTTGGAAACCTATGGTCTACGTCTTGCATTAACATTTGCTCTATATATTTGTTTTGTTATCGTTTCTTCATCCAATCGTTCTACATGCTCAACCCATCTCAACGTGCTCTTACTTTTCTTACTTAACACTCAACAGCCTTAAGTTTATATGCATCCCTAATCGCTTCATTCTGTCATACCCTATCGCTCCATGTATTCTTCTAAATGCGCGCATATCTGCAACATTTATTCCGCTCTTTGCAGTCTTGTTCTACATCAAAGTTGATACTAACATACTGTTGTTGGCTGTCATCTTGGAAAATGATTTAAAAAGACATAGATGGATTACTTCTCAGATATTTCTTTACAATGTTAAAACGTTACTAAATTGCGTATTGCTCTAACTGATATACTTACCTTATGTTTGATATTAATATTGTTGGTTTGCCATTAGTGATTGATTCATAAGTTAAGATTACATCTCATCTCAGGTGAACTTCCTTGATATGATTCTGTAGCAGACTCAGAACACAGTTCACAGCGGGCTGACATTGGCGATAGGAGCTCACTCAACCGATCATTAGTGTCACTCACTCAAGACAAGAGTTACAGTATCTCTTCACCCAGTTTGCATACTTCACTTAGCCTCGATTTGATTTTAAATACTAAGTTGCATGTAAATGCATTATTTCATCTACTTTAACATACGTTGATGCTTTAAAAGGGTCAAAGATAAAATCGTATAAGGAAGGTATTATTGTTTGAGTAGTATAACTTGAAAATATGTCAGAATTTAATAACACATTCACTGCGATATGTATTTATAGAATAGTGTAGAGGTACTGAAAAAAATCATATTTTCGAAACTTTAAAATCTTACGGTATTTTCGAAACCTTAAAATCTTACGGAAACCTTAAAATATTCGGTACCATACAAACAAAGAGAATCAAATGACGCGCAACGGGCGTCATCAGCGTCTCTACAAAGAATGTGTTGACGCCCCAGGGGCGTCTTTAGCAGCGAACGTGTTTTAAAGACTAACGTTGTATCACTCTATATTAGAATGTTTTACAATAAATCAATTTTTTTTTACCTGGCGAGTTTATTGCCATGTGGCAATCTCTTCCAACCAACCAGAAATATGTTTTTATAAGCCCTAAGTATTAACCAGACTGGAATCCTATTTAAAAAAAAATCTGGGTTCCAGCGGGGATCGAACCCGCAGCCTCCGGATCGGCAGACAAGTGTCTTACCACCAGGTCACGGAGGTCGTCATATTCATTTTACACTAATTACATTAAATCCCGCTAAACGTGTTTCTACCTTCAATTCCGAGGCTCTCTTTAGGTGCAATACAAATAAGAATTTTCTAGAGGAGCCCCAAAGCGCGGGGTTCGAACCGACGACCTTCCGCACTGAAGTCCAATGCGTTACCGCGCAACCACGCACCTTATAAGCACTATTTTCAGAACTATTTCCGTAATAGCATTATTTCAGTAATTCCGTATTAAGAGATCTTCCGGGTGGGAGGTAGAAACATTTGTAGCGTGGATTAACGTATTAAGGTTGTTTTTTCAATAAGGCATTTCATATCCATTCTTCCAAAAAGAGAAAAAAAACAACGTATCGGTGTGCTCCGATCGTCTCACTTCGGTGTGCCAGTACAGTGTGGCTGGTGAGTTTGTTGGTGTGCAATGGATCACTCACTTAAACAACATATCGGTGTGCTCCAATCGTCTCACTTCAGTGTGCCAGTACAGTGTGACCGGTGAGTTTGTTGGTGTGCAATGGGTCACTCACTTAAACAACATATCGGTGTGCTCCGATCGTCTCACTTCAGTATGCCAGTACAGTGTGGCCGGTGAGTTTGTTGGTGTGCAATGGATCACTCACTTAAACAACATATCGGTGTGCTCCGATCATCTCACTTCGGTGTGCCAGTATAGTGTGGCCGGTGAGTTTGTTGGTGTGCAATGGGTCACTCACTTAAACAACATATTGGTGTGCTCTGATCGTCTCACTTCAGTGTGCCAGTACAGTGTGGCCGGGGAGTTTGTTGGTGTGCAATGGATCACTCACTTAAACAACATATCGGTGTGCTCCGATCGTCTCACTTCGGTGTGCCAGTATAGTGTGGCCGGTGAGTTTGTTGGTGTGCAATGGATCACTCACTTAAACAACATATCGGTGTGCTCCGATCGTCTCACTTCGGTGTGTCAGTACAGGGTGGCCGGTGAGTTTGTTGGTGTGCAATGGATCACTCACTTAAACAACATATCGGTGTGCTCCGATCGTCTCACTTCGGTGTGCCAGTATAGTGTGGCCGGTGAGTTTGTTGGTGTGCAATGGATCACTCACTTAAAAAACTCAATTTCACAGTTTTGCTTGGCTTTAATAAGTGTAATAATAAAGTAAATAAGTCGGAATAAAGAAAAAAAGTCTTGATGCACAAAATGTAACATAAATCATTCAAATGGTTTAAGGAATTTATTCGTTCCAGATAATGATGACGATTAAACTAAAATTATGAATGCTTAGTGCAATATCTACCTGCTTTTTAATCCACAGATATTATATTTATTTATCTATTTCACTTATGATACAGGTTTAACCTAACTACATTAAACGACTAGAAAAAAATAAGCGTTTTCGAGTCTAAGTACTCGTATAACAGGATCAATTTACTCAGGATTCTGTGTGAATTGATTTAGTTATATCTGCATAGTTTATTATGGAGTGTACTCATCGAGTTATCTTCCGAGATATGGAAGATATCGATATCAGAAAATTCATTCAACAAGGTCATTCCGTGTGCAAGTGGTGATGCTCCTAACAGCTCAGTGCGTGAATACGGCACTGAAAACAATTGGCGAATATGCTAGCCCTATATGTTTCATATAGGATTCGCGTATTCAGTTACTAAATAATAAAATATCTATAATGAGGTTCGTTAATTACTGCACCTGATCGTCCAAAGCAAAATAGAAGGCCGAAGAGGTGTTAGCAGGAGGCAAATCTCCTGGCTCCGCAATATACGTGATTGGACTGGCATAAGGGGCGTTGGAGATCCTTTTCGAGCTGCCGAGGACAAATATGTCTACTCTCAATTGATATTCAACGTTGGAGGGACCTGACACTGGGAAGAAGAATGAAGTTCGTAGGACATTTTGGTGTGAACACTACGTTGGCCTAGTTATTTTACACATTAGTTTATTCCCAATGGAGATTTTCGTTTCAGTATTGCAACAGTGAGTTCTAGGAGTGAGAAATCTGTCCAAATGCCATTAAGATTATGTCAATACATCTGTATATAATAGATTAACCAGCAGGCTAGCATTAATTCAAAGTGCAATTGTGGGCGTGTTTTTATTTTGCTTCACATTTTGAATAACTTCTCCGATTCCCAATGTTATAGCGTGTTGTTACGTGGTTTATAAAATTTCAAATATTTTAAAGAAAATATTTATGAAAATTGAATCGAAATCGAAAATTATAGTCATTACAATCACGCCATGTCCTTAGGATAACCAGAGAGAACAGATTTCACATCTTACAATTCTTCTACGTTCAAATTCTTCGTCTAATTTTCCCTCATTTGATTCATATTGTCGTGCTTTTTTTTTCTAGTTCTTCGCAAAATTCTTGTTTCTTCAATATTATTACTCGTATATATATTTCCTTTATTAATTTTCATTCTTTCTTCGCAGCCGGACAATTTGAACGCTCCTTTATTTATTTTTATTCAAATCTGCAATTTTCTCACTTGTATTTCAATCTGCAATTTTATTAATGTCCTAATTATTCATTATATTATATTATGCACATGTATAGTTTTTCCACACATTCTATGCAACGCTCTTATTTTAACCCCATTTATTATATTTTCATCACTTTTGCCACGTTCAATTTTCACTTGCATGTCCTTGTCTATTATCAGCAACAAGTTTTGTCTATTGAAATGCTCCGGTCACATTTATGTATAACCAATCAATTATTATATTGCCTGCTGCTACTATTATTTCAATATCTCATTGCACTGCCGCAAACTAGCTTTTTATTTTTGATTAATGGCAAGACCCGTACATCACTGGTTTTAAAACCGAAAACTCGATTACTGGGACGGAAGACAACATTGCCTTCGAGCTACACTCTTCAATATGTCTGAATCACCAATTCGGACATGTTGAAAGGCACCATAAGAAAAACAAAATGTTTTGTTACATTTTCATTTATTTCAAAATGAATAAGATTTTCTCAGATTACTTAAGTCATTTTACATACACACATCACACCATTTCCCTCTCGGGGTAGGCAGAGAGGGAAAAGTGCCAGATGTTCCTATTTCCACATATATTCTTAGTTTTTTTCTAAAGTCACACACGAATAATTATACGATTTCGACGTTTTATTTATTTTTAAATATTTCCTTCTATCAGAATATCATTTATTTATTTAACACTTTTATTACAAATACAATCTGGCGGGCTTATTGCCAGGCGGCAATCTCTTCCAGCCAACCAGACAAAAGTAAAAGAAGGAAGTTACGTGGTCACATAAAACATTCAAATGACTATCCATCTCTACGAAATCCATAAACATATACACCCACGAACCCCACAAAGACGGACAATCACCCGAACATTATTTTTCATATAAAGTGAGATATCATTAATCAAAAAGAAAGGATGGGATTGTGGAGAGGAAAGGAAAATAAAAATCAGGAATGAAACACGTTATTTTACTGACTAGAAATTAAGAGTTCACTTGATCCAACCATACTTTTTTTTTAGTCTTTCTATACCACACCTTCACACCTGTTTTGCTAGTCTTCCTTCATTCTTTCGTTCTACATATCCAAACAATCTCAGCACGGTTTTTTTTATCTTACTTAACACATCAGCTTTAAGTTCAAATTTATCCCTTATTACTTAATTCCACATTCTATCATACATTGTAACTCCATGTATTATTATCAATGCACGCATTTCTACAACATGTACTCGTCCCCTCTCAGTCTTATTAAACGTCAACGTTTCACTCCTATACATCAAAGTTGCTCCCAAAATACTGTTGTTAGCGGACAGTATCAAAATATGTATTGAGAAGAATACGTGGAGTTACAATGTATGACAGAATGAGGAATTAAGTAATAAAGATTATATAAAAATTTCGAGTATACCTATATACGTTTTAATGTTCCAATGTGTGTTTCTTATTGTATTTTTATAGGGATACGAAAGAAAAATAAATGTTCTGTTTTATATTCGTTTATTCCAAAAGAAAAATGATTTCATAAGATGTCATTTTATTATTAATAAATACATACGAATATCATCGCTTCAGTAGTTACGAATGAAGGGTGAAAAAAACTTTTATTGCATTTAAGATCAAGACGGTGCGTGTTTTACAGAGCTCGATGTCTGACTGTTGCATTATTTATGAAGGTTTATATGAGCCACTTGAAGCATTATGTTTATACATGAAAATAAAATGTTTCCGATTACAATACGTACTTGTATTATGGCGCAGTGCTACCAGGATGTGCAAAAAAGTACAAGAATAAATTCGCTTCCTCTTTTCTACGTTTCGATGGGGCGCAACAACACTCATGGGGAAATATGCAGGTGGAAGAGGGCATTTTTTATTCTACTTTGCTATAATATTACATTACGAATTGTGTCAAAAAAATTACAATTATATTCGTTGTTTTAAAGGAAATAATTTTGATGAAGTAACATTTTAATATTCGTGGTGGCAACATTTTGTCCATGTACTTATTTTTTATCGCACTTTTTCTTTCAATATTAATAATAAATAGACATATTTTATATCTCCATTTAGAGAGCAGACTCTACACAAGGGCACTGTTACTCGGAATTCAAACCCACTATTATTGATATATTGAAAATATTACAAAAATAAAACAATTTGAGTATATGGATAGGAAGGTGGCCGCAGCCTCAATTAGATTGGGTCTTGGATCCTTGTAACAGCATAGTTTAGTAAAACATATTTGGTAAGAAAACCGTTGATACCTTACCAAAAAAAGATAATTTTGAATATCTTCCGATTTGTAAAGTAACGCATTCGACTTAGGTGAAATCTAATGTATGTGTGTATTGTTCATTCGTCAAAAAAAGATTATTTCCATTTATTTCCTGAGACATTATGCCACGTATTTAATACTATGATTCAAACCATTCCACGTCACAGGATCAGATCAGAATTAGCAAAAACCTTATTATAATACCCCATTTTATTGAATCGAATTTATACAATCAATTTATTTGATAAGGATGATAATGACTTCAAACATCTGTTCCTCTCCAAAAGAACATCAAGATCCAAAAGATACACCATCACGTCTGCTTTCAAAACGACACTTCATAAACCTTCGTCTTAACTTTAATGATTTAGTTAGATGACTAATATATGTTATTACAACACTTCTGTGTAAATTTTACAAATGAACCAAATTCTGAAAATGGTAAGACTGAATTTTTTATGAAAAAAAGTATGCATGCCGAAGTATGTATTGATATGGCAGAAGCGAAATACCTGAGCTAGAAGTTCTATTATTTTTACCTACCCCAATAGGCATATGGCGTGAAGGTGGTGATAAAAATGATGGTGAAACAATAAACGTAAAACTGTCATCCTTTAACATATATTGTTACTATTACTGTATAAAGGAAAGTTATAATAACCTCATAAACAAGACCTATCCAGATTTTATCCTTGCCTGTAATATTAAGAGCAATCGAATCCGAGCCCTCCGGAAGATTCTTATAAACTGTGCCACGTAAGATGCCGTTTTACATGGGAGATGGTTCAATGAAGAATTGTGGAATTCAAAAAAGAAGGTCAATCTATAGAGTGACCTATAAGTCGTGTTCCTACTCAATGCGTTCTAGTTAATCTTTTGACATCAACCATTACACCAACTGAATTTTACACAGAAAGAGTTGCAAATCGTTTCTTAAGACGTGTTGCCATGTCGTTCGAGACGTTCCAAAGTGAGACATTGTCTAGTTGGAGTTGCTCGATCATCGACAACACTCTCTTGTACTCTTTAAAGAGTTTAATTAATCTTCTGGCTATAGGTAAGTTAAATAAAAACCCTTGTTGCCAAAAAAAATGCCATTAATATCCTAAGTGTCAATCTTGTTAGACTTCTCCATCAGTATTACCCAACACATTATCCGTAAGTTCACACTTATGCCTAATCAATAAACTTCTTATTTTGTCGTCCCATATACAACGTTTCCCCTATTTTTTTCATTGTGTGTCCGGCCCATCAACTTAAATGTGCAAGAAAAAAAAGGCTCCTTACGGCGCGTGAACTCTATATGGTGTTTCCATGTTCCGCACACATCTCAAATAAAGTAACCTGAGAACCCATCATGAAATCAAATAAAATATATAGTTGCAAAATAATATGGCAACAAGTTCCTTTCTTTGAAGTGTGTGCGGAAGATGGAAACATGTGTGCGGACAATTTTTAACAGATATACGGCCGCACACGCGCACACATTAGAGGGAATGTTGCCCATGTATTCTTCTCAGTGCACGCATTTTCACAGAATTTATTCGGCACGTTTGAATTTATTCGAACGTTCACATTTAATAAAATATTAAAAGTTATTAATGTTTGAAATTGGAGGGTGACTGATGAGCCACCCTATATAATACTGTTATAAATGCAAAGAAATTAATGTTAAATTAAGACTGATGTATTGAGAAAGACGAAGAATGGCACTATGACATTGTTTGAGCGTGCAGAACAAATGACTGAATAAAGTTTAGCAAAACAAATAAATATACATATATAGTGCAAATGTAATTAAAAGGCGTGGTAGAGGAAGATCAAGGAAATGCTTGGATGTTAGATCAAGCGTATTTTGAAAGAAATATACGTAAAAAGTCGGAAAAATCTACATATAGAGTCTTTCAAATTGAGCGGTTTTTTCAATTCTTAAATAAAACACAGATGGTGTCGCGAACTTGCCTGGGTCTTGTGACATTTGAGAAGTGTAATGTATGACATTTATAAAAATGGAGTCGTATACAATACAACAACGCGTTCAAATTGAGAATTATTTTATGCATTGTAATCTCCGGAAACGGTGATGTTAATTGGCCACCAAGATCATGTGATCTGACACCGTTGGACTATTTTCTCTGGGGTTACGTAAAAAGCCAGGTCTATAAGAATGACCCCCAATCAATTCCTGAACTGAAAGACGAAACTATTCGGGTTATTGGTGAGTTAGAATCACAATTATGCCAGAATGTCATCGAAAATTTTGACAAAAGAGTGGACATCTGTAGATCTGCAAGAGGTAGACATTTGGCGGATATTGTTTTTTGTGTTTAAATGTCATACATTATACTTCAATAACCAATATATTTTTTTAAATCAGAGCAAATTGTGTGTTTTATTCGAGAATTAAAAAAAAAGAATAAAAAAAAACCGCTCAATTTGCAAGACCCTTTATGTACGAGTAGAATGGTTTTAAGGGTGTGTGTCGAGATAAAAAAGGTCTGGCGCTCTATCCTCTCTGCTTATGCCGACAGGGAAATGGCATGATTGTATGCATGTACGAGTATATATGTTCATGTCATCGTATTTGAAAGTGATTAAACATCAATAAATCATCAACTTGTTTGGGTCTGGGTACGAAAGAGGGAATATTTTTACATTAGTGGGTTATGTACGAGTATATGTGGATGGCTGTCTACAGTACGTTTACAGTCTCTTCGCAGTACATGATCTTGTATGGATGAATGGTACCGTTATGATCCAAGCCATCCTAAATTCGCGGTTTTTAAATATGCGGTCTCGCTTTTATTTTTTGTTTTCAGACCACAACGCATACCAACATATACTTATTTTAATTTAAATGGTGGTGGGAAAAAATAGAACCTAAATTATGGTGGGAAAAATTAGAACTTAAAAATATAAAAAAAACATGAATTCGTGATAAGATCAATCTTTGAATAAATCTCGAACATTTTTCAGCACTTATTAACATGCCCTACCCAAAAGGGTAGGATAGGTTAATCAAATATTAGTTTAAACCACATAATAGGTTTATCATAAATAAATAAATAAATATAATTGCACTATTTAATAATACACTGATTCATAACGACTAATTTAAAATAAAAATTAAATATACGAGTATATAGCATGCTTTCATAGTTTTAATTTATCAGCAGGACAAGGACAAAAAACACCAAATGAACAACATTAAACTTCGTGACAAAATAGTTCTTGCAATGAAATGGTCGGTTATAAAAATAACCTGGAAATTTTGACACTTTTTTCAATGAAAGTTTGTGACGTGTGCTCGTAAAGTGGATTTGCAATTTTTGAGCATGTTAGTTTCTTGGAAAATGTTTTTCTTGTTCAGATTGTACGTATTTGCATTTAATGTTGTTAAAATGTGTGCCATTTGTTATTATCATATGTCCATAGTTAACTATTTTGTATTATATTTGTATTTTTGTACATTTTTCTTTTTATGATTGTGTGTGGTATATTGTGGGATGAACGTTTTTGGCCTGTCTGGAGTGATGATGTGTGAGAAATTTGATTTCGCGTGATGTTTCCAGTTGTAATTAAGTGTCACTGTCAGGTTAATGAGAATGTGCAACGGGGTTTTGTTTTTGTGTAATCGAAAATCGGCGAGAATTATCGATTTATTTTTTTAATATTCTAAATGTCCTCAGTGAGATACAGGCAAAAACCTAGTTTATTAGGGACACGACTTTTTGTCAAAATACTAAAGGAGGGATGTTTGCTTGAAAAGAGCCTTGAGGTAGGAAGTAGAACACGTGTCACTGAGATTCAAATGATTAGTACAATAACAAATGACAGAGTATTAAATATAAACAATATCTTTAATACTATAAAATTAAATATATAAAAACCAATAACATAGTAAAGAACTACAGAGTACTCTACAGCAGAGACATCTCCCAGTCTACAAATATATCAGTCTACAAGGCTGTTGTCCTCTCCACACTTATATATGGGTCTGAGACTTGGGTTCCCTATAGAAGGAGCATTCAAAGCCTTGAAATGTTCCACCAAAGTTTCCTTCGCCGAATTCTTCGGATGCACTGGAGTTCGGATCATGTTACAAATGTTTCGGTCTTGCAATGCTTCAACTGTAAATCATAGAAGATATGGTTGTAAAGGCGAAATAACAGTGGACCGGGCATGTGATATGCATGGGCAATCTTAGACTCCTAAAACGTGTCTTGTACGGGGAAGTGGTGGGCAAGCGAAGAGTTGGTGGGCAGAGAAAGCGCTATAAGGACAATCTGCGAGAGTCGCTTACTTTGTGTGGGGGACCTGAGGACTGGACGCAGGTAGCTCGGGACCGTGAAGGGTGGAGAGCCGTATGTTTTCGGGCTGATGGCGTTTCAGTGGCTAGACGTGTGAGAAACATGCGTTAGCATGGCCAGGTGGCTCAGCAGGGTCCACATGTCTGTGACATTTGCGAGAGGGAGTGCGCATCTAGGATCGGGCTGTTTTCTCATAGAAGGTCACATGATCGACGTAGAAAAACGGTTCAAGATTAACGTTGGAGTGGCGAGGGGATCCTCGACTACGAACCCGGCAACAACGACGATGGAATAACAAAATAATTTGTCATTAAATATTCTAAAATGGAGTTTTACAAAATTAAATTCAAAACCTTTGATAAACCCAACTTATTAATGTTGTAAAGGTAACATCTAAAATCGAATCCTTAACTCCTGGTCGGAAGACATATATTTTCCCAACGACGATGTGATGGTCGTCAGAACAATGAAGGTCCATTATGTACGAGTAATAAACACTTCTTTACTTCGCTTGTTTCTTATTAAAATTTCAGGCGAAAAGAGCGTGGAGGGATTCATGGTCGCTGACATGAGCAGAGGTAGATATAACACCTATGCTTTGGAGTGACTAGGTGGAGAAAGCAACGGGCTTGCCTTTGCCACATATTCATCACCCAGCGGAATGCCGAAAGGACTGGAGACGAATGCGATCACAGTGTGTGTCACGTTCATAAGCATTAAGGTCCCGACACCAAAGAAGAAACCGCACTAATTGAGGTTTGTCGAGGCCCCAAGGAAGAAATTATATTTGATTGATCGTCGCAATTACAAAATGCTCACCGGCCAAAATCGGTGATCCCATATAAGAGTCTGTGATGCCAACCTGGCAAATTATACATCCATGGTCAGTATTCGGTTTCCATGAGTGATTTATTCAGAATTGAAGACAAATCAAGTCAACTAGAAATGACTATAATCACATCTTAGATCGTGCTATGAGGTATCTATGACTATGCGGAGGTGCAACAGACATTACGAAAAATTGTCTAATTAATATCACTCTCGGTATATCACGACTATGCTGAAGATTTCCCCGATTGTGGATCTAATGGCTTCCAAGAGTTTGGTCATGAGCTTCTTATCTGGTCTATAAATTTAGATCTGATTCAACAGGAAATTGATTATATATTTTTTTTGTTAAGTGTTTTTTTCTCTCGCACTTTTGATTGTCTATCATCGACTTAAATAAGCTTATCAATTTGATATGCTACAATTTATTTTGTCTGAATTCAGTTTGTATTTTTATCAAATTGTTTCCTTGTGATTAAGGATCATGAATTGACAGTTTCACTTAGAGTTGCGTTGTTATAAGGCGGTAGTTTTTGGACGGGATTTTCATGTTAATATTTTAAGTACTGTAAAAGTTGTGAAATTTCACGAACAGCTGCTGTTCGGACTTATGAGAAATTAAGTGATTTATAATTTTTTATGCATGGATTTCGCAGATACAAGTCAGTGGTTCCAAAACACCTAGTAGGATGACTTATATAAATCATTACTTTGGAAATAATATACTATCATTTTAATAAAATAAAAAAAAATGTTAATTATTACAAAAGAAAATCAAAGGTATTTTTATTTATTTATTTACGAGTATTATTACATATGACAAGAAATATACACAATTTACGAAAAAACAACAGGTAATTTAATTTGGACATACAATTTTAATGGATCCGGGTTTGTTGCCTTTCATTTGTTTCACTGAGCCGTTTAACATTTTCATTTCAATGAAAAAAATACCAAAATTATTTTAAAATCATAATAAAAAACCAGTATTTTTTCAAAAATAAGTCCAGCCTTCAAACCAATCAAACAAGATCATGTCCAAATTTACCAATCATAGCTTTCCGATTGTGTCTAACTTCATATCAGTTCACCAGCAACTGTCAGTTTTAAATCGTAGGTGCATTGTAATGTCATTATACAGCTTTATCTACCTACATATATTTATAGTAATTTTGTAACACTTTACTTAAATAAAATAATAATTGGGTAAAGTAAAAATAAAAATTAATTACTTTACCCAATTATTATTTTATTATTTTTTGTATAATATTTTGCAGAGGAAACAAATTTGTCCAGGAAAAAGGTTTGAAAGATGGAGGAGAGGCGATTGAGATGGTATGGGCACGTTGGACGCAGAACACCCTATCACATTGTGAACCAGGCAATCTCCATGGATCTTCCTCGAATAACAACCAGAAGAAGACCAAAGAATTCATGGGTAGTGCAAAAAGATAACCTGATGCAGAGGCACGGCCTGGGGGACGTAGTCCGGGACAGAAGAGCATACAACCTGAGGACGAGGAGAGCTGACCCCAACAGTCTTCGCAGACAGTGAGTTGGGATGGAGTCAGGGAGAAGAAGATTTTTTGTATAATATTTTTGAAATCGAACAAAAATCATCATGTCTTAGAGCTGCTCAATCAAAAAAGATTAATGTAGAACTGTTCACTCAAAAAGGATCATGTCCATATTTTAAACTAGAATAACTATTTTAATTATTATGATTCGATTTTAAACAACAAATCAAGTCACCTTAAGCAATTTTAAGGATTTCAGATATTTTTACAATGAATTATTATGTCATATAGTTATAGTCATTATATGTCATTCATATAGTTATAGTCATTATTATGTATTATGTCATTATTATGTCATATAGTTTAATGTAAACCGGTTTTTTGCGATTTCCCAACATTGTGATTTGGTGAACATGATCTTTTTTTGTGTTGCTTATAGTTAAGGCATTAACGTTGTGGAGGTTTAAAGACACTGTCATTTATTTTTATCAAACACTATTTATTCCACTTTTTTTGTGACGGTATAACCCTACCGGTTTCAAGGCTTCCACCTCATCTTCAGGGGAGCACAAACAAGACTCTTGTTTGTGCTCCCAGATATTGAGGTGAAAGCCTTGAAACCGGTAGGGTTATACCGTCACAAAAAAGTGGAATAAACAGTGTTTGATAAAAATAAATTACAATGATCTTTTTTTAATATTACCTCCTCAAATATTAACTTAAGAAGTCTCTTAAGGGTTTTTACGTTGTCAAGTTATTTTATTTCATCCAGTGTTGAATACCTTTTTGATACGTTCTCTTTCTACAGTCTATATTTTGCTTTTCAAAGTTGATGGATAATAAAGTTGCTTCAATAAGATATTTATATAATTATATACGATTGACTACAACATGGCTAAGATTGTATTCAAAACATTATTAATATTCAAAATCATAATTCTTCCATCTTAAAATCTAGATTAAATCTAACATTTCCTTAGAATTTGTCTTCACCGACATCGGTCATGACAGGCGCCAGCTAGTCGCCAGTTTCCCGTGATATGTCTTTGGAGACATTATCTTCCCATCTTGTTATTAATATGCCGTTTCTTTGATCATGCATATTGACTATCTCAAGGAAATAATAAGTAGGACTCTGGTCTTCCACTCGGAAGTATCGAGATCGACGAAAAGAAAATAATTAAAGGGTCCCAAACCGTCCAAAGAGTACGTCTGGTAATACTCGAACGGCCTAGAGGTGTGCAAGTGTTGTTGCCTATTCAAGTGTGATAGTATTTTCAACACATACGATGGCGAACTGTGAGCTACTTGCATAATGCAGTGGTTCTCAACTACTCTCTTAAACATAGTCATATCATCAATTTGGTTGTCAGAAGAATAATACGAATAAATGAAAAAAAAAGATTCAGTCGTTTTGTAACATAAGGTGTATTGTATAATATTGTTTCATAATATTGTTGTATAAAGTACAATTTGGTGGATTTATTACTATGCGGCTATTTTTAAAACCAACAACACAACTGTTAAAGATGCTTTTAGTAAAAATCAGGCTGGAATATTTTAAAGAAGTATACCACTGGAAAGACAGGCAGGCGTTTTTTTTACTTAGTCATGGAAGCCATCTTATGATGAGAAGTTTGAGTTCGTACATTACATGATTGTATCTTGAACAAGCTCGCACGAACAAGTTCAAACATCATATTTTAAAAAAAATATTCAAAGTGATCCAACTCTTGTATGTAATTGAATATCAGATGACCCAAATCTGATAATATTATTAAAACAAGTATTCAAAATCATCACACTCCAGTATATAATTGAATGTCCGATGACCCAAAGATGATAATATTATTAAAAAAAGTATTCAAAATCAGCCAACTCCAGTACACAATTGAATATCAGATGACCCAAAGCTGATAATATTATTAAAAAAAGTATTCAAAATCATCAAACTCCAGTACCAATTGAATATCAGATGACCCAAAGCTGATAATATTATTAAAAAAATATTCAAAATCATCCAACTCCAGTACACAATTGAATATCAGATGACCCAAACCTGATAATATTATTAAAAAAAAAGTATTCAAAATCATCAAACTCTAGTACACAATTGAATATCAGATGACCCAAACCTGATAATATTATTAAAAAAAAAGTATTCAAAATCATCAAACTCTAGTACACAATTGAATATCAGATGACCCAAACCTGATAATATTATTAAAAAAAAAGTATTCAAAATCATCAAACTCCAGTACACAATTGAATATCAGATGACCCAAACCTGATAATATTATTAAAAAAAAAGTATTCAAAATCATCAAACTCTAGTACACAATTGAATATCAGATGACCCAAACCTGATAATATTATTAAAAAAAAAGTATTCAAAATCATCAAACTCCAGTACACAATTGAATATCAGATGACCCAAACCTGATAATATTATTAAAAAAAAGTATTCAAAATCACCAAACTCTAGGACACAATTGAATATCAGATGACCCAAACCTGATAATATTATTAAAAAAAGTATTCAAAAGCATCCAACTCCAGTACACAATTGAATATCAGATGACCCAAAGCTGATAATATTATTAAAAAAAGTATTCAAAATCATCCAACTCCAGTACACAATTGAATATCAGATGACCCAAAGCTGATAATTCCAATAACCGTGATGGTAAAACTGGTATCCATCAAATAATCAAAATAGTTCATTCAAGTGGCAGACAATTATCTTACAAAGGTTTTGTTTTTTCAAAACGTTTTCCTCCCCTTTTCTTTAATAACAGTCGAGGAGTTGTCTCACACATGCTCAAGAGTTAAAAACATGCATAACAAACTTAACTGATAAATAGGCTTTTTAAACAGATACTCATAGATTCACGTTTGTTATTTTTTCTAGTTTGTAAAAAATATAAATACTCATAATTCAATTTCTAATAAATCTGTCTATTCCATACAGTTATATATTGAATTCAACTAACGATTATTGAATAAAACGTATAGATTTTGAATTGCATCTTATACGCAAATGTATTTATTGCATATTTGTTTTAATAATTTGATGTAAATAGATCTGGTGGATTTATCGCTTTAAAACAATTTCATTCAGTCAATCAGCTTTTGTTTCAAAATTATTATCAGTATCCAAGACCGTTTAATATTTACGTAGATTTATATGTGAAAGAACGAACATACATAATATATCAATTGTCGAATGGGAATGTACACGTATGCGCATTGATGTGTAATGATGACACTGTAGTGTTGGCGGAGAATGAAATTTTTTTTAAATAAATTTTTCTATTTTTATTTACGTATGGCAAGAAATTATACACAATTTGCGAAAAAAACAATAGGTAATTTAATTTGGATACACAATTTTAATGGATTTGAGTTTATCGCCTTTCATTTGTCCTGTCCCTAGTAAACTAGGCTTTTGCCTGTATTTCATTGAGGACAGATGAATTACAGAGATTGATAAGTAAATTGTATGAGAGATATTAAGAGAATGAATATTGCGAAATTTAAAGTTATAGTGATAGTAAAACGTGAAAGGAAAAGTAAATGGAATATACGAGTATATATGGACAATGAAAAAATAGAGCAAGTTGACGGAGCCTGCTATTTGGGAAGTATTTTTTTAAGGCGATGGAAGTGTTACGTAAGTGATGGGAAACAAAGTCAATGGGGCACCAGAACATATATATTTGAATCGGACAGTATCAACAACTTCCAAGATAATATTGTGATGCCAACTTTCCTGCCTGGAAATGAAATGTAGACGTGGAAAAGGCTGAGAGAAGCCGAATAAATGCTGTAAAAATGCATGCACTTAAAATAATACGTAGGGTGACAATGTATGAAAAAATACGGGATATAGTGATTTATGATGAATGAGAACTTAAGGCCGAAGTGTTGAGTAAAATAAAAAAGAGGTAAGGAGAAGTTGATTTGGGTGTGTAAACCGAATTAATAAATAAATCGTAATGATACTCTATGCTGCTCGACATTAAATCATACATCGCTGTAAAAAATTACAAAAAATAGTTTTATATATTGTAAAATACTGTCTAACGAAAGGCTTCAGCAGATAAAATCTGCTGATCGTGTTGGAAAATTCATCTCCTGACCAACAAAATTATGGGTTTGATATATTAAGAGTGTGTGCTTACTGAAGTGCAAGAACTTGCGCACTTTAAACTGATAAACGCAATGGCGTATTTCACCTACAAGATGGCCGTCAATTATACTCGATCACGAGAGATGATAGCCTTAAGGGTGTTCGATTTCTACACCTTTAGTCATTCACCCTTCCCACTAGAATTGATATATCAAGATTTGAGTTCTCCCTACGCACTATGTGTTCAAAGTGTCGATTCTTCTAGCACACAGAGTAGAGATAGACTTGAGTAAAATAAACCAAAGATACATCTCAAGGAATAGAGGAATTGTATTGTATTACACTTTTGTTATATACAGTACAACCTGACGGGCTTATTTCCACGTGGCAATCTCTTTCAACCAACCAGAATGATATTAAAGTGGCCTTAAGTGAAAACTAGACTGGAATCCTTTTTTTTTAAATCTGGGTTCCAGCGGCATTTGAATCCGCAACCTCCGGGCTTGATGACAGCATCTTAGCAACTAGGCAACGGAGGTCGTCAATAAGAATGGGAATGGCATATGAGTAAGGGATGAAGAATATTTTGAGATAAATAATGTTTTTTTTTATTTTGAGATAAATACCATTAGCCTATCCACATTTTGGAGATACCATTAGCCTATCCACATTTTGGAGATACCATTAGCCTATCCACATTTTGGAGATACCATTAGCCTATCCACATTTTGGAGATACCATTAGCCTATCCACATTTTGGAGATACCATTAGCCTATCCACATTTTGGAGATACCATTAGCCTATCCACATTTTGGAGATACCATTAGCCTATCCACATTTTGGAGATACCATTAGCCTATCCACATTTTGGAGATACCATTAGCCTAACCATATTTTGGAGATACCATTAGCCTATCTACATACACATACATGAATAAATTTCAGGCTGATTTTCATCACTCATTCAGCTATACATTCTTTTATAACCGAAACTTAAATTGCATTTATCTCAAAACTCAATATTTGCACTTAAATGATTTTCGCAGAACAACGACGATATATACCATCACGCTATTTCCCTGTTGGGGTATCCAGAAAGGACCAAGTGCCAGACTTTCCTATATCGAAGCATATACTTCATCTCATCTACGAGTACATGGTAATATTCCTTTATTTTCTCTAATCTTTCCTTTTCATCGCTCATATTGAACATAACTTATTTAATAATCATGTTTTGACATTCAACACTTAAGATTTGTTTTAAAAAAAATTAAATATATTATTTAAAAAAAAATTAAATATATTATTTAAAAAAAAATCCCTAATTCCATCCCTGTCAAAGGAGTTCTGGGCCGGCTCACACGGGCCCTTGTATTTATTCTTCTTATTTATTCTCAGATTGATTTTTATTTAGCGTCCTGCTCGCGTCGTTCCTCTTACTCGCGCGCACCTGAGCTCGTATATGGCCTTCCCTGTCCCTTGCCTTCACTCGGGAGGTGAAAAACGTGTTCGTGGACATCTTACAGAGGAACAGGAAATGACAGTTTTTATTATGAGTTCAAGTTTATAATTTAAAAATTAATTTACAGTACTTTTTCATGAAAAAAGTTAAATTCTTTTTACTGCCTTAGTAAAAAAATGACATAAAAAAAATAGTAGATTAAATTGAAAAAGAAGAACATTTTTATATGAAAATGTTTGACGTAATGTAAAGTATGGGTAAAATGCTATAATAGATTAGCGAATGAAAAAAAAAACTAAATGAAGGAACAGGTGTTGACAAAGTTAATTAAAATTTTTCTATCTCATAGAATATTTCATAATATTTTTACAAGTCACAAAAAGAAGTCGGCACTGGATTTACAATGATGATAGGATGATCAGAGACAGAATCATATACATACCAACACACGAAATCCCTGAAGGATATCGCATGCCAGGAAGACCGTCTAAAAGATGGAGAGACAACTGGTTTTATGACTAATAATAATGATGTTGGTAACAACAGATTCAAAATCTACATCAAGAAGAATAATAATTATGAAAATAAAAATAATCTAGTAAACTTCAAAACCCTTGTTTATTAATAACTATCAGTGCATGATACGTAGATATTTAACACATGATCAAGTTACATAAAAAAAATCCTGTAATTAAAACCGATTCGTGATCCACCAGTTATTATGTTGACCAGATTACGGCACCGATAACATTTTGAATAGATGTATATAGGAAATAGTTGCAGCGATAACTCCTTATATTTAATTTTTCTCGGGAAGATCAAATAAATTGTGTACTTATCTTTTATAAAAGTATAAAAAAACTTTCCGTAGACTTGCAATAACTTAATGCAACAAACCTTTTAAAAATAACTAGGCAATAATCATGACAGTTTTATCAAACGATAAAATTTAACGTGAAGCAAAAAGCTTGAAAATTTTACTACCAGAATCCGACTAAAAATTGGCAAACAGTACTAAATCAAACATTTAATTCTAAATGAACATTTTGGTATAATCGGTATTATTTGAAGATTTTTTGCAAGTGTAATCTTTATTTCGTTTACTTTGTTTTCTTTATATTTTTATCAAACATCCATCTATAAGATTCAAACAGTACTTGACGATCACCGCAGTCTATTTGGTAAGATGCTGGATTTTCAATTCGGGGACATGGATTCAATTCCTTATGACATAAAAAAGGGTAACTCTTGTAAAAAATCTCATTTAGTATCAATACTCGTGTGCGCTAGACGTGCGTGAGTGTTTTTACATCTAGACGTGTGGTAAAATTCCCAATACGTGCGGTGACAAACTGCGAGTTTTGCTTACTTTAATGGTTCTAAAGTCTAAAGGCTCGATATAAGGAGCCGAAAACAATGTTATCTCCTGGCCTTGAATTTATTGAATAACAATACTTAAAACAGAGCGTAAACGATTACAAAATTATAGTAAATTTGTGTAACACATGATGACTCATTAGTTAATCTAATCGAACTGATTTCGTCAGGAACACGATATTCCATCAAAGAGCTGCAACAAATAGAGAGTTGCTGATCAACACCCGAATTAGGAAGGTGTCACACTTGGGATATGTTCTGTGTGGTTCCAAATAGCCCGCCCTGCTGTTTACTCTCAAGGGAAAATTTGAGAACTGTCGTGGTACTGGAAGAAGACAGATACCCTGGTTCCGTAAAGCTCTTAAGTGAACTAAAATACAACGATTCCAAGAGCTGTTCTATAAGGCACAGGAAATAGTGACTTTTGTCTAAGTGATACCCAACGTCGATGCCTAAATGCCATGAGAAGAAGAAAAAAAGGCTATCAGGATATTGTTGAGCATGATACAAGGGTCAGTATCAAAAGAGGTAATGTTTGTTCTTTATACTAATTATATCAGTGATGTCATTGTCTTTGTTCTTTAATGCCGAACCAAGCCGAATGTATAAGTATTATATATCGGAAGATTTACAAAATTTACTTTGTAATTAATTTTCTTTTTGTAAGTTTATTGCAGTTTTCTTAACAAATTTGTTCATCTAAATATATGCAGATGTGGCAGACAGATAGAAGAATGTGTGTGAACACATATGCAGATGGAAGTAACTTATTCTAATAGTTCTAACCACTACTTTCCTATCTTTTCTATTTAAATTCTACCTTTCCTATTTACATTCCACCTTTATTTATTTTGTAATTTAAAAAAAAATTGTCAGTAAAAAGGATTTCGAATTCCGAGTTAGAGCGCTTTTAATGAGAGTGTGTTCTATAAACGGTGTTGTATAATTTGTCATTTTATTATTATTATTAAAAAAAATATCAAAATTTATTTATAATTTTAAAATAAAATACTAAAAAAATATACCAAGAAGTCCCTCTGTAATGCTACCGCGAACTAGTTCACGGACGAAATAACGAACCACCTTACCCAAAGATTCTACCCGAATATTTTACATCTCGCTCAAATTTCAACGGGCAGGATCTCGACATCACGCTCGCACCCGCTCACATGCGGTGATTTTTTTACCAAGCCGACCATTAGCCGAGTGTTTTTTTAATATTTTATTTTCGATACTTATATGGACTTTGTGTGTTAACCCTTCGGAGTATTCAATACCTTCCGGATTCAAAAGGAACCAACTCCATTTTAACCGACATCCGATTTTGCATATATCGCTTAATATTCATAGAGCTTATATTAGTGTAAATTTAGTGTGTCTTGTGTGGTAGTTTTGAGGAGATTTTTTTAGTTTTTTCGAGAATTGCCCACAAATATTAACGTATGGTCATTTTAAACAATTTTATCGTCCAGTCATGTTGACCGACAGTCGTGGTTGGTAAAAAAATATCTATCTTTACGTCCCGAAAGGGTTAAAACCGTCGTGTGTTTATATTATTATATCTGAAATGAAATCGGATACAAGTGCCAACATCATTTTTGGTTCTTAGTTGAAAAATCCCTATTTACTCTATTTAAGTAGTTAGGTCTTTTTTATAAAACTTATATTGATTTAGGAGGATTACACAAGGTTAAATAACTTGAGGTAGTAAATTAAGTGACAAATATATTAGTTAAAGTAACATAGCATATAACAAGCATATTTTTACTAGGTTTACCGATGTAAATGGAATTCGTATACGACATTGAAGACCACCTTAGCTTAGTTGGAGAGACGCCTGGCTGATGAGATACCCGGGGGTTGCGGGCAACGTTTCCTCTATGGTGTGCGCGTGTGCGGCCACACATCTGTTAAAAAAATTATCCATACATATGTTACCATCTTCCGCACATATCTCAAAGAAAGGAACTTTTAACCATATTTTGTTTTGCGTAATTATATATTTTATGGTGGGTTCTCAGGTTCCTTTCTTTGAGATGTGTGCGGTACATGGAAACACCATATATAATAGAGTCCACGCGGCGTAAGGAAAGAATCTCCTGGACTCCAACAGAAAGGAACATTATCGAGTAAGATTTTTTTTTTATATGTAAGCTACATACTTGAAAAATGTAATTTATGATTTCATGGTACATAATGTTGACAACTTAGTTTTATCTATGCATGAATATATCATACATATTTGCGCACTTTTCTCTTTTTTTCTTGCACATATATGGTAAGTTGATGGGTCACACACATAATGAAAAGAATAGGGGGAACGTGGTTGCGGGTTCGATTCTCTTTGGATGTAATATAAAAAAAAAGATTCCCCGTTGATTTTCACTCAAGGCCCTTAACACTTGCCACCCTGTGATGGATAGAGAGTGACCAGGACTTATATTTTATTTGATTATTCGAAGTTTTAATACACGATAAAATGATTTTTATAGCTTAAAACAAAAATAACCTAGCAGATTTTGCATAATTTTAATTTAAAATATATATTTTCACAGGACGCTTAGCGTCCAGCACAATGGCTGGCGGATTCTTTTAGCACAATAAGGCAAGTGTCAAACAGTATTTTTTGTTAGAATATATATACGTATACGACGAAAGTATAATAATACAACAGCACAATTATAAAGAAATAACATGTTCACTAAAGGCCTCTTTTACAATTTTCAGTTTTGTTGAAAGAGGTTGTCGCATGGCAATAAGCCCACCCGATTGTATTTTTAATAGCAAAAGTGTAAAGCAATATAATATATTTTTTAAAAGTATGTAAAAATGGTATTCTTATTTTTTTGCTTTCTATGGGGTGATTTGGATGATTTTTTTTACACACATACCATCGTGCTATTTTCTTGTCAGTGTAGGTAAAGAAGACAAGGCGTCAGAATACTATCTGAACACACATCCTTTGCCTTTTCTACCTATATATATAGACTTTTTCATACAACTCCTTCGATTTCTGTGACTTTTACATTTTCTACTTTCAAAACATTATTGAATTTATCCAACCACGCTTTCCTTGGTCTCCCTCAACCACGTTTGCACTGTGTATATGTTTTGTTAGTCTTTGTTTATTCAGTCGTTCTACATGCTCAAACCATTTCAGGTTTATGCCTACATAAAACATCGGGTTTATGACTACATAAAAATCTTTATCCACAATCCAGACAAGACTTACGTTATTTTGCATTCTTTTTTTTTAAACAAAGTAATATATTATGCAAATATTTATCAAGGCTATACCTATGTACAAATTTATTACTTAACTAATCTTATTTATATATTATAATTCATGAACTTACTTAATCTTATTTTCCTACATGTTATTTTATTTTTATATTTTATAATCTTAATATATGATTTCTTAGAAATAATTAACACCTACATACTACTAATAACTAGATAACAATTCTTACAACAAATTATTTAGCAAGAACAAGTCAACTCGTTCAGGCTACTTGTATTCCATCACATTCACTCAGACCTTGCTCGTCCCAGCTAATACTGTAGGTGGACTAGTCAGGCAACAGATAATGCTTCGGGAGCTTGTGCTTATAACGGAAGGGTAGGTCGGATTTACTCTCGTAAGGCCCTAGAGCAGCGACTAAGGGATTGCTGTGATATTGTTGACTTTTATAGAACTATTATTTTGTATTCATTTCCCGAGTGTATTTTAAATAAATTATTATTAAAGAAAAAGACAGTTTTTTCCACGTTTAAGACTCATATTATGACAAATCAAGGTATACCACTAACTAAAGAAAGTTCTTTTTTTTAATGTCGCTTAGCGTAATAATCTTGATATCTGCCCTAACATCAGAGGTAATATAGCAAGCGTCAACGATCTCGCGAATAGTTGACTTGATATTTATTAACACACCGTTATTAAACATAATTTCAGGGATCATTTCACCTGAATTTATTTAGTGGTGCTTCTGAGCTTTGTTTTATAGATTCAAAAGCTGCTTATTCACATTTTTATCGAGATATATCAATAATTTTAATCAACTCACTGCAAAGTTACATCAGACTTAGTGGATCACGGTGTTTATACATACATGTATATGTTGCTGCAAAAAAGTGTTCTTATATATTACAAAATAGAGCTTTTTTTTAAGAATAGATATGACTGAAGTCATAGATATCCTTATACCCCCGAATAATAGGCGGAAAAAATGCCTGTGTCATTCGAGGGGAGTAGCACGGCGTGGGGTTCAAACTCACGACCTTCCGCACGGAAGTCCAGTGCGTTACCGTGGGGTCATGCACCTCACATTACATTACAAGTCATCTATATATTATTATTATATATGTTAAAAATATTATATGAAATTCAGGTTAACAGTTAAAGAAATAAAAATGTATGAAAAATCAAGTTCATTTGATAATTTATTGCAGAAAAAAGTTTTAAATTGTGTTCTTATTACGAGTATATACTAATACTTAACAAACTTTCTCAAATCCCACACGACAGCTCTCTCACAAACCCTTTCCTTACAAACATTGGAATATAGCAAGGACGTGCCCTAGCTCCCATTCTCTTTGACATCTTCGTCAAATTGGAAGCCATAGATGTTGCCATCCACTATAGATACGATGCAAACTCTTTAATTACATTCGTCTTCGTGCTAAAACTTGAATAATTTATGTCTACGATCTACAGCATGCCAACGATTGTGCTCTGATTTTTTATTCTACTGAATATCTGCAAGAAATATTTGATACCTATATATGTTATGGGTCTATGAAGCACTTGGGAAATAAGGATGTACTGCATGAGTTGCATAAAAACATAAATGCTTTGCACAACTGCGAGCAAACAACAGCAGATTGAGCCAACATTAGAACTACTGTTGATAGTTATTATATAAAAGAAAATGTAGCATGGTCCCTGTGACGTTTCACAAATTTGTCCCAATACAACCTTGTGACGACGTTCAGTAATTTTAATTATTTTATCAACTTTAATACGAGTATAAGCCTCGATTCTAATAAATAGCAAGTTATTTAGGTAAATACATTACATAAAACTAACAATAATGATAAATTAATATATCTTGTTACAAATTTCCAAAAATATGCCAGTTTATAAAAATCAAATAATAATTGGCGACGTTCATCAAAAGTCATTACATCAGTCTGCATTGGCTAGGGATGGGGTGTACGATAATTGGATTTTCGATTTTTTTTATATATAAAATTAAATGTTCGTAATTAGTATTAATTCATAGTGGATCTTGGCCTATTTAAAGATATACACAAATCATACAACACATTAGAAAGTCAGTATAGTGAAAATTAGGAATTAAAACGTCCGTTTAGAGAAAAACAATTTATCGATTTATAAAAAAACGATTCGATTTGTAAAAAAAATGATTTTACCCCATCCCTTTGAGATATGACATTTCAAACGTCACAGGGACCATGCTACATTTTCTTAAAAATATAGACTCAGTAAAAAAAGAATACACAACAAGCTCTTCGTCCTTTATGAAACATGATACGCATTGGCTTACATAATCATCCCTGGTAGTACCAACCAGATTCTTACCAGATTCTAACCATAAACATTATTTTATTTCTCTTTTCTAGCAAAATAAGTTTCATATGCAATTTGTCATGGGTGCTTTATTTATTTAACACTTTTATTGCAATACAATCTGGCGCGCTTATTGCTAGGCGGCAATCTCTTCCAACCAACCAGACAAAAGTAAATGAAGCAAGTTACATGGTCGCATAAATCATTCAAATGACTATCCATCCCCACGAAATCCATAAACACATACGTGAGCACATGCCCACGAACCCCACAAAGGCGGACAATCACCCGAACATTATTTTCCATATAAAGTGAGATATCATCAATCAAAAGGAAAGGAATGGATGGTGGAGAGGAAAGGAAAAGAAAAATCAGGAATGAAACACGTTATTTTCATCATCATCATCATCAATGGCACTACAGCCCATTGTGGGCCCCGGCCTCCTCCAGCAGTCGTTGCCATTCCCCCCTATCCTGGGATGCACTCCTCCAGCCCCTGATGCCAATCACGTTTGCATCATTCTGCACCCCATCCATCCACCTAAGCTTTGGTCTGCCCACGCTACGTCTTCCTTGGGGCTTGGAAAAGAGTACTTTGTTACGCATTTCCTCTTCTCCCATTCTTGCTACATGCCCCGCCCAACGTAGTCTCCCAATTTTGATATATTTTATAATGTTGGGCTCTTTGTATATGCTGTATAACTCCTCATTATATCTCACTCTCCAAGATCCATTTTCCTGTATGGGTCCGAATATTTTTCTGAGTATTTTTTTTTCAAATATTAGAAGGGAAGATTCGTTCTTCTTACTCAATACCCAGCATTCAGGCCCATATGTGAGGACAGGTCGTAGCAGTGTCTTATAAATGGTAAGTTTTGTCCTTCTGAACAACAACCGAGATATAAGGTGTTTTCTCAGACCAAAGAAGCATCTATTTGCCATGAATATTCGACGTTTAATCTCGATAGATGCATCATTAACACTTGTCACTATGGATTGTTATTTTACTGACTAGAAATTAAAAGTTTTTTCAGTCGCTTCTTAAGGCATGCCAAGGACGGAGCGAGTCTTATATTGGTTCGTAACTGATTCCAGAGTCTCACTGCATGGACAGTAAAGGACGACGTAAAAAAATAGGAGCGGTGAACTGGAAAGGCCAATAAACGATCTCTGTTTGAGCGTAGCGCTAATCCATGATTGGAAAGACGCTGAAAATTTTCGGCGAGATAAAAGGGCGCGGCGGGACAGTTAAGGATGTTATACAATAAAGACAGTATGTGATTTGGCGTCTATTTCTAACATTCAACCAGTTCAATGCCTTCGGGTATTAAGTTATATGGTCGTACTTTCGTAGGTTGAAAATGAATCATAGACACACATTTTAAAGACGCCCCCTTTATTTGTCATCTATCAAAGAAAAACTTAAGAAGCCTTTAATTTTCTTAACCAAAAGTCTTCCAGCACTCTAGATGATGACTATTCTACCAGATATAGTAATTCATTCCGAACTACAATCGATAAAATTGAGATTTTTGCTCTGTTTACATAATAGCTTCCTTTCTAAATGTATTTTCTTTTTCATCGCTTTAACACACATGTGTGATTTCAGAATATATATTTATATGTTATCAATAAGCCTATATTATTTATTAATTAAAATTTTATAAATCACTCATATAACAAGATTCATTGCTTGTTCTGAGACAGCTGACTTATATTCACAAAATTAACATACAAACACATACAAATAGTAAAATTAACATACAAACACATACAAACAGATTCAAGTTACAACTGTTCATGCGATTCGAAAACACAGCCAAAATTGGGTAATGGTTTTTTTTCCGTATTATCAAAATTTGGACTCTTATTTTTTATTTCTCTTTTTACTATGGCAATAAATTAGGGGTGGTGTGTGCAGTTATTATTTTAACAATTTTCGTACATTGAGTTAATAGTTACATTAGCAGTTTATTGACTATCGTTTTATTTTTTGGACTATAATTTAAGTGCACAAGAAGACGTCCTCTCGGCCGAGTTTCCCTTTTGTTTGGTGAGGGGTGTGAGTCGATTGGGAGGATGTTATGACATAAGCCCAGACAATTTGATAGCTTCTCTCAGAAGTTAATTTTATTTTCCATTGTCTTAATATATATTTAAGAAAATTTTTATAATACACTTATACATACTATGTTGCTTTCATTAAATCTATATATATTTTTTTTTACTAATTCGATTTCTTTATTTGATTCGCCTTAACAAATTTTATCTAAATTAAAGTTTTCGTACACCAAGTTCCTGTTACTAGTGCTTGAAGAGAGTGAGTTAATATATTTTAATTAGAATAGTTTTCATAAAAATAATAGAACATTGAGTTTCGTATGTCCCCATCGTTGAAATTTTTTAAAAGAATTTTTATCTCGATTTTGGTTCTAGAAAATATGCGTATAACGTAAATGATATAATTTCATATTGACGAGTGAAACGGATATAACGTAATTCTTTGTTTATTTACGATTCAAATTTAATAACTCAATTCTTTAAGGTAAATTGAATGATAAATATGATTACAACTTCACTGTGGGTTCAGTATGATCCACTGAAATTTCTCATTTGTTACGCAATTGGCTTGCGTAGCTTAATCATAGGGTATATACTCTGATTGGAACTAATCAATTCTATATTTTATGCTGAAGGTAGGTAAAACATATTTTAAAATAATCATTATAAGTTATACCGATGGGCTAGTGATTCTTTTTCTTGGTCATGTTGTTAATAATAATATTAAGAAGTATGGCTCAGAATGCGGGGCTATGTATGCATGGCTCAGAATGCTACGTACAGCTATGTACAGCTCCTACTCTAGGCAACTTGAAACAGCAGAAATGCGAATACTTAGGTGGTCGGCAGGAGTATCACTAAAATATAGAATTAAGAGCTCACGCATTCGTGGTAGCCTGGGGGTCACTGACATAAACAGTAAGCTGGAAGAGCGACAGCTGAGATGGTACGAGCACGTAAAACGGAGACCACCAGGCCATATGGTAAATCAGGCAATGTCTGTGGATCTTCCACGACAACCGTCCAGAGGAAGACCAAAGAACTCCTGGATAACACAATGCTCCAAAATCCTGCAGAAAAACGTCCTAGATGAAAGCGACACCCAGAACCGAAGAACATACACCCTGAGAACGAGAAGAACCAACCCCAACAGCCTACCTAGGCAACGAGTTAGGACAGTGCCAGGAAGAAGAAGAAGGTCATGTTGTTAATAATTAAGAGTCTGTGTTCCCTAGTTATACGAAATTAAGTTGATGATCAGTCTTCAATTCCCCTGGTCTTTAACCATGTAATTTTTTATATTGTGCGTTATTTTATGAGACACACAGTCACTTACTGCATAGTCGTCATAATCTGTTCATTGTTATTTTTGTTTGTGTTGCATTTTTTCCTTTTCATTAGTAAAAAATACATACATCACTGAAAAAAAAACAATTTATTAAGTTAAACATTCAAAAATATGCCAGAAAAAAACGCTCCAGCTATTAGAATAAACAATGGCATAAAAATTTGCTTTACTATTATATAATCTGTAATAATATTGCAATATACATTCACAACGTTTGAATTGAAGTTAATAAGAATTTTATTTCTTAACGACTACATTTTGCACAATATACTATTTAAGTTAAAAAGTTTAACATATTGTAGAAAATACGGTTCCAGAATTAAATAAAAAAAGGCAAGTACGAGTTATACCGTGATATTTGATACGAACTAATGAATTTGAAAAGAAGGAACATATTGAGATGGTTTGAACATATTATGGATGGAATGAATGAAGAAAAAATAAAAAAATATGTATTAAATATATGTATGTGATCTTTTTTTCTTTCGTATGGTACCCTTCAATATACCCGAATAACTTATTGAAGAGCATGGCCAGGAAACAACATATGTTATCGAACAGCCCAGTTATCGAACCTTTGGATTTAGATCTATAGGAGTAAGCATGGAATTTACGGTTCTTCATTAGAGGGGTTGGCAATTCTACCCCGCATGTGAAGATGCAATAACTCTCGAACGAGTGTTAAGTTTAGGACTTGTGAGTATTTTTAACAGACAGGTATTTTTTTTAGTACCGTTGAATTGAACTCAAAACCTCCGGGTAGAAGTCAAGTGTCTCTAGCCCAGGTCTTGTACTTGGTTACTCATGTTACATCTGGCATGTTTATTGCAATAGTTTTTTTTTCTATCGACTAGCTCTGAAATATATGGTTGAACAAAAAAAAGCGAAATTATATACACAAATAATTTATTATTTTTTATTTGATACAAGTTTATATTAATAAAATCAAACAACAAGATTTTTAATCATGTTCAAAATCAAATTATAACGTAATTTTAACAGGAACAATGTTAATCATGCTTCCTGTTAAAATGAAATTAAATCTTTATTGATACAACTGTTGATACAAATTGATAAACTTTATTGATACAACTGAAATGAATCATTGTAATTTATTTTTAACAAACACTGTTTATTCCACTTTTTTATGACGGTATAACCCTACCGGTTTCAAGGCTTTCACCTCATCTTCAGGGGAGCGTAAATAAGTCTTATTTACGCTCCCCTGAAGATGAGGTGAAAGCCTTGAAACCGGTAGGGTTATACCGTCATAAAAAAGTGGAATAAACAGTGTTTGTTAAAAATAAATTACAATGTCTTTAAACCTCCACAACGTTAATGCCTTAACTATAAACAACATATGAAATGAATCAGTTGTATCAATAAAGTTTATCAAGGAGTTTTATTATCAATGTATCCACTAAAACATAAATGATATCGATATCAGAAAATTCATTTGCCAAGGATTTTCCGTGTGCGGGTGGTGACGTTCTTAACAGTTCAGTTCGTGTGATTATAGAAGATTCTTCATGACGAGATGTACAAATTTTGATAAGGTGAAATAAATATTTTCAACATCTTTTTCCTTTATGTGTGGATTTAAAAATGTATATCGAATTTATAATATTAAGATTAAGTTGTGATGTAAAAATAAAAGTTTAAATTACTTGTAGATATCGGAATAGTTAAAAAATATAATGAAAGTGTAATTCCATTTATAGCTGAGATGAAATTAGATTAAAATATGTAAATTAAGTAGCTTTGGCTAGAAACAGGCCTGTATTGAGGAGACCTCTGAGATCATTGAGAAGGTTAATTGTTATTTTATGTTTTCTGAGATTATCGATATTTGATACTCAAAAATTAGGGTTGTGCATTAATTTCTATTTTATTATTTATTTTTTGTGTTATAATTTTCTACATAATTTAATTCAATCCTAATTCTAATTATATCCAGAATTCTCCACATTCGATCACGAAGCCTTCTTTTTTCAAAATATATATCTACCTTTAAGGGTTTGTGTTCGATTTTTGATAGGCACAAATTAATTTTTGTTTTGCTTTTCATAACAGAGTTAGAAACATTTTTCTTACCAACTAAACGCTGGAAGAAATAATTAAATTTTAAAATCACCAGGTTGTACTTGATACAACGAAGATTTTATATAACATAATATATCCCTACGTTATATTACATTGTAATAAATTTTATATAACATAATATATCCATACGTTATATTACATTGTAATAGATTTTACATAACATAATATATCCCTACGTTATATTACATTGTAATAGATGTTATATAACATAATATATCCGTACGTTATAACACATTGTTATAGATTTTATATAACATAATATATCCCTACGTTATATTACATTGTAATATATTTTATATAACATAATATATCCATTCGTTATATTACATTGTAATATATTTTACATAACATAATATATACCTACGTTATATAACATTGTAATAGATTTTATATAACATAATATATCCCTACGTTATATTACACTGTAATAGATTTTATATAACATAATATATCCCTACGTTATATTACATTGTAATAGATTTTATATAATCTAATATATCCCTACGTTTTATTGTTTTGTAATAGATTTTCGTTCTAAAATCTGGTGGATTTATTGTAATATGGATACCTGTTTTATATCAACCAGAAATACAAAAATATTAAAAAGGCCTTAAGTGAATTCCCGATTGAAACCCTTTTTAATAAAATTTGTAACCAATTGAACTCGAGCCCATAACCCCTGGATTTAAAGACTGGTGTATAAATACAATCCGTAAAAATTTGGCTAAGTAAATAGTTTCTCGTTTGGAGGCTGAATTTGTCGAATTACTAATTACCAATCATCAATAGGAAGATTTTGAAGGGTACCACAGGTAATAAAAAGACTCCGAAAATGTACGTAAGCCTCTATTTGGAAAACATGCGTTTTTCAAATAGGCCACAAAATACGTCCCAGTGCCTAGTGATAATGTTGTACCTTGGCTTTCCTGGTTCATTTAATGACACATTAATTTAAGATGTGGTAAACCTAGTTTTCATTTGAATAAATTGTTTTGTTTGTGTTAATCACTAAATGTAATTAATACGTTTTTCCTGGTTTTAAATTTAACAGAATGAGACTTATGGGCTGCGTATTGTTCTTAAGGAAAAATACTGAGAGGAGATAAAAAAACTTTAGTCTTTCCTATCTCGACACATATCTAAAGCCTCTTCACACCTTTTCACATAACTTTTACGATTTATCTATTCCTGACTTTCCTACGTTTTCTCCATTCAGAATATAATTCACTTGATCCAATCATATAAAACTTTGATTGGTCTTCTCTCACACGCCTTCAACTTACATTTGCATTATATATCTTCATTCATTTGACTCACACCGTCTCAGCATGCTCTTCTTCATCTTACTCAAGATATCAACTTAAATTAACATTCATCCCTAATCACTTCATTCTATTTCGGGATATTATAAATATAGAATCAACACATCAGCTTTAAGTTCACATTTATCCCTAATCACTTCATTCCATTTTGGAATATTATAAATATGGAATTATTACATCAGCCTTAAGTTCACGTTTATCCCTAATCTCTTCATTCCATATCGGGATATTATAAATATAGAATTAATACATCAGCTTTAAGTTCACATTTATCCCTAATCACTTCATTCCATTTTGGAATATTATAAATATAGAATTAATATATCACCCTTAATTTCACGTTTATCCATAATCACTTCATTCCATGTCGGGATATTATAAATATGAAATAATACATCAGCCTTAAGTTCACATTTATCCCTAATCAATTCATTCCATTTTGGAATATAATAAAAATGGAATTATTACATCAACCTTAAGTTCACGTTTCTCCCTAATCACTTCATTCCATATCGGGATATTATAAATATAAAATTAATACATCAGCCTTAAGTTCACATTTATCCCTAATCATTTCATTCCATTCCGGAATATTATAAATATGAAATAATATATCAACCTTAAGTTCACGTCTATCCTTAATCGCTTCATTCGATTTCGGGATATTATAAATATGGTATCAACACATTAGCCTTAAGTTTACATACATTCATAATCGCTTTATTCCATTCCTGGATATTATAAATATGGAATAACATAAAACAGTTACACCCCTAGTTAAGATTCTTTCACAAACGATGGCTGCCGCGATACGACATTGATATCAGGTGAATGAATTTTTCCCCATCTATAGCTGTCTCTAAAAGTATCTAATCTCACTGCTTTACGTTTGCTTGTCTGTGAGAATATGACTGCGTTTGATGGTAGGAGTGCTTGAGGATTCGATGTAAATGTATTTAAGCATAAAATATCCAACAAATAAAAATTATTTTACTAACTAATTAAAAGTTATGGCTTTAACTTTGTTGAACAAGATATAAGTTGAAAGATATGTGTTGATAAGAGACATTGAAAGAAGGGTAGCGATAAGGAAAAAGGTAAACTGTGCTTTTATTGTTATGTACAAGAATCGCGCAACATCAACAGTAGCAAAAATGACAATAATTAATATATTATTTATAGTTCAGGCATTACCATTGTGGAGGTTTAAATACATTTGTAATTTGTTTTTATCAAACACTGTTTATTCCACTTTTTACAACGGTATAACTCTACCGGTTTCAAGGCTTTCACCTCAACATCAGGGAGCACAAACAAAACTTGTTTTTGCTCCCCTGGTGATGACTTGAAAGCCTTGAAATCGGTAGGGTTATACCGTTGTAAAAAGTGTTTGATAAAAACAAATTACACTATAAATAATAGTGTTTAGGTGCCCACTTTGAAGTACGGAAGAGAAAATTGGAATTGGTAGAAAAATGATAAGAGTTAGAGTAATGTTGTGGATAGGTATGTGTACACTTAGAAAAAATTGATTGTCAATATATAAAAAAATGTGGAATATAAAATTTGGAAAATAATGCATAAACAATAATGGATGTTTTCTCTAAGATAACGAGGATTTAAGATGATTTGAACATGGGGAGAGCATGAATGATGGATAAATGACTAAATGAGTATATAAGTCAGAAGTGTGAGGTGTGCGTGAAAGAGGTAGACCGAGGAAAACGTGGCGGGACCAAATTGACTAGATTTTGAAAAAAAAAGGAAAGTAAGAAATATGAATAATACTAGTAGTAAACTGTATATGAGGAAATGGTGGGCTTGGATAGAAAAGTTTGGAGGTCTGTTCTCTCTGTTTACTCCGAAGGGAAAACTAAGTGCCTAGGTGGCCTAGTTAGTAAGTACTCGTAGGTCGTCTTGAAAAACGAAATTGTTCATTGTTTAATCACAATTTATTGCTCCTATTAATATGTTGTACCAAATGCCAATTATCTTTCAAAAAAATAAATAATTATTATAAAATGACTCGTAGCATACTGGGATCGTTTAGGTTTCCAAATGTAAACCCCTTGTTGAGTGGAATCAGGCTAACATACTCAGTTCTCTTTATGATTATTTTAAAAGGGAAGAACTTATGGCTTGATGTAAATTTCAGAGTGTTGGCAGAAGTCTTAAAGGTTTCTTCGCCTGATAACATACTTTGAAAATCATATAACGTTGTAATTTATTTTATCAAACACTGTTTATTCAACTTTTTGTAACGGTATAACCCTACCGGTTTCAAGGCTTTCACCTCATCTTCAGGGGAGCACAAACAAGACTAAATTCTGTTCGAACTGGCACCGATATATACGCTTCAACGGTTGTGGACATTTGGGTTGGGGACTGAGGGGTAAGGGAGGCATGAGACGATTTCGGTCAGGATCGGATACATTTTTGGAATATCTGTATTTCCCAGATGTTAGGATCGATGTACTGACTTAGAAATTTCTAGGGCCTCTAATCTGTCCAATTTATTTCAATTGCTACTGATATGTAAGAATTTGGCATCATCGATAGAAAAAGTATAGTTTTCACGGTGACAATGATAAGCCATTTCAGAATAAATTAGAGGATTTTTTAAGGCGGATTTGTGTTCACGAAATCTCTTTTCAAAGAATCTTCCTGTCTTTCCCATATAGAAATTATCAGTCTTTAAACCTCCACAACGTTAATTCCTTAACTATAAACAAAATATAAATCATACAACGGTATAGCATGCTACTGCTTTTAGAGTGAAAACGCCAAAAAATGGCGCTTAAAAGTAGAATTTATGTTCTGTAAGATTTTCAACCAAATCTTGCTTTTTTTTCGACTTCTGTAATATTTTTCTAGGTGGTGAGAAGAGAGTGCTGTATGGTAATAAAATAGTTTGATTATAAAGTATACTAGTACAATTAAAGTACAATACAATTAAAGTACAATACAATACTAACTCATATTTTTTTAAATATCTAAAATGGTTTAAATTTGTCCAAAAATATATGCGATTCGTGTAAACTTGTACTTACCGATACTTACTTTTCTCATACAATATTTTAATAACATACTATTTATGGTAGATTGAATGTGTGTTGGATCTTTTTTGCACATATATGGCCATATGAGAGTAATATGTGTCTGTGTATGTATGTATAAATTGAGTTTATAGTGTGTTTACACGTAACCATTTACTAACACAACAAATAGTAATATATGTAGACTATTCAATACTTAATAACATAAATAATTGATGAGATATGAAGCGTTTACACAATGACTTTTATTTATTTTTAAAGAAAATTTTAAAGTCATCTTATTTTTCTTATTTATTTTAACATTTTTATGCAATTACATCTACCGGAATTTTTACTTTAAAACAATCTCTTCCAATTAACCAGCTATTGGTTCAAATTTATTATTGGTATCCATGAACGTGGGTTTAATAAAGTGTATGAAAAAAATATTAAAGAAAAACTAGGAAAAATTTCAATTAAATATAAACCTCAAGTAAAATAGGAATAAGAACAAACCTTACCCGACTTCACGCCGAACAGCGAGAAGAAACCCTACAACAACACATCCTCGCTTGGACCATGAAGTTCTATAAAAGCCAACAAAATCACAGCAATCCCTTAGTCGCTGCCTTGGAGGCTTACGAGAGTAAATCAAACCTACCCTTCCGTTATAAGCACAAGCTCCCGAAGCATTATCTATTGCCTGACTAGTCCACCTACAGTATTAGCTGGGACGACCAAGGTCTGAGTGAATGTGATGGAATACAAGTAGCCTGAACGAGTGGACTTGTTTTTGCTAAATATTAAGTGTAAGAATTTTTATCTAGTTATAAGTAGTATGTAGGTGTTAATTATACCTAAGAAATCATATATTAAGATTGAAAAAATAAAATAAAATGCTATGTTGGAAAACAAGATTAAGTAAGTGCATAAATGATAACATATAATTAAGATTAATTAAGTAATAAATTTGTATATAGGTATAGCCTTGACAAATGTTTGTACAATAATTTACTTTGTTTAATAAAAAAAATAAAAAAATAATAACAAAAATATATATGTATATTTAAAACGAACATAAAACAGAATAAAATTAAAACAAAGACAAATTTATCGATGGCCTGGAGAAGGAATGGAAAATTGAAATGAAGGATGATGAAAACCCAGAAAAGTCATGCTCCGTCACTGAAAAGAAGGAATTGTATGGGAGTAGAGGAGGATTTTTTTAAGATATATACATATCATTCCGCCGTCTCCTTGTCTTCAGATTTTTCTATCACATCTTTCTTCATTCATACAATTCCAACGATTTCTTTGGCTTTTTTTATTTTTTTCTATCAAAATATCACTCACTTGATCCAACCGTACTTTTTTTGTTCTTCCTCTTCCATATTCTTCACTTACATTTGCAATATATGTTTGATACATTAGTCTTTTTCATTCATTCGTTCCATGTGCTCAAACCATTTCGGAGTGCTCTTCTTCATCTTAATTAACACATTAACTTGAGGCTCACACTCATCCCTAATTACTTCTTATTATATCTTTGATTAGGGATGATTCTTTAGTTTATTCTTGAACATTGATCAGAATGCTACACATCTTACTGAGCCAGTAAGATAATTCCAAAGTCAAGTCGAGCGAACCGTAAAAGATGATGTGTGATGATGTCATCTGATTTATTAGAATAATTTGAATTATGGAAATGTAAAAAAATACTAAATTGAAATTTAAATTCGAAAGACAATTTAATAAAGCGCCCTTGAAGAGAGCAAACTCTCTTCAAGGGCGCTCTAATTAAAATTTCGAACCAACTATTATTAAACAAATCACGTCTGGCGGTTATAGAATCGCCATAGTGGATCATGTTTAACACTTTCTTTGTATACCGTATAACTTTCGAGATTATTGCCATAAGGCAATTTCTTCTAACCAACTAGAAAGATATTTATGAGGCATTAAGTGAAAACCAGCCTGAAAATGTTTTTTTTCGGACGACGTTTAACCAACTTTTTTTTATTTTTTATTTATTAAATAAAGCAAATTATTGTACAAACATTTGTCAAGGCTATACCTATGTACAAATTTATTACTTAACTAATCTTAATTATATGTTATAATTTATGAACTAACTTAATCTTATTTTCCTACATATCATTTTATTTTATTGGTTTAACCAACTAAACCATGGAGGTTGACAAATATTTTTTTAAAATATAAATATTTCTTAATTAATTAAAAAAATATTTGTATTGTATTTCAAGTAAATAAAAAAAATATAAAATAATTCTCGTATAATTTTTATTCACAATGTGAACGTTGCTTTACGACCGAAGTGATATGAACTTCTGTAAGTATTTATGTATGTGACATGGGGAGTGTTTTTATACGTACAATGTATGGATGTGTCAATATAAATATATATATAAGGTATCTATACTCGCATGTTTTTTTACACTCGAGACAGCTATGTCCCAGGAATATATCTAAGTACATACTATATATATGTATATGTTCATCATTGGCGTAGATTCATTCTTATTTTTTTTAAGTTGGTTTTATTTATTTATTTAATACTTTTATTGCAAATACAATCTGGCGGGCTTATTGCCAGGCGGCAATCTCTTCCAACCAACCAGACAAAAAGTAAATAAAGCAAGTTACGTGGTCGCATAAATAATTCAAATTACTATCCATCCCCACGAAATCCATAAACACATACGTAAGCATATGCCCACGAACCCCACAGAGACGAACAATCACCCGAACATTATTTTTAATATAAAATGAGATATAATCAATCAAAAGGAAAGAAAGGGATGGTGGAGAGGAAAGGAAAAGAAAATCAGGAATGAAACACGTTATTTTACTGACTAGAAATTACGAGTTTTTTCAGTCGCTTCTTAAAGCATGCCAAGGACGGAGCGAGTCTTATGTTAGTTTGTAACTGATTCCAGAGTCTCACTGCATGTACAGTAAAGGACGACGTAAAGAAAGAGGAGCGGTGAACTGGAAAGGCCAATAGACAATCTCTGTTTGAGCGTAGCGCTAATCCATGATTGAAAAGACGCTGAAAATTTTCAGCTGGACAGTTAAGGATATTATACAACAACTTTCGGTTTCTTCATATGTATATATCTCATCATACAGAATCTTTTATTATTCATACTTTCATCAGTCCATTTGACCCAGCCACGTTTTCTTCCGTCTTCCTCTTCCATGCACAACTTGCATTTCTGTTTTGTATTCTTGCTTAGTCATTAATTTTTTCCACATATACAAATAATCTAAAGCTCCTTTTTTATCCTACCTAAAACATTCATTTTCTCCATGCATTCATTTCTGATGTCTTCACTCCACCTTCTTTCATATGTTGACACTCTCCAAATTTTCTTAGTCCACGCAGTTTCACATTAGTTTTACTTTCATCTTAAATAATAATATCGCTCTAGATATTGCATTTCTGAACAAGTGCTATTCCGTATCTGTAGTAATGTTTTTTAAGCAAATAATTATTATTTTGGGAGGTTCGCGTCTGCTTTTTTTCTTTCTTGTATTATCTGCTGATGGATCCAATATTTTTCACGCCTCATATGGTTGAAGAGATCAAGTTTAATATTTTATGGTGTAACTTAATTCAGTTTTATTATTTAACTAGGTCAACTAATCTGCATTTCATACAATATAAAATATCTTTGATTTTACAATAAAATAATTCTTTATTTACTTAAAAATCGTAACACACATAACATTATATTGTTCAAATGTCAATTATATTCTATACTTTGTAAAAAGTTGATTGCAATCTTAATAAATTTATATTGACACACTATATACAGTGTTAACTGGAAAACTTTCAATTTTTTTATTATTATAACGCTTTAAATATTATTTAAAATAAAAATGCCATTAAAAAACTTTGGCCTACAAGTACATATCATATTATACTCCGTGCCTGGCAGGGAAAAGGCAATGAACTGTTGGTTGAATTTCTGGATCCAAAATCAGGCGTTGAAACCTGGAGATATAGAACAGCAAACTGAAGATAAAGCATATCAACTTGGATACATAAAACAGCAACTTGGGTAAATACTACAGCAAGATGGAGACATATAACACCAACTTGGAGACATAAAACAGCAACCTGGAGACATATAAGAGCAACTTGGAGACATATAACATCAACCTAGGGACATAGAATAACAATCTGGAGGTATGGAAAAGCTATTCGGAGACTTAGCATAGCAACCTGGAGACATAGAATAGCCACCTGGAGACATAGAATAGCAATCTGGAGACATATCATAGCAACCTAGAGACATACAACAGCAACCTGACGACATAGTACATCAACCTGGAGACATAGAACAGCAAACTAGAGACTCGAGTCTTGTCCAATCACCATTGAAAGTTTTGAAATATGCAAATGTGAGTAGAAGGTGTGATAGAGAAATTACAAGCTAAGTGCGATTAGATCAAGCAAATAATATTATGAAAGAATGAAATGTAAAAAAAAAACAAAGAAATTGAAGGAGTTTTAAGAAAAGGTGTATGGATGTTGAAGAGGCTATCCAGATAGGAAAGTTTTGCGCTCTGTCCTCTCGATCTAGTGCAAAAGGAAAATTAAGTGATGGTGTATTTATCTGTACAACTCGGATATTTATTTCCTTGCTAAGCTAAAATTCAGGGAACTTTTGTTTTTTAATAAGACAAAATTAATTTCACGAATACTTTCTGAATCGCACGATAAGTTGGATGTTTGCAGTTTAAAATACTCCACTAATCGGGCAAACATTTTTCTCTGTAACATTGTCAACGAACCGCCTCCGAGTGTGGGAATGACGCGCCCATACACCCAGGGACGTGTCACTTGTCAAAGTGGCCCGGGTATATTGTTTCTTTATTTTTAATTTAATATTTTATGCATTGCTATAATACAACCTCCCTGAGCAGTTTATAAAAAAAAAATACTATGACCTAACACTTTTTAATTCTTCTTAATTATTTTGAATTTTCTTTTACTTACTGTTGCAGAAGAATACGACAAGTTTTCATCAACTTAACGAGCGAAAGCAAGTGTTTTCTCCATATACTTTCTTATCCGAAAATATAGCTAATTAAAAACATAATGAATCCTTTTAGTGACAAAGCGTTTTTCATCATTTTCAAATTTATTTTTCTTCTCATGACCATCTTTTTCTTCTCCTGACTTTGGTAAATTCATACATTTTTAGGATATTTTTTTTAATACTGTATAGTTTCCCCCCTCAATCAATAATGTAACTTTCTCATAAATTAATCAAAATTTCATATAGTAATTGTTTAATTGGTTAGAAGAGATTGAAACTTAGCGATAAATCCACCTTATTGTAAATTGAAGAGTTAAACTCATAAACCACATAACAACCATGTTTTTGTCAACAAAACAGTCTATCAACAAGCGACAATATACTCATAAATGGCATATATGTGAATTCAAACTATAAAAATAGCTTTGTATAATTTGTACGTTTTTTATTTTTCACAAATAAAACGTTTTGTAGAAAATGTGCAGTTTTTTTTTCCTTATAACTCTTTACTTATTTTTTGGCTCTTGAATGGTTTATGAGTTTTACTCTTCAAAATAATATTTTAAATAAAATATGTCCTTTTTTACATTTTTCTCAGAAACAGTTATTTATTTTTGAATCTCTTAGAATTTTTCTGGTTGTAGTTTTTAGCATCCATTTACAATTTTCTTTTTAAAATATTTGATAGTGTATCTATCACGAATACTTTAAATATTCTAACTTGTATATTTTCAATATATTTTATGTCTCTGAGAAAACTAAACATCGGATATGGCTGTGTGAGGTTTTTTCAGAAGTCTTCCCTCCAAACAAACATGCTGAAAATCATAGCAAAATATTTTTGATTTGCTCTGCTGTAAGCTATATTGGCATTGGAAATAACCGAGTTCTTATTTAGTGCTATTTAAGACTGAAAGAGCTCTTTCACTGTTGACGCCGATGTAAAGAAATAAAATGTACATATGAAAATAATTACTTGTTTAGTTAAAAAAATATTGTTAGTAACCTGTTATTATATTTTTTAATTAAAACCTCCACAAAATGATACTGATACTAAAATTATGCATTATTTCTTTTCCCTTACTCCTATAAAATTCACATTCGAATCTCAATTTTCTTTAAATTATATATTTTGCTTTGATTATTTTTACTTTTAATGAAATATTATTTGGAATTACATTAAAAATAATTTAAGCGTCAATTAATATATCTTAAGCTGTTTCTTTTATTTGAAAGAAACTTGGTAACGGTGCGAGTTTCTTTTTTTAACATTTTAGAATACAAGGAAACAACACGTCTTCTATCGGTTATAGTTGATATGCAACTGAGGGTAAAGTCATTAAATTTTAGTCGTATCATGCAATGAGCGTGGTCGGCGTGATATCTGCCCATATACGCTCTAATTTATTCAGGTCAGAAAGTTTTAGATATAAAGGTATAAAAATAAATTGAATGAGAATGATGTTACATAATGTATTTAAATATAAACATCTATAATTTCGATTAATTTTTACTAAAATAACTAAATTTATAATATTTAAAAAAAATTGTTTTATTTTATCTATCCAAAATCAAGTCACTTGGGTGTTGTGCACTTCAAATACTGTACCCAGAGCTCCCTGTACAGCTCCAAGAGACTATGTGACAGCGTACAGTGGCGCATCCATTGAGCTGCACCTCAGCTGACCGCACTGCGATGGCAAGGGTATCTTGCTCTTACGAGGAATGTCCAACTTATTACCATTCACCATCTACATCATGCGGATATCCTCAACGGCTGTAACCTACGGACCTGATTATTTCCCGAGTTCTATGGAATATACCAAGCTGTTAGTTCACAAGAGTATTTAAATACCAATTTTGATAACACGTGAGGAACAAGAAAAAAACAAGTGAAATCATCATCCTGTCATGTAGCTAAGGACTGAGCATCATGACTCCCATGATAACTTTCGACGACACCTTTCCACCCAACCCTGCATTCCGCAATTCGAAGCTGTAAAGGAGAGTCCGGTTGCGCTTCTCACTTGGCCAATCTAACGTATTGGGATTTTTTCAGTTACGCGTTGTCCTTTCACACCTTCAGTGACCACAAACCTCTCCAAATTGTTTTTTTGGCTACAAGCAATACACCCAAATTATAGGAGGATTCTTCGAATGTATATTGTCGACAATCTGTCGCTGATTCTCAGTTGTTCGATAATGGTGGCCTTAGTTAGCCTTGCTGTCCATGGAATTCGTAATATTATTTTCCAGCATTGCTTTGAAATACTTGCACCTTGAATAATACATAAAGTGGCATAATACGGAATTGAGTGATTAGGGATGAATGTGAATAAAGGCTAATGTGTAGGTGAAAATGACCTAGTTGAAAGAACGCCTGTCTCCCACTTCGGAGGTTGCAAATTCAATTTTTGTTGGAAACCAGTTTTTTTTAAAGTATTCATATCTAGTATTTTAATTATCTTTCTGGTCGGTTGAAAGATATTGCTACATTGCAATAATCACACCAGGTTGTATTGTCTTCTCCCTGGTTCCATACAAACTCATTGTCTGTGAAGACTGTTGGGGTCAGCTCTCCTCGTCCTCACGTTGTATGCTCTTCTTTCCCGGACTACGTCTCCCAAGCCGTGCCTCTGCATCAGGTTATCTTTTTGCACCACCCATGAATTCTTTGGTCTTCCTCTGGTTGTTATTCGAGGAAGATCCATGGAGATTGCCTGGTTCACAATATGATCGGGTGCTCTGCGTCCAACGTGCCCATACCATCTCAATCGCCTCTCCTCCATCTTGCTGTTGATGTCTGTAACACCTAGGCTTCCACGAATGCGTGAGCTTTTTATTTTGTCTCTTAGGGACACACCAGCTGACCATCTTAGTATGCTCATTTCAGCAGTTTCTAGTTGCCTGGAGTAAGAGTTATACATCGTCCGGCATTCGGAGCCACAGAGGAGTGCGGGTCTAACAATCGTTTGGTATACTTTTCCTTTTAACTTTACTGGCATTTTCGGATCACATAGAACTCCCGTCATTGATCTAAACTTCATCCATCCCACACTAATTTTATGTGTTACATCTGCTGCACATCCTCCATCGCTATGGATGAGTGACCCACGATACTTAAAGGAGTCACAATTTGGTAATGTTTCTCCATCCATTTGCATTACGGGATTGACAGCCTTTGTGTTCTCGAATGGTAGGTACAGATACTCTGTTTTCTTTCTGCTCAGTGTCAATCCATTGCAAACATTAACATAGTAAATATATAGTGCAAATGTAAGTAGAATATATGGCACAGGAAGACAAAAAAAGTGTGGTCGGATCAAGTGTACGATCGCATCAATGAATGAAATGTAAAATGTTAGAGAAATCTTAGAAGCTGTGTGAAAAGGTATATGGATACATGAAATAAAGTCGAATTTGAGTTTAAAAATCACTCAAATACACAAGTACATTAAACGGATATACACAAAAGGTACCCACTCAAAAAGACTTTTTTGTTTCATTTAAAATATCGAAAAGTGCTTCGATACTGTGTGTGTAAAAACATTTTTTTTTCTTACAAGCCTGTAGAAAGCGTCGTGCTGTTTCTTTTATGTTATCAGAACAGGTATTAGGTGAGTTGGGTCCTTAAAGGACATGAGTATAAATGCCCAATTATTATTATACGTTGTGCGTGTTTGCGATATTACCCCTGACAGGAAGGTGACAGTAACCTTGTCGATGAACTAAGCTATCATGCTAATGTGAGTGGAAGGCATGGTAGAGGAATGCCAAGGACAGAATGGTTGGATCAAGTATTTTGAAAGAAGGAAGTTAAAAAAGATAGAGCAATCATAAGAGTTGTACGAGAAGGTGTATTGATGTATAATAGAAGTGTATAATAGAAGAATGCCTGGTGCTCTTTCTTTCCTACTTACCCCGATAGGCAAATAGCGTAACGGTATGAACTTGAAAGTTTGTAATTTGTTTTATCAAACACTGTTTATTCCGCTTTATGTAACGATATAACCCTACCGGTCTCAAAGCTTTCACATCATCGTCATAGGAGGACAAAAAGTCTCTCCTGATGATGAAGTGAAAGCCTTGAAACCGGTAAGGTTATACCGTTACGTAAAGTGGAATAAACAGTGCTTGATAAAACAAATAACAATGCCTTAAAACCTCCACAATGTTAATGCTTTAACTATAAACAAAACACTTAAAAGTTAGCTTTAAAATGGGTTTTTTAATAAACGTGACGTTAATTTAACAAAAACTGATTGGTTGTGTTAAAATTGTTATGCTGTTTAAAGGGACAAGTATTTTTTCTATGGTATTTTTATATGTATAATAAATACCCATCAAAACATTTTTGACTAAACCAACTCTGATCCATTCGATGCCTATTGATGTAATGTATTTGAATGATTTGAGGGATGGACGCAACGACCCCTAGACCTGGAGGAAACCCTAAGGATGACTCATCCTTCAGTTTTATATGCGAATATTTATCTCTGACGCACTATCGAAAAATATAAAGAACTTGTTTTATTCAAACAATAAAAAAATAATTTTAACACAGATAATTTATTAAGGAAAGGACCACTTATTATTTTTCCTTGCGTTAAAAATGGAATAATATCACTATAGTTACCTTTTGAATAAGAATTCTGCCCATTTTGGAGATGAGTCATGAGGAATCTATGAGTTTTATGTGGTTAAATAATTAATTTTGTATACGGCAACAAATCAATGACTAAAATGGAGATGGATCGCCTCGAAGCTTTTTCGATCACGGCTTCGAAGGGCGTGAAGTGCACGTCTATGTGTAGTGTACCAAGAAGCGTTTTATGGTACCCCTGTGCTTTTGAGGGAACGATAAAAGTGAATTGAAAATATATGTCAATAAAAAAACATTAAAAGTGTTAGTTTTCCTAACCCATAATCTAAAGAGCATTTCTGAGTATTTTTTTTCTGGCTTAATTCATAGCTACAACGATTAGGAGCCAATCTGAGTCATTTTTTTTGGCTTCATTTATATTTACTGCTATTAAAAGTTATTCCGAGTCATTTTCTGGCTTTGTTCATAGCTTCTACCAATAAAAGCAACATTGAGCCATTTTTTTCTGGCTTCATTTATATTTACTGCTATTAAAAGTTATTCAGAGTCATTTTCTGGTTTTGTTCATAGCTTCTACCAATAAGAGCAAGGTTGAGCCATTTTTTCTGGTTTTATTCATAGCTACTATCATTAAGAGCAGTTTTGACATTTTTTTCTGGCTGTATTCATAGTTACTATCATTAAAAACAATTTTGATTCTTTTTTCTGGATTTATTTATAATTATGATTTATATTTATGGTTTACCCAAAGTGAAGTCTTCACTTTGGGTAAACCCTCCTCGTCAGCATCCACCATCGCCTAAAGCCATGACTTATTTGATACACTTTTGGCTAGTTTTAAGGCATCCAAATTAGTTAATTTTAAGGCATCCAAATTAGTAATCCAACTCATTGCTATTTTTTCTCCATTTTGTTGGTCCTGTTTGAATGCCTATCGATATATTTTATTCAAATGGCCAACATATACAAGTAGAGTTTTACAGCCTCTTAAAGATTTGCAGATTAATTATTTGAAAAAACTATTATATGAACAGAAAACTTAACAATAAATGAATTTATTATTCCACTTTTTACGTTAATTCCTTCTACACGTATTTCTACCTCCTATCCCGAGGCTCTCTTCAGGCACAGCGATCCCGGTTTGTTACGAGAACAATGCTTAGGTTAGACTGGTGTCATGTTACATCGGAAATATGTGTGGTATATTGACCCAACGGAAAAAAATGTCTAAGAGGGCTGATGCATTTTGCAGTCTTCGGTTATTTATTACTTTTCGCTTTGACTTAATGGCTTTGAGTATCTCTAATCTTTCTAAATGATTTGTTTATACATGTTTTGTGATGTATGTAAAAATTTTACTTACCCTCTTTGAAATTATATGTCTGACCAATATTTAATATTTTACCAATTCTGAAAAAGTGTTATTAGATAGACAAGTCGTATTCTATTCTAAAGCCTCTGTTTATTTGTGTCATTCCAATATATGGACTTTCACATGCACATTCTATTTCATCTTATGTAATTTATCTTCCTTGTCTTTGGGGTGTAAAATCTTTTTAAATACACTGTCGTTAATCTAATATACAAGATAAATTTATTTCTTGAAGTAACATAAACGTGAGATAATTGATGATGAAATATTTTAATATGGAATTTCACAAAATTAAAGTCGAAACCTTTGATATCATTGTAAAATTCTTATTTGAACAGTTTCATTCTGGTAGGAAAATTAAAAAAATCGTAGAGTTTTTCATAAATTAAAGATTTGTGTAATTTTATAGTTATTTGTATTATAAACATCGATGATACTGGGGCCAAATCAGGTTATTTTGAGAATGTTGAGAAATATTCGCATAATTAATTAACACCGATATTACAAAATGGTTTAGCCGTTTGAATGGCTCACAAAAGAAGGGGGACCACAGTTAAATAAATAATAACCAAAACACACAGTACGAAATAGTGAATCATGGGTAACCATTAGGCTTTAACACAACTAACATTTTGTTATTTATTTCAACACTTTTATTGCTTATACAATCTGGCGGGCTTATTGCCAGGCGGCAATCTCTTCCAACTTAGCAGACGAAAGTAAATGTAGCAAGCTACATGGTCGCAAAAAAACATTCAAATGACTATCCATCCCCACGAAATCCATGAACACATACATGAGCATACGCCCACAAACCCCACAAAAACGCACAATTACCCGAACATTCCCTTTCATATAAAGTGAGATATCATCAATAAATGAAAGGATGGTGGACAGAAAAGAAAACAAGCAAGAATGAAACACGTTATATAAACTAAGAGTTTTTTCAGTCGCTTCTTAAAACATGCCAAGAACGGAGTGAGTCTAGCATTGGTTTGTAACCGATTCTAGAGTCTCACTAAATAAACATATAAAAAAAAGAACGATGAACAGGAAATACCAATAAACAATATCTGTTTGAGCGTAGCGCTAGTCAATGATCAGAAAGACGCTGAAATATTTTGGTGAGATAGGAAGGAGTGGCGGGACAGTTAAGATAATATTATTCAATGGAGACATTATGTAAATTCTGTTTCTAACGTTCTATTATTTCAGTGCCTTCTGCTATGAAGTGATTTGATCGTACTTTCTCAGGTTAAAAATAAATCTTAGACAATTATTTTGAAGACGCTGTAATGTGTCCAGCTGTTCCTGTGTAACATCCAAATAACATATGTTTGCACAGTCCGAAATCGGAAGGAGCAAAAATTGCACGAGTAAAATTTTAGTTTTCGTAGGCAGGAAAAGCGACTGAAAGGAAAGAAATGGATTCATAGCAATTGAAATGACAAGAAAATTGGAAAATATTTACTCAAGTAATATCCTGTTCTTAGAAGGCTTTGTTGCCTAATTTAAGATGATGTCAAAAAAACGACACTTCATCTTGACACCACCTTGAGAATAAGACGTTGACGCGTTTCGAATATAGAATTTGACCAGGCTATGTAAAACACACATTTAAACACATGTTGAAAAACTTGAAGCATTCGAATTTAATTCCAAATAAAAATATAAAAGGTTTTAATCTAGTTCAAACTCTGTCAATAAAGTTATCTTTGCCTTTCGGTGTTGTAGTATTATAAGTACGATGTATGACCACAAACAGTATATGTTTTATTATAAATTGCCGTGTGTTCTTCCAGTTATTATAAAATACCCGATGACTCGATTTACGAATGGATAAATGATCCAAAAATGATTATAAAAAATGCACATTTTCCTGAATACATTTGTATTTATTCAAAACTAGTACAAGCAGTAGACATGTAAAAATGTTTTACAACCAACCATTAAATAGTCTTACAAAGTTTTGGGTAAAATTGCTTTATATTATTGACATATGTATTGATAAAATAAAAGTATGCCATATAAAAAAAAACAACAAACAATAAAAAATAAAAAAGGAAAAAAAGAGAGTTTGGAAAAAATGATGATGGATAAGATACGATACGATAGGCAATTCCTCGTAATCGAGTATGGTTTTCAGATATCCTATGGACGGAGACACCCCCGCGTGTAATGGTTTATTTGTGCAAGCTGTTACAATTCAGCAAGCTCACATTCTTAACAGATCAAACTCAAATGATCAAGGCGATCACAGTTACAAAGTTAGTTACAGCGTGAATAAATATATTTAAACTAGTTTCTAAAAATGAGAATGAGTGGTCAGCGCATAGACAACGGAGAGTTCTAGAAGAATGACCATTATAATACGAGTATAATAGTATTGGAAGATTTGGTCTTTATAGGTGACGTCACCTGCTGAGGTGAAACAAGATGGAGGGTCACTAACTGTCAAGTGCACGTGTACGAAATATTTATTACTCTATGTTGAAACCAATAGTTCCTTAACTTAAAAGATAGGTTATCCAAAGTTATAAAATAATATACGTACAGTGACACCCCGGTTTTTCGTTTTTGAAGGGACTGATAAACAAACTTAATTAGAGGGAAAACGTAGATTCAAGGCTAGAAAAAAAAAAATTGAAAATTATTTTTTATTAAGGTAATCACGCAAATCGGTTTGGTACATATTTTTGTGCTGGTTTACAGCTGTTTCGATCTTATAAATCGATAAGAAAGTTTCGTTTTGTACGTTTTCAATACTAGTAAAGTAGCTTTTAAGGCCCTCAATATACCTCATAGCCTATTCTTTTGTTGGAATTGGATGGATTAAGTTTACCTCTTCTTCACCAGATAATTCTTCGTCAGATAAGTTTTCGTGGATGTGACTGTCCACTTTATCATCGATATCCTATTAAACACAAGCACATATTGACCTGCCTATACAGTCTGCCTGCCTCTGATTCGCTAAATTTCCCACCAATTGCATCGTATTGCACGACTCGTGTAACCTAGACCATGAGCGATGCAGGTGCACACGTGTCTATAAATAGAAACAACATATTTCTACTTCCTAATATTTATTTTAAAACGTCGCGCATTTAATTAAATATGTTTATAAATTGATTTGCATTTTTAATATTTCAAACGTAAATTGCCGGAAATAAAAACGTAAAAGTGGGTACTAAATGTACTAAAATAAAACGGGATTGTAAAAATTGTATGCAAATAGTGGGAAAACGTGAATTCCGGGCACGTAAAGTACTGTAGTCTAGTTGATATAATACTTGTATTCCCTGTGTTTCAGTTTTGCGATAGTATATATGTACATAATATATATTATATACATGAATGAATGCCCACTCACATGACGAATATTTTAAAAGGCTCGATATATGTGGGCAGTCAGAGTACTTGACGATGGTGTCACCAGAGATGATTATTTAAGCCAATTTGGGATAGATACATATATTCGGTTGCATCAAGGGTGCAAAACTTTAGTACTTGCAGCTTGTATGCATCTTCTTTTTCTATTAAGTTCCTGACAACTACCAAATGTTCGACGCCATTTGGCTCTATCTGTTGCTGTTTGTACCCAGTTGTGCTCAGCATGATATTTTTAAGCGTCAAAGACATACAAACATGATTAAATAACACAAAACTATTTCTATATATGTGAGAGAAATAAAAAAGATGCTTTTTTATTTTGAATAACTTTAAAAAGCTTATATCAAAAAGAGGCATTTTTAAAATATAAAACAATTATAAGGTTAAAACTAATTATGAATGAAAAATCTAAACAAAGTTTTAAATTAAAAACGTCGTTTTGCTTGGATTTCATTTGAAAACTGTCACTCACCAGAGTTAACAATTTCCACATATTTGTTATGTACATTTTATGAAATTCAAACAAATTAATTATAAATATAAAAACATGACATTCCAAAAATATACAGTTTATCAATCAGTAAAGTGATTGATAATTTTATAACTTACCTTTAAATAGTTGGATAAGGATTTTTGGAATATTTTACCGCATGGTTTGGTTTATGATGCCTATTATCAACCAAACCACGCGGTAAAACACTTCGAAAAACCTAAGCCAACTAATACGAAAAACCACAAAAGCCTCAAAAAAATACTTACTATTAAATAAATTGGCATTTTTGTTAGTATTAACACACGTGTATGACAAATACGTTTTGCAAAACGTTCCTGAATTTACTTATTGACTTTTTCATAATTTTTAAGCTTTTTGACTTTTTTAAAGAGTTTCCAATAGTGTTTTTCGAATTTGTTGCAATTCAGCAGAACCTCTTTGAATAATCAAGTTGAAGTTTTGAGATGCCTAAATTGTTATTAATCCCTAGATATTTTTTGGCCTCCCGAAAGTGACATTAATTATGCATAAATAAAATTAATTGATATTATTTTTCAATAAAATTTAATAAATGAAAATTAACCACTTATTTTCGTCCATAGTACGAAGAGGGTACAGTTGGCATAAATTAATGAAGGCTTGAGTATTTTCGTCCATAGTTGGCATAAATTAATAAAGGCTTAAGAATAAACATTAATCACTTACAAAATTATAATGGGTAATTAGGATAAAAAAATGCAATCGTACTTTTTTTTCAGTTCAAATTTATTGCTTTTCTTGAAAAATAATTTAATATAACTAAAGCTTAATTTTTTTATAAATTGTTAAGCGTTGTGTTGAGTTATATTTAGAATAACTCAGTCACCCTTTTGTTATGTGGCATTTGTTTTCTAGACAAAAAAAATGTGTTAAAAGGCCTGCTATAAATTTACACGTTTCATCCATTTGTATACCATCTGACATCGAACTCAAAATTCTCATTTACATATATTGATATTCAGTAAATATAAAAATGATAATTTCGCATTCGTTAAACCAAATAAACAAAAACGTATTATACGAGTATATTTATTGTCAAATATTTTTATTTAACCATTGTGGAATTCCATATTTTAATTTTGAAAAAAAATCTTTACATTTTTACTAATTACATTAATCCCTGCTACACGTGTTTCTACGTCTTTTCCCGAAGCTCTTTTAGGTAGAAACATATGCGAAGATTAACGTAATTAGTGGAAAATCAAATAATTTAATTCTTATGTATTTTAATATGGAGTTCCATAAATTATTGATCGCTCATAAGAAAAAATACTTTGAATAATTTAAATTGTCATGTGAGTAAATCTATTAAAATTTTGATAAGAATTCATCTTAGTTATAGTTGGAAATATTATTTTGTTTTTTTTTTACAATTACACATAGATACTAGTTGACAATTTAAAAAAATTAAGAAACTAAATTTCAAAACAACGTGAATTTTTTTTATTTGGTGTAGTGAAAAAAGTGTTGTCTCTCAAGCTTCAAAGAAATATTTATTGTAAACAAAGCAAAAAAAAGGACTTTCAAGTCTTCAAAGCCCATAAATGGCATGATATATTTCTGCAACGCTCATAGCAAATAGTCATTATTTTGCCATAAATGGTTTAATTAATGAGTAAAAAGTCTGCAAACGAATCTTTTTATTGATGAAACAACAGTATGTAAGTGTTTAATTTTTTGTAAGGAAATATTTTTAGATTCTAATTATTGCTGTTTTGTCAGCAAAGAATTTTTAGATAAAAAATAATGTCCTTTGGTGTGAAAAAATCTGTATTACTCTTATTTATTGCAATTTGTTTAATCAAACACTGTTATTCTACTTTTTGTAACGGTATAACCCTACCGGTTTCAAGGCTTTCACCTCATCTTCAGGGGAGCAAAAACAAGACTGAATTAGGTTCGAACTGGTACCGAGATACACGCTTCTAACCGTTGGGGACATTCGGGTTGGGTACTGGAGGTTGAGGGAGGCATGGGACGACCTCGCCGAGCAGCGGAGAGATTCTTGGTATATATATGTTTGCCAGATGTTCATCTCGATGCACTGACTTAGAAATTTCTAGGTCCTCTAATCTGTCCAATTTATTTCCGTTACTACTGATATGTAAGAATTTGGCATCATCGATAGAAAAAGTATTGTTTTCACGGCAACAATGATTAGCTATTTCAGAATAAATTAGAGGATTTTTTAAGGTGGATTTGTATTCACGAAATCTCTTTTCAAAGGATTTTCCTGTCTTTCCTATATATAAATTATCACAGTCAGCACATAAAAGTTTATATGCACAACTGTTGCTAAGTATTCCATTTTTGCCTTTCCCGTTAAGAGTTTCCGGGGATCAAATTCGTGTTAAAAGCTGGCTTTATGTGACTTGGATTTTTTTTGGTAATTTCGTTTGATATGTTTTTTTTATAAATAGGACTTTGCTCCATTTACATGTATGCTTATAGGTGTCGTTAAATATATGTATTATTTATTCTATGTCCTTACAGAAAGAGCATACAAAATTTAAAACATATACTATATATTTCAATCAGATGGAACAGCAAATTATTTCTTCCAAGAATTGGAAACCTTATTATTTCAATCATGGGTGTAAAAACTAAATTATCATATTTTTTCCTCATTTAATATATTTAGAAAAAAATGGTTAATACAAACGAGATACCATAATATCAAAACAATGGAGCTAATTTGTAAAGAGTATAAACCAGCATTGAAGGTTAAAGTCTTATTAAATGGTATCTTATTTGTAAAGAGTATACACCTACTTTGAAGGTTAAAGTCTTATTATATGGTATCTTATTTTTAAAGAGTATACACCTACTGTGAAAATTAAAGTCTTATTATATGGTATCTTATTTGTAAAGAGTATACACCTACTTTGAAGATTAAAGTCTTATTTTATGGTATCTTATTTGTAGAGTATATACCTACTTTGAAGGTTAAAGTCTTATTATATGGTATCTTATTTGTAGAGTATACACCTACTTTGAAGGTTAAAGTCTTATTATATGGTATCTTATTTGTAGAGTATACACCTACTTTGAAGATTAAAATCTTATTATGTGTATCTTATTTTAGTTTAATCATTATCATTTTACGTCCTGTTAATATTATATTCACTTGAACTTTCTTAACATGCGGCTTTTTATATCTTGCAGTTATGATTGTTTCATGTAATAATAACATAAATTAATTGTGATAATTTCATTTAATATAACATATCACCCGGATACGAAGCTTTAGTTAGACATTATTTTAAATTGTTTCGAGGAATACTCGAAGACAAAATTATAAAATTGCTGTAATCCAAATATGAAGAATCAATTTTTTCAGTGTTTCTTAAATATTTTAATTGTAAAACCTTATGTAATACAACTTATTTAGAAAGAAAATGCTGTTTGTTTAACATTTTTTTCTTTTACTATCCCTAAATAAATGTATTTTCTCCACTTATTTTGTTATTCTTTCAAAATTGGTCTATTACTTGTTTTTTCAGTTGAATTTCAATTAAAACAGTTAAACATATCTAAAATAAGCTAGATGGTTGGAAAAAAATGTTGTACAACAATATTTATATCAGATAAACTTTGTATAACGACGTTACTAAAATAATTAAATATTCAATTAATAGCATTTTTACCCCTATTGGACACTCTTGAAAAATGTTATCAAAACTGCTGTCGTTAGTAATCAAATGTATGGTAAAATGATCAGGTGATATTAAATACTTTTTATCTTAATTTAAATTCTTTATTTAAAGTACTTTGAGAAAAAAAAGGCAAAATCAACTCCAAAAGTTATTTTACATAGTCATTTAAATTTATTTATAAAACATCCCTTATTTCATTGATATTCATTATGGAGTATGAATATATGGTTTTGGCGTTTGGTAAACTCTGTTGCATCCTGAAATCTCCAAAATACCCCAATCATTTGAAAAAGAGAGTCTGTGATTCATGTATCTTACCGATCCTTACATATGGAATCGAAACCTCTGCCCTAACAAAGCGAATAACGCAAAAACTATTAGTGACACAGAGAGCCATGGAGAGGAGGATGCTGGGAGTTTCACTGCGAGATAGAAATACCAACAAATGGACAAGAGAGAGAACCAAAGTCACGGACGTAGTTGAGAGAGCAGCTGCCTTAAAATGGAGCTGGGCAGGACATATTGCTAGATGCTCTGACTCTCGATGGACGAAAAAGGTCCTGGAATGGCAGCCTAGAACGAACAAGAGAGGTGTGGGAGACCACAGGCTAGATGGTCGGACGATATAAGACGAGGTGAAGTGGATGCAGTGTGCCCGAGATTAGAAGTTGTGGAAGACTGAAGGGGAGGCCTGTATCCAAGGATGGATCCAGAACTGCTGAAGAAGAAGAATAATATGGAGTATAAATCAAATTTAAATTAATCCCGTCAAAAAAATTAGTACCATGACCAACATTTTTTTACTTAACGTTTCGTCTTAGTCGTAAGTTTACAATGTCATATTAGTCGAAAAGTGGGTTGGGTTAATTATTGTTTTCGTTCTCCTGACCCATATTCATTCTAGGAAACAGACCCTAAATACAATTAATAATAATCGTGGCTTTGGGTTTTCCAAAGGATATTTCGGTTCGAAGGGCTGAGATCAAAATTGCTTTAGTGGAATTATTAATGGGTCTAAGTATTTAGTATTCAGCTATGGTTCAAAAAAACTTTAGATAAAGTAAGAATTGAATGTTAACCGTCACGTGTTTTTGAAATTTAGTGAATTTTATTTGTATGTTACACATATACCATATGTGCACAATGATATTAATTACAAGAAACTCCAAAAATTAAATTATATTAATTTCACAATTTGTGATATATAGCGCCGCTTAGAGAGCACACTATCACCAAGAGTGCATTTTAAATAATTGTGAAGCAATTATGTTTTTATCATAGTGAACTCTTTTTTCTCATAAATTCAACAATTGGCTTTTTTAAAACTTGAAAACGCCATTAAAAACGCTGTTTTTATATGCTATATTATATTTATACTGTTTATCTATTTTTAAAATAATTTGACAAATAAAAAAATAAATTTGTAAATGTACAATTCGAAAAAAATGTTTAAGAACCTATATGTTCATCTACAGGTGAAAAAATGTATGTTCAATTCAATATATATATTTAAAAACCTGTATCTTTAGGTGAAAAAAAATTAAATAAATTTTGTAATTATCAAGGCTGATTTTTAATTTTGTTTGAAATGGATTTCAAAGAATTAAGTTAAACTTCAAACATTTAATACTACTTTATAACTTTGGATGATAGGTAAAGTTTATAACATTCCATCACGCAATTTCTCTGTTGGTCAAGAGGGAAAGTGAAAAACAAACTTTCTTATCCCAACATACTTCCGTCCCCTCGTTCACATCCAAACATCTTTTCATAATGTTTCCTACCTGTCTCTTACTCCTAACCTTTCCTTTTTTCAAAATTTCGTTCATTTGGTCCAACTATACTTTTCTCAGTCGTCCCCTTCCAAGACTCCCACTCATTTTTAGATTGCGATTTTGTTAGTATTTCTATCACTCATCCCTAACAAACTTTTTTCACCCTACTTAAGACACTTTTTTGGTCACATTTTCCATAATAATAGCACTTATCACGTTATCATATATTGTAATTTATTTTTATCAAACACTGTTTATTCCACTTTTTTGTAACGGTATAACCCTACCGGTTTCAAGGCTTTCCCCTCATCTTCAGGGGTGCGCAAACAAGACTAAATTCTGTTCGAACTGGTACCGATATACACGCTTCAACGGTTGGGGGCTGAGGGTGAGGGAGGCATGGGACGATTTCGGCCAAGAGCTGAGAGGTTTTTGGGATATAACTGTTCACCAGATGTTCGAAGCGTGTATATCGGTACCAGTTCGAACATAATTTAGTCTTGTTTGTGCTCCCCTGAAGATGAGGTGAAAGCCTTGAAACCGGTAGGGTTATACCGTTACAAAAAATTGGAATAAACAGTGTTTGATAAAAATAAATTACAATGTCTTTAAATCTCCACAACGTTAATGCCTTAACTATAAACAACATATTCTCATATATTGATTCATCAATCATTCTTCTCAGTACAATCATATACTCGGCACTTTTAATTCCTTTTCTACTTCCACATTTCACTCTCATTCACTAATGTTGGCACTAATACGTTATTGAACCACAATTTTGGAAAATCTTCTTATTTACATTTGTTTTATATATCTATATGGAAACGAACACCCTTTTAGCGCCTTCGATAAATAAACGGCGCTATAAAATTAAATGTTTAGCTGTCAACCTGCTATTCTACAACCGGTAAAGCAACATAGTGATGATATTAATATTCAATATTTAAATTAAAAGGAGACACATCTAATATGATATCGAAGTTCTTTGTATCGACGAGCTGGAATGGCCAAAGCAGTTAACCCAATAGATATTTCAATGCACAGTGAAGAGCGAAACCCAGTTGAATGACCCCTACATTTTGGCACATTTCTCGTCTGCGCCGCTAATTTATTGGCGAGTGGCGCAATCAATTAGCGGATAAGCCTATCTGGCTCTAGGAGACAGTGCGTGCCGATACGAAGTGCGGTATGTACGGGCGCAGGCCGTAGTGATATAGCTATGGCACAGAGTTTCACAAAGGGTGGTTCGAATTCAGGGGACACACGACTGATATATTTTTTTTTTAATTCTTCAATCTACACTGTGTATATAATTTGGCATTATACACTGTATAAAAATCATAATCAGAACACAGAAAACTTGACAATTTGTTTTCTTTCAGTTATTGCTATTGACGATTATTAATGTTTGTTGAAATTTTATTCAAAATAAAATAGTTGTTATAAGTAGTTGCGAAAGATAAATAAAATAATTTATTTTGACCCAAGTGGTTTTTAATAAGCGTACGTCTACGATAAAACAAAGTTAATATAAAAAAAGAAATTTTGCATATAATAAGTACTGTACAAATATGTTTTTAAGCATTGTCTTTAAAATAACCATAATTCATTAAAATTTTGTGGGAAATGTGGTTTCCTTTGTTTATTTTACTGATTTGTAAAAATATTGCTGAGCATGTTTATAATATTCAAATTCAATTAATTTATTTATTATATATTCTACAAAAGTTCACATAAGTCAAATAAAATATGGTTATAGAGAGGGGAAATAGTTCTATAAAGATCAAAGCCCGGTTTTTTATAATAACAGGTCCTATCTTATTACATGTTCTTTACCATCGCAGGTCCTTTATTATAACTGATTCTTCAGTATCACAGGATCTTTATTAGTACCGGTTCTTAACTTTCCCTAGTTAATTATCATCATAGGTTCTTTACCATAATATATCTATCACCTTTAAAGGTCCTTCACCATCACAAGTTTTTTTTACCATCCCTGTATCTTTTTCTTCACAAGTCATTTAATTTCACAGTTCCTGTACTATACCGGGTCCGTTATGAATAAATTTGCGACATAGAATTGTATATTAAAAATATTACATCACAACTCATGATCAACACTCTATTTCTCTACGTAGAGATATGAAAAAATAACTGGTTGTAACATATTGCTACCAATCACTACCCAAACACTCCAATGACTATCCAAACAAATTCTCCAGACTGAGCCAAGTAGAAGGTGTTCAGTCAGAGGGTAAAAAAAGAGTCGGAGAAAACAGATGGAGGAGCTCTGAACAGAAAGGACGCAGCTAGAGTGAATTGATGTCCTAGAAGGTCCGTAAATAGGATTGATACATTAAGCAAGGTTTAATGATTACTAAGAAGTAGATTTCTGTACGGTGGAAAAATTGAAGAATAAAAAGGCGAGTATAGTTGTACATTTTGGAAACACTGCTCTAGAGTATGGCCACACGGCATTCACTGAGACACGGAGAGAGAGCCTTTCTGATACAGGAGTGCGCAGTGTATGTGAGACTGTGGGGGAAATTTGAGTAGAACGGCTGCCTGAGGAAAAATTTAGTCTTCGAATATAAATCAAAATATATGTATCGATGCCCGATGAAAATAAGATGATTTTTTATAAATCTGCGTTGTTTTAATATTAAATTACTTTTAATGTATAATACAGTAGTATAATTTCATTACTAACTAAATAAAATTAACCAAATTGTGAAAAAAGTCAACATAAAAGACAGATCTATTTCATTATTGATTAAAAAGCAAAATATGCTTGATATTCGCAAAAATGTCAGTTTAAAAATACATTAATTGAGCCAAACAAGCCTGTCACTTACCATTGTTTATCGAATAGATTTTTTAATAAATTCTTGGAAAATAATCTATGCTATTTTAAAGTTTCAATTGTAACTCTAAGTTCAGATTCTCGTTGTTTTATTAAGTAACTCGGAATGTTTGCAGGTAAATTTTTTGATATAAAAAACATGCTTGTCATTTATAGTTTGTCTTAAAGGATTTGTTGGAAGTTTTTTAGTTGTACCTTCAATATTATCTTTTTGATAAAGTAAGAAATGTAAGGAAATCTCAAAAAATACTTTAGTAAAGTGTAACATTTAACGTTTTTTTTTTGTTTTTTTACCTTGCAACATTTTGTAACCAATTTTAAACCCACGAGTATCCTTTTTAAAGAATGATCTTCCTCGTAGTATAGATTTTTAAAGTGAAATTAAGGTTCTGATAAAACACAAATTATTCTTTAAAAATTACGATGATATCTTACGATTTATCTTCAGATAAATCAAAAGAGGTATTAAACTCCCCAAAAAATATATACCAAAGACAACTTCTTTCAGGCTGGTCTCCAACAATATAGGTAGGCAGTTGATTAAGGTTATTCTAAACAAACATTTGACAAACAATCTCCTTGCTCTAGTGGAAACATCTCCAGTCTACCAAATCAGCGATTTCTGTTCGTACCCACATTTTTTAAAAAGAGTTCCAGTCTTATTTTAATTTCAGGTATCTTTAACATATTTCTGGTTAATTGTAAGAGATTGCCACGTAGTGTACTATATACATCAAAAGTGTTATATTATACACTGAACTTAGAATTTAAGTTTTATACTTTCTTAAAAATACAAATAGATTAAAGTTATTCAAAAGAGTTACTTCAAAACAGCGTGTTTTAAATTTTAAGAAATCTAAATGAATTAATAAATTCGGATAAGCATAATTCATAATGCTTTTTTTTATTAAAGTTACAAAACTTTGCTTTAACTTTTCTTACTAAACCTCTTGACAGTGCTTTCTTGGGGAAAAAATCTATAAAGTTTACCTTAAACATAACTTGTCTCAAACATGTGACTTGGAAAGAAATTGAATTGATTGTTTTTTAAATATATTTCCCTTTAAACATAAATATAAAATTATTGGAGAAGTGTGCGAAGAAGACGATATTGTAAGAAAGTGTAGAAACTGAAGAAAACCATTTATAGACGAGTGGTAATACGTGAAATAACCTCTGGCATCCGTCCGCCAGAAAGACCTCCTAAAAGATGGAAGAATAGCAGAGAGACAATATCTCATCTGAGAAACTTCTAGCGATAGTAAACCACTGGTCAAGCTTATTAGAAAAAAGTTAATTTGTTTAGTTGTATAATTTTTTTGGAGTATTGTAACATGCGAATTTTATGATACCGACGTATGAAAATATTACAATTTTCATATTCAGGGCTTGTTTGTAATTAACTTCGCCATACCAAAATGCGAAAGCCTTAAAAGTCCTTTTTTATTTTTCACTAAAATAAATTAGTAAACTTACACTAATGAAGAAGGGAGTGAATAGCGGATGTGGATAAAGACTGATGGGGAGCCAAATAAATATTGTAAAAATGCAAGCACTGAGAAGAACACATGAGATGACAATATAAAGAATAGGAAATTAAGTGATTAGAGATGAATGTGAACGACGAACTCCGTGGCTTAGTCGGTAAGACGCCTGTCTCCCAACCCGGAGGCTGGGGGTTAAAATTCCGCTTTAACCCAGATATTTTAAAAGAAGATTCCAATTCGCTTTTCACATAAGACCTCTTTAACATCTTTCTGATTGGTTGGAAGATATTGCCACATGCCAATAAGCCTACCAGGCTGAACTGTATACAACAAAAGCACGATTCAATACAACTTAAGAGTGATGTGTTGAGTAAAATGAAAAAGGGCATTCTGAGGTGATTTGGGTATGTGGAACGAATGAACGAAGAAACACTAACACCAAATATATAGCGCATTTACACTATATAGTTGTTTTTTTCACTTAATTTCCTGCATTTTACTCAAATTTGAGAGTAGAAGGTGGGAAAGGAAGACCAAGGAAAGTATGGTTGAATCAGTTGTATATTTTGAAAGAAGAAAAAGTAGAGAATTGAACAAATCGTAGAAGTTGTGTGGAGATAAAAGAGGGGAAGAATGTGGAATGTGTGTTGAGATAGAAAAATCTGGCGCTCTGTGCTCTCTGCGTACCCAATCAGGTAGATGGCGTGATGCTATGTATACATAGTCATTTATATTAATGTTTTTATATGAAATCAAGGAGTTAATTAAAGTAATTAAATATTAACAATAGTTTTTCGCTGAAGTAATCGTGTTATTGAACATTTGCCACTGTAAAGGAAATTGTTATCAGCAGACATAAATAATTACGATAATTTATAGCCATTTTACGGAGAGTTTATCTCCTCCAATCGACTGCATTCCGTAAGGGAGTTGGCAAGGCTACGCATCGAGAAGGCTACTCGCTTTGCCCGAGCATACCCTGGCGGCCGTAGCCGCAGGCTTTGTCTGGACCTCAACTCCTCTTTTTAACCCGTCGTTATTTTCATTTTATGTGTTTTTTCTTCTCCCCCTCCCGCGCGCCGCCCCCCTGCGCGCGCAGCATCTCCGCCGCACACACCCGCGCGCATCTCCAAACAGCCTCGTATCTCCCCAATAGCCTTGCCTCTCCAATCAGTTATACATCTCCACTGACCGGCCGGAGTCGCAGGCAGAAACGGACGCAACTTTTAAGGTGTTTTGTGTTATTTACCTAAGTTTTGAATAAAATACAGTCATATTTTCAAACGATAAAGGGCGTTTATAAGATTAAACAGCCTTTAGTCGTCGCCATGGCGTCCATACCGAGATGAAAACAAATGACATACGCTTTGTACGCGTTCTCTTTCTTTTCGCGTTAGCTAGAACGAAACAACCTGTCGCGGTGAGGTTATATCCTTTGACAGGTGAAGCGCTGCAACGTACGTTTATCTTCTTTCTCTTTTGTATATCAGTGCGAGTGAAGGAGAGGTGTGGTTAAGTGATCGTTGTGTTTGTCGGTCGGTTGGGGCCAGTTGCGCGCGCGCGGCAGATTTCGCCAGCAGAGCGCGCAGTGAACCGTCAACAAGCGTCAGGGGGCGCGGGCCGCCGTCGCCATAGCAACCGGCGGGAAGTGAATTCACCCCAGTGACAAGTGACAACCCTTACCTCGAGTGACGTCAGTGCTCCCCAGCCCTGTCCCGACCACCCCCACCCGCGGGACTTTCCACAACACCCCCGCCGCACTACCCAACGTGACAATACTCTTTTTGACAGGTACTGTTTCACCTTTTATATTTTAATTTATTCCAATACGAATCTAAATATTAACTTTTTAACCTAAAAATTCAAACTTTTAATTCACATTTTTACTTTTCTGTATGGGAAAAATGTAACACTATGTATACAAATTATTAAATATTTTAAATTTATTTTGATTATATAATTTAAATTATATTTAACGCGGTGCAAAGTCGTTGCTGAAACGATGCGTTTAGGATGACATCATTGACAAAAATTCCAATAAGATTCGTATTAACAGGTTGAGGAAAATAAACATTTTTAAGATTATATTTGTTCAGTATCACGTCTCTTGGCTGATTGCCGCGTAATAACAGTTTCAACATACTTTTTTAAGATCCGCGTTTGAATGTTTTAAAATTGTCAAACGATTTACGAAGTCACATTTAAATTTAAGAATATTAATCACTTGATTCAATAATATATTTTCACTTGTATATTTTGATATCACACGCGATCGAACGGACGCGACTTTGCACTGTATGAACTTAAGACAAAAACTCCGAGAAATGTCGCAGCATCCGGCGAAGTGGCGAAGGAGTGACGGAGTTTTCCTTGCAGTCAAATTGAATCGAATGCTTTCCAGCCCGATGCCGTTTGACAGCCGAACCACATAACTCATAACCGACTAAACAGGATTTGAAAACAGCATCTCGCGCACACACAGACGTAAGCACCCACACTACCAGCAACGAGCAGTCTTCCATTGATGAGTAGCAGGCAGTCTAGATGGATGAAGTGGGGTGAACTTGATTCGCAAATTAGTAATTACACTCTGTAGACGTACAACCTTTTTCAATACAGGTTTTTTCCACTTGTTTCTTTGACCGTCTGTCGCGGTGTCTGAACTGCCTTTGTAGAATGACGTGCTTCCTTCCTATCATCTCTTTCGGTCTTTGCCATTCCGGTTTATTTGTCTACCACTACGCGTGCTGGACCGTTTGAATTATCTTTATGAGTACAACTTTACTTTTTCATTGATCAGCGGGGGCGATCAAATTCCCACGTCGCGGTGTATGGTATACTAAATAAGATTCAATTACTTTAAAAAATAAAAACTGTCTTTTACGAACTCGTATGAAATATGACCAATAAAAAAAACAAAAATTAAAGATAACTGTCTTTTTTTAGATGTTAACTTAAACTAAATAAATGATCAATAGGTTGTATATAAAACAGTATGACTACAAACAAAACAAATAGACAAACGACTTATTTGTTTAATGTCATCGTTAATTTATGTATAAATATGTCATTCTCTTGCGAGAACTTCGCTCATTTTTAACATTCATATAAGGATAATATTCCATAGAAAAAGAAAACTTTTTAATCGCGCGTCGCTTTATGTCGAAATCGCCATTGAAATGGTCGGTAATTTACGATTATTGCCGAACAGAGACGACCGAGAAGGTTAATTGACAACTGCGGTGCCTGTTTGACATTCAAAGCCGAAAATAATAAAAAAAAAAATCAACCGCGACAATATATAACATTAAATCCGTAAAATAAGATTCAAATTTTATTGTGACGTTTTCTGTTCTCATCCGCTTCAGGCTGAATCCCTTTTTGATAGCAGATTCACAATGTTTCTTTGACCATAATTCTAGGGATTTACGGAAGCATCAAAATTATTTTGAAAGAAATGTAACGTTGTATTTTAAATACACGTTTAATACACGACACATCTAAATATGTGTCTTTTTAATGATATTTACTAGCTTATTTAGTAATGAACTTAATTTGGACACGTTTTGTCAAACCTTAAAGAGATTTATAATCCTTTTTGTAAATGTTTTATAAGATACGTACGTATTATAATGCGCGTATCATTTGTTGTATGCGGGTAGGTTATACGTGGTTGCACGGTAAAAAAATATCGTTTACTGTGAAATCTCATTAAAGTTTCTTTTTTTCTCGTTCCTCGTGCTAGGAAAACATTTGCTTTTTTTGTAAGCGAAGGTTTTATAAATCATATTAGAAATGTGAAGTTGTATTGATATTTTACTTCATGAAAGAATAGCAAAAATTGTTTTTAAATCGTTAGAAAATTTAATATACAATATAATAATTTCTTATCTTTCTGTTGTACTAGTTTCTTCTTGTAGGAGGGTAATATTTCCTTAAATTATCATTTTTCTTGTATACACGTAGAAAATATGTTAGATAAATATTTGTTGTGTCATATTAAATGATCAAGTTTTAAAGCCTGTATTCAGAGGATGTTAAGTCACTCGTAAGAGGTCACGTACCTATTATTTTAGAATGAAGAAAGCAAACGTTCCATGTATTTTGATTTCATTATAAACTCGCTATGCCTTTTTAACTGGTTTGTATATAATTATTTTGATATCTGAACCTGTTTTAAACAAACTTGTTTCATATATTAAGTAAAATCAAATCATGGACTATTAAATTCAAGGGATAATCTATTTATAAAACGTTTGATTATTTTAGTATTTTTGTAAATTTCTAGGTTCACGGAATGTTGAGTGACGTGTGGGTAAAGTCTCGTTTTAAAAACTGTATTTCACAGTTGACAGTAGAGTCACCATAGCAGTTTGAGTTTTTGCCAAGTGTTGTTGGTATTAAAATTAAATACATTGTCTGCAAGGATGTTGGCAGGATGCAGATAAGGCTGTATACATTATGTATAATTGATGAAGTAAAGGTACTTGAATTTCTTGTTACCCTTCACATATGGACAAGAATCCTTTTAAAGGTCATTCAAGGAGATTTTTTTTACAAAAGACTCGAAAGGTGAAGTGATAAACAGAATATTCTAGATTTGATTCTTTCTTTTCTATTCTAGATTTTATCTTTTGATCTTAGCCGTAAACATAATTCTATTATCAGTCACTGTTTCAAGTGTGATATTCAAAAAAAGATTTGTTTTATCACATTTGACTTTACAACTTTATATTTTCCAAATGTCATCTTAGACTCATATTACGCTTTTCGAGGTGTCAATTTTTGAGATTTAAAAACTGCTGGAGAAGTTTGAAGTTCAGACCATTAAATGCATCTTAGATTACACGTGCAAGCAATTTCGTATTTCTTTCAAGAATTGTCTTTACATGATCGAACCACATTAGATATTTAATTTTTTTAATTCAAATATAAAATTAATTCAAGGATATGCCAAAAAACCAAGCTGAAGGAATGGATATCACCGTTTATTAGTCATTAAATGTTGGAAGACGGTCGTACAAGACATTGAGAACATTGATATATCCCATGAACGCCATAATAAACTTTCCTTTAATGGTTCGGTATTAAATTACAAGTTCGAGACTCCTCAGCCACACACTCTTATAAGGTTGCCTTCCATTATCATTAACGGAGACAACGTTCAACACATCTCCGGTCCATCGCATCGGTGCGCGATGCTCACTTCAGGCACTTCTCGGTATCTGTTCACTTCATTAATATTTCGCTCCGGGCGAATCTTCTGAGTTTCGCATACCGAAGTGTTCAGCTCTGAAGGGAGACCGACTTTATATTCGTATACCTATATATTATAATTACCGTTAGGAAGTAATCAACCAGTTAATGGTCGTATGGAGATTAATTTAACGATTGAAGCGTAGGTTTAAATTGAGTTTTATGTATGAAAGTTTTGCATGCTGGAGGATTCTCTGATGACACCTTGTAAAATTGGTGATGTTGTCGTCACAAATTATATTATGATAATAGTTGATAATAAAAATGAAATAAATTTTAAATATGAAATTTTTAATATATTTTTGGAATAATTATCGTCTCTTTTATGGAAATGCTAATGAGGATTTTGAAATATTTCTAATGTTTCTTAATATACGGGTGTCCGTTGATGAATCTGTATTGTCAACAACATGTGTATATATTGTTTTGAAGCAAAATCAACAGATGCTATGTATTTTTAAGATATTTTTTTTATTTAAAATCAATTAAAAGACTTATATATTTATAAGCATATAATTTTCAATTCGTATTTGGCCTTAAATTACTGGTAATTTTTACGTTAAAATAAATAACATTTTCTTGGGGTGGTTAGCCTAAGATGTCGACTAGAAGTCGAATGCCTTGGGCTTATAAGGAAGCAAAAAATGCCTTTAATGGACAAGTAGTTTTTCTTCGATGGCTGCAGTTGAAGAAAAAGAAGCAACAGTTGAAGAGGTTCAGATTGGATGAGAAGCCTGTCAATCTCTGAAGTCTTAGTCACAAAATCAATCTCTAAAGTCGCTAAAATTAGGTATTATTTCATACATACACACACACATACACATGTACACACACATACACATACATACATACATACATACATAAAAACATACATATATGCATACATACATACATACACACACATATACACATACAGACATACATACATGCATGCATGCGTACATACATACATACACATATACATGCATACATACACACATACATACACACATATATACATACACACAAAAATACATACATAGATTCATACATACATACATTCATACATACATACATTCATACATACATACATTCATACATATTTACATACATAGATACACACACACACACACATACATACATATATCCACACACATACATACATGCATACATCCACACACATACATATGATACATACATATATGTATGTATGTATATATATATAAAGGGTGAAGATGTTTGGCAGAATAGATATAACGTATGAATGTAATCTTAAAAGTATTGCATAAGATAAAGAAGAGGACTTGTAGAGTGTTCGGATATGTGCACCGAATAAATATTAAAAAAAATATCAAAACAAAATTCAATGTAACATATGTGGTGTATGGATGTAGAAGAGGCGAGAACTATGTGTCGAGATATGAAAGTATTGCGCTCTACTCTCTCTTCAGGACCCCAACAGGGTAATGGTGTTATGGTATGTATGGATGTACCCCTAAAATTAAAATAATATAAAATAATTCCAAGTTTAAAATATTTTTTTTTACAATTTAAAAATACCGTTGTTGTTTTAACATTTCAACTTAAATATTTTATAAAATTCATATTTTATAATATTTTAACGATCGTGCGATTTAGTTAATATCGTGAAACACAAACTTTATTTCTAAATAATAAATGATTATCTCCCGGCCGCAAAATGATGTAAACTATACAGAAAAACAGTCTTCAAAGTAACGTATGTCGAGATATTTCAATATTTACGACCATTTTTTATCTCCTAACTCCACCATCAAATTTTGAATTAGCATTCTTTTATCACGATCTGAACTCTCAATATCAATTCCAAGGCTACATTATATTGTATATAAAGTGCTGCTAGCCAAAGAATTTTTATTTTATGGTTCTTGGTGTGATTTTTCGCGCTTTTATTAACACCAAAGATCGTATCAGAACACAATGTTTTGTCAAAAGTTTTTTTTTACAATACTTTGAACAATTTATAAAATTTGGACTTGAAAATTTATAACACTTTGAAAGACTAATACAAAAGTTTGCTACGGGTATAACGTAAACATTATGAAAGACTTGAATACAAAACTATGCTATAACATTAACATTTTGAAAGACTAATACAAAAGTTTGCTACGGTTATAACGTAAACATTATGAAAGACTTGAATACGAAACTATGCTATAACGTTAACATTTTAAAAGACTAATACAAAAGTTTGCTACGGGTATAACGTAAACATTATGAAAGACTTGAATACAAAACTATGCTATAATATTAACATTTTGAAAGACTAATACAAAAGTTTGCAACGAGTATAACGTAAACATTATGAAAGACTTGAATACAAAACTATGCTATAACATTAACATTTTGAAAGACTAATACAAAAGTTTGCTACGGGTATAACGTAAACATAATGAAAGTCTTGAATACAAAACTATGCTATAACATTAACATTTTGAAAGAGTAATACAAAAGTTTGCAACGGGTATAACGTAAACATTATGAAAGACTTGAATACAAAACTATGCTATAACATTAACATTTTGAAAGACTAATACAAAAGTTGGCTACGGGTATAACGTAAACATTATGAAAGACTTGAATACAAAATTATGCTATAACGTTAACATTTTGAAATACTTAAACACAAAAGTTTGCTATAACGTTAACATTTTGAAATATTGGGTGTTAACATAAGCTATGCCCATTTTTTTTTTCAATTTAAAAATGAGCACCAAATGTAAAACAAAGTGGTAAATGTTATACGTCATTCGAAAGAAAATTATCTGATCTACAAGATATTTTGTTTGCTTTTACGTTACATATATTATTTTATTTGATTACAAGCCTTCAAAATGGTATGTCAAGTAGACGAAAGTGAACATTTTCGACACCTCCTTCTGTTCGCGTTCAATCGAGGTAATAAAGCTGCCAAAGCTGCTCGCGATATTTGCAAAGTTTACGGTGAAGACGCCATGAGTGAAAGGACAGGTCGTCGATGGTTTTTGCGTTTCAAAGACGGTAATTTCGACCTGAAAGACATGGAGCGTTCCGGACGACCAGTGGACTTCGATGAGGATCGCTTAAACCATATTATTCATGTAGATCCCTTTAAAACCACCGTAGAATTGGCTTAGCAGATGAATTGTAGTCACATGACTATACCGCCATCTTAAATCAATGGAAAAAGTCCAGAAGTTCGGCGCTTGGGTTCCACATGTTTTGAGTGAAAACATGTGGAACCCAAGCGCCGAACCTTTGGACATTTCCCATTGATTTAAATATCGCGAGCAGCTTTGGCAGCTTTATTCCCTCGATTGAACGCGAACAGAAGGAGGTGTCGAAAATGCTTACTTTTGTCTTCTTGACATTTCATTTTGAAGGCTTGTAATCAAATAAAATAATATATGTATAACCTTTACCATTTTGTTTCACTTTTGGTGCTCATTTATAATTTGGAAAAAAACGGACACAACTTATGTTAACACCTAATACTTGAATACAAAAGTATGCTATAACGTAAACAAAATTTACATGTGTTTTGAAAAGTTTCATAATTATATAAGTAATTAATTTTTGACGTTATTTAAGTTCATATTCAAATCGACCAAAATTCCTTATAATAAGAAAATCACAAATATTTATAATTTTCTTTTTTACTACGTGTTTCCTATTTGTTTGCTTCGCGAGATTGATTTTTTTTAACTTTGACCTCCATGGCCTAGTGGTAAAACACCTGTTTTTTTATTGAAGGTTCGATCCCTGTTGATACCCACTTTTTTCATGTTATAACTTTTACTTACCCTTCCAGTCTTTTTGTAATTTTTTATGGTTGGTATTTAGAGATCGCTACTTGACAATGAACTCGTCAGATTGTATTCTATAAAAAAAAGTGTAATTTTTCTTTCGTCTGGTCTCCTTTAATATATTCGAATTGATGACTTGGATGCATTTAAGAGCATGGCAGGTAGACAATATTTTACTGGACATCAAGTCGTCGAGACTACAACCATCAAAGGAGGCACGAAACTGACGGTTCATAATTGTACGTATTGGCAAAACTACTGCACATGGAGATACAACACATTTTTTTTATTTAACCTGGCGAATGTATTGCCCTGTGGCAATCTCTTCCAGCCAACCAGAAAGAAGTTTTTAAAGGTCCCTTAGTGAAAACCAGACTGGAATCCCATTTAAAAAAAATCTGGGTACCAGCGAAAATCGAACTTACAACTTTCGGATCAGTAGACAAGCGTCAGACCATCAGGACACGGAAGTCGTCTTAGAACTATTCGGCGCATACGAGTATTGTTACCAGACTAAGACTCCTTTTTGAGCACAATCGGGAGTCGAACCCGAAACCTCCGGATGGATATCGAGCGTCCTACCAACTGGGTTACAGCGATCGTGGAAAATGTAATACAATAATACAAAACAACATGACTTAATCGTTATTTTCCAAACTAAAAACACTTCAACTCTAACATAAGATGATTCGTTATAATCTCATCTAACAATAATATAATTGCTACATAAGCCTGCTGGTACGTACCCGTGCCCGAGTCGTTGTATTATTCAATCATTACATGCAACAAAAGGTCTATAGAAAAGTGTTTTGCGAAGAACAATATAATCGAATGGAGGCCTAATCTCGTAGTTCAATCTCTGAGGTCAAGGATTAAAGATTGTCTTGTGAGCCATTCATATTTCGGTACTAAGTATATTTGTTATTATATATCTATAAAATACATAAAAATAATTAAATGATTATGAGCGATAATTGTAAGAACGCTATTAATTTTGCAGTACTCAAATGAATGATAGACCACCTTTCTATCCTTATTTTTCTTCTTCATGGCACTGCCCCAACTCATTGCTTAGGTAGGCTGTTGGAGTCGGCTCTTCTCGTTCTCAGGCTGTATGTTCTTCGGCCTGGGTGTCGCTTTCATTTAGGCCGTTTCTCTGCTGGATTCTGGAGCATTGAGTTATCGAGGAGTTCTTTGGTCTTCCTCTGGACGGCTGTCGAGGAAGATCCACAGACATTGCCTGATTTACTGTATGGTCTGGTAGTCTCCGTCTTATGTGCCCTTACCATCTCAGCTGTCGCTCTTCTAGCTTACTGTTTATGTCAGTGACCCTCAGGCTACCACGAATGCGTGAGCTCTTAATTCTATATTTTAGTGATACTCCTGCCGACCACCTAAACATTCGCATTTCTGCTGTTTCAAGTTGCTTAGAGTAGGAGCTGTATGTTACATAGTCCAGCATTCTGAGCCATACATAATCGCGGGTCTAACGATAGTCTGGTATACATTTCCTTTTAGTTTTATAGGCATTTTTGGATCACACAAGACCACCACCTTTCTATCTCTACTTTATATATTTATTTTTATATATTGATCCACGATACGACAGTGAATTTATACCTAACGTGAAAACAATAGCACACAAGATAAGTCAATTTAAATACTATAAATTATTGAAAAAAATATTTTAAATATCATGAAGATACAATACAACTTAAATAGTAATAATAAGAAAATAATTGTTTGATATAACATTTTATTAATAAAGTAAAATTTAAATATCATGAAGATACAATACAACTTAAATAGTAATTATAAGACAATAATTGTTTGATATAATATTTTATTTATAAAGTAAAATTTAAGTTTGATATAACGTCTTACATCTCCATTCTCGAAAATCTGAGAATCACTGACAAATTGTCGACAACATATATATGCCTTTGATAAGTCTTTCAATTATTTTTGCACATTGCTCGTGGGCAAGGAAACAGTTTGGAGAAGTTTGTGGTTACTGGAAGGATGACTCACTAAGTGATGGACGCAATTGGACTACCCTTAACAACTGCTTTTCGAGCCGCGGAGTACAGGGATGGATGGATATGAGTCGTCGGAGAGTATCATGGGAGCTACGACGCTCAACTCAGGATGGATGGATAAGGACTTTGGCCATTGCTGATCCTGTGGCGTGGAGTAGTCTGCCTCTAAGTGTTAAAGATAGGAGTAGCGCTTGCAGCTATTGAAAAAAAATAAAGATAACCTATTTTGGGAGGAGTTAACAAAATGTGTGATTGCATATTAATACCACACTGCACCTAAATACCAATGTGTTACTACCACATGTCAGAAGTTCTAAAAAAGTTACTTTGTAGTTCGCCTTCTATTGGTGAAATCACTACGATTTTCTTATCAAATTTGTTTTCCTGAATATATTCAAATGCGAGAAAGCACCTTATTTCACGGCTGCATCTACCACGTTTCTATCATTACACTCGACTTTTAGTAGGTAAGAGTAACCATGAGAATTTTTCTAAATGGCGCTGTATAAATTGTCATTTTATTATTATTATTAATTCACAGATTTGCTGTAGATTGGAGTGTGACTTAATTATATGGAACCGGAAAGGAATTCAGATTTCACTTATGGATGAGTGAATTCAAAAGAGATTTTTGCGACACCTTTGTTGTGAATAGTATTGATTTAACGCATATCTCTGTATGGATGGTCTCAGAAAAGTCAAATGTCACATTTTAATCAATTGAGCTATTCGTAACATGCTAAAAAAATAAAGTAAGCTTTGAATACAACAGTTGAACGAAAAGTCTATTTGATCAATTAATCATTTTGTTTTATCTTGTGTTAGACCCTGAAATTTTAAATGTCCTTTTATAAGGTTTATTTACCCAAAGTACTTTTATTTTAAGATAGGTTTGAATTCAGCTATGGCTAAGAAAAATATTTAAAATAGTGTGCAGTAAAAAATTTATACCAAAGTTCTTACATTCTGTTGTGTGTTGACAAAGGTTATTTGATTTTGATGCATATTTTCATCGTGTGATGTGTTTTGTTTACGAATATTTATTTAGCGTATCATTATTTTATGAGATGTTTTAGTGATAACGAAAAAAAATAAAAGATAACAGATTTACAAAAAGAACTGTGAGTAGTTCTCTATAATGGTCGCGACAAGAGATGTAGGGGTAGCTAAAATGTACAAGGTATTTTAAATAAGCAATTCATTTGAATGCACGATTGAAGAAAAAATGTACAAGGTATTTTAGATAAGCAATTAATTTGAATGCACGATTGAAGAAAAAATGTACAAGGTATTTTAAATAAGCAATTCATTTGAATGCACGATTGAAGAAAAAATGTACAAGGTATTTTAAATAAGCAATTCATTTGAATGCACGATTGAAGAAAAAATGTACAAGGTATTTTAGATAAGCAATTCATTTGAATGCACGATTGAAGAAATAATGTACAAGGTATCTTAAATAAGCAATTCATTTGAATGCACGATTGAAGACAAAAATTCAATTGAAATTAAATGTAATGTAATGTAATTTCTTATTGAAAGATCTTCGGATGAAACCTTGTTTGCTAAATTCATTACTTTAATGTATAATAGATTTTGGATTTCTGTGAAAAACGAATACACCTTTCTATCCTGAAATCTGTTAAAATATTTCTATACTGAAAACTCTTAAAATATTTCTATCCTGAAAACTGTTAAAATATTTCTATCCTGGAAATTGATAAAATATCATATTTCTATCCTAAAAACTGTTAAGTAACATTCGTTCCAAATTGAACTTGGAAACATATACGAGTAAAAGAGAAGCCATTTTGACGATTGGTCCAATTTTGGAATTGGTTATTTCGAATATTCAGCCTCGCATTTCACATTGATTTTTATAAGCAGTATGATCACTCTCACCTGAATAAATAAAATGAGATAAAAAAGTTTCCTTTTTTTATTTATGTGGGGGTCGCATAAGGATTATTCTGCAAATAAGGGGTTGAAGGTGAAAAAAGGTTACGCACCACTGATATATATGGTACTAGAATTTGGAAATATAAAACAAATGTCCAAATAAATCAAATTCTGAAATATCGAAGGGTATCTTTATAATAGGAGAGTATGTACTACTAGGTGTAAGGATGTAGCAAAAGTTAAAAATGTGTATTCGGATTAGGTTAAGTGGTGAACTGCTTATCTCAATAGGGTATGGCGTGATGGTGATGAAACTTGTTAATTTAATTGCTGTGACATGTTTTTTTATACAATTGTGTAATGCCTTAGGCAAAAACTGTAAAGCATTAAAAAACAGAATTTCACCCGCGCGAAGTCGGGTATAAATCCTCAGAAACAATAGACAAATAAGCACGTGAATTGGCAGATAATCGTGCCCCATGAAGCATAACATTTTTTTGTACCTAGAAATATTATTTGGCGCGGTTCAGCGGGGTGACGTAGTCATAAGAGTGTAAAAAACCTGAAGGTCATGTTATAAAACAAAAACAACGTTTTTTCTCTTTTTATACATTCCTCCGAGACTTGATCATCCCGTTTGATACGGCTCTCCCGACCGGTTACACGCAAGGGCGGTAACAGGTGAAATAGAACCACTTTAAAAAAGTGTAAACAGTTATTCACGCGTTTAAGCAGCGACACAGAGGCTTTTTTTTGCTGAAGTGGTTAATTTACTATAAATTAATGGTCCTTAAAGACGCATATTAATCTTTCGGTTATTATAATATAAAACCAAAGTATGGCAGGAGTCGGTAAAAGGAAAAAAAGATAAAAAAAGTTTTTGTTAACTCCAAACGAGCTTAAAAATTATCTATGTGGCCTAGTTGGTAAGATGCGTTTGCTCTATCTAGGGGGTTGCCAGTTTGACTCTCGTTTTGTACCCAATTCGTATAGTGAGTTCCAGTCTGATTTTTCACTTAAAGTTAAATTAATTAAATTAAATAAATTTTTCACTTTCACTTAAACGATTTATTGTTGGTTGGAAGAAACTTTCACATAGTAATAAACCAACCATGGATAATAAAAAAGTTAGTTAAATTGAGAACCGGGAAAGCTTTATACAAGAATTCATCAAACAGACACATTGAAGAGCGTATTTGCGTAGACAATATTGTCTTCGGCCCCAATAGTCGAGCCATCGCGTTAAGAACCACTGGTGTAGACAACTAACTCACAGTTTGCTCTCGTACGTGTTTGAAATACTACCATGAGTGTATAAGCAAAAAATACTCACACACGTCTTGCGCGTGTGAGTGTTGTTACCGGACGAAATCCTTAACCAGACTGGGATAGTTATTGTATTCTCTTTTTTTGGGTACCATCGGGGTTCGAATCCAAAACCCTCGAATGACAGTTCAGCATCTTATCAACCACGAAACTCATATATTTTCCTCTATATGAATATCAAATTATGTATAAATTTTTAAATATTCTCCTGCGTGTTTTTTAAATAATTTTATGTAAATTTCCTCTATATCTACAATTATTGATGGAGACAAGTAATTTAGAATTTTCTAAACTAAAATTCAAACGAACATATATTTTTTGTTAAATCAGTTATAAATAAATACAGGTTTATTGATAGCAACATAGTATGTACATAATACATTTAGACCCATTTCAAGAACACACTAAAAAGATAATACATTAAAAAACAGAAGCTATCAAAAGGTCTGGGCTCATCTAATAACATCCCCCCCTGCCAAAAAACACCCCACCAATATAGAGCGAGCCCATCCACGGGGACACCAGATGTTTTTCAGCCCACACCCTTGAACACGTAGAACAAGAAGATAAAAAAAAACACAGAAAATAAATAGATAACAAAGAAAAATATATTCAAGAGAGAAGACATTAAAAGGTCCGGGCTCATCCCACAAACATACCCCCGGCCGAGATACACCCCACCAATGTAGGGCGAGCCTGGCCGCAAGGGCATCGGGGGGCTTCCATCCCACACCCCCGCATATCTAGATTAAAGAATAAATAAAAAAACAAAAACGTATGACAGAAAACAAAATAACAAGTAAGCCCATATATACCAGCTCAGGTTAACTGTCAGCAAGAACGAAAAAAAGAAAAGCCTCAAAGGAGTCAAAATTTTACAAAATGACAAATGGGAAATGAAATAGTTGAAACAATATTGAAATAGTTAGGCATTAATACATTGAAATAGTTGCTATTAAGCCAGTTTAACGTATATAAGATGTGCTATTTGGTTGGAAGAAATTAATGTATAGTAATAAGTAGCCAGATGTACCATGTTTAACCATGTACACAAAACAATGAAAATAAATTAATAAATGTATGCTGTAAGTTTCTTCGGATTTAATATTAATAACTTTGATTGCCCTTTATTTTCCAAGCAATTGGATTTTTAAATTATACGTAGATATTTTTAAACGTTTGTTTAAATAATTATAATAAATTCGAGATCCTAGTTTTAATCGTTTAGACAGAGACACTTATACTCGAAAATATTTCAATGGCAAGTTCATTAAGATTCCTAGTAAAGATAATTTATAAATTAATTCGTAAGTCTTCTTATTTTTATAACTAATTTTTTGACAAAACTACTTGTCTGCCAGGGACAAACCATCTGCCGAAACAAATACTTAATGAATTATTTAACTAAATTAAAAAGCAGCTAACTGACAGAAGACAGTTAACACAGGACGAAATGGATAGTCTGAAAAATATTTGAACATTGAACAATACATTATCTAATTATATTATTTATAGTTAAGGCATTAACATTGTGGAGGTTTAAAGATATTGTAATTTGTTTTATCAAACACTGTTTATACCACTTTATGTAACGGTATAATCCTACCGGTTTCAAGGGTTTCACCTCAAAATCAGGGAAGTACAAACAAGACTTTTGTTACTGTAGGGTTATACCGTTACATAAAGTGGAATAAACAGTGTTTGATAAAACAAATTACAATGCATTACTTTGTTATTCCACATTTAACGTTAAACCTCGCTACACGTGTTTCTACCTCCTATCCTGAAGCTTTCTTCAGGCGGTATGATCCCGGTTTGTTATAAGCAGTGCTTAATGTTGCTAGCACGTGTGTACTCGTATATTGTTATCAGACAAACCCTTTAATCATACTGAGACCCAATTTTTTTTGGTATGATTGGAAATTAAACCAAAAATCTCGAGTGGAAGACCAAATAGGCCATGAAAGTCATCAAACCAAAATTACTGTTTGCCGACCACTGATGTTTAATATTTCGATCGCTCCGTTATTATGTTACGTTTAACGCTCGTTGAACGTAATGGCTAACGGGCGGGAATAACGAAGGGTGGTAATTTGTTTATAATAAAGGCAAAATTAATGGGATGTACGTTAATATATTTTGAATGCTGTTGTAAAGTAGTTTGAACCGTTTAAGAAAACATTTAATTACTTGGTACCAATTACTATTACTAATTACAAGTACGAATCAGTATCGCTGGATGATGAACCGCTTTTTTAAGGGAAATCAAAACCCGATTATCTTAGTCAATCTTTCTGATTCATTGTTCATTGATGTACTGATGGATCTGGTGGATATACTCGTACTTCTTCATAAGTCAATGGTATTTTGAGTTGGATTCCCGATGGAACCCGAGAAAAATAAACAATAAAGGATTTCAATAGAGTGAGAGTTCTTCCTAGTCTCCTCCCGATACTCGCACACACTAGACCTGTGAGTAACGTGCCTACTTCAGCGGTTCTTATCCCGAAGGTACGATAGATGAATCAGAAGACAATGTTGTTTTCCAGCCACGCTCTTCAATATTCATTAAGTCATATATTTTTATTTACAATACAAGTCCAATTACATTGAAATGATAAATTAAAAAAAATTAAATATTCAATAGTCAAGATTTACGGAGTATTAGTATCAATAATGTAGAAATTCTAGTTTATTGAAATATAATTGAAATTAAAACGCTGTTTAATTCACTTGAACATATATATTTAAACTTACCTGGTTCCAGTTCAAATACGAACTATATTCAGGGATATTCCGAACTAACTTAGTTAGTTTGAAATATTTCTGTAGATGAGTAGCGCATGACATGAAACTAGTTGAGTTCAAATATATTTTTTAAGTGGTTTAAACATATTTGTCAAGTGTCACTTAACCTTTTCAGACCTGTTATGAACCTGTGATTAATTATAAGGTTTTAAAAAAATCTTCTTGCTTGAGGGTTTATTATTTACTAAATGCAACATTATGTAGTATTAATTTAGATAAATGGCGTCTAAAACTTTCAAAGTCGTTAAAGTTGTATTCTACACTTCATTTGTTATCATTGGGAACAGAAATACACCAAAAATTTCTTTACAATGTATATATATATATATATATATATATATATATATATATATATATATATATATATATATATATATATATATATATATATATATGAACTCTATGTCCATTATAATGGACGCCAGGTCTGAAGAGGTTAAATAAATTAGTACCTGTTTTTAACGTCTCCAGTCTTAGAAGAAAATGTTCTTTTCCTTTTGATATCTTGAAAGGTATTTACCATACGAATTTATGAATTATGTGTATATGCTTGCTGTATTGCGTCGAAGGTAAAAACGTAGAAACTGTTGATTTCCTTCTATTGCTTCCATCAATATGTTTCTTCAAAATAAACCGTACCTTAAAAGTCATCTTTACCTTTTGAATAAGTATTTAAATATGAAATACTCCAAAAATGTGGTCATTTATAGCAAAATACTTCCTTAAAACCATTCACGCCGCCTAAAAGATAAACTTACTCTTGCGAGATGATCATTAAACAATTCTGACAATATAATTTTTTTCTGTCAGCAAATTTCATCCGTCTTACCTTCAAAATTATATTTACCATTCGCTGCATCTTCGTTGGTCCAATTCGCGGATCTTGCATTTAAATGCACTCATATTCTACTTTCTCTTTTTTATCAGTTTTCGCAAATTGCTCCCTTTTTGTAGTCAATGAAATATAATTTTAATGTTTCAACAACTATTATCATGACTTGTTGAAAAACAATATATATAATATGACAATTGTAAATGGGTATTCATTAAACAAAATGTTGTTTTCCATTCCGTATATGGTTGTTACAGGTTTTGGTAAAGTTTTGTATTTTAATTTTTGATGTGAAGAATTTTTTGATCGAATATTTTTCGTCATTAAAATATGAGTATATTGGCTTATTCACACAAATATATCAATTATTTATTACTCAATGTATTATCAGCACTTCGATAATATTTATTGTCGAAGTGCTGATTTATTTGCGTTATTGAACACTTTGTAGAATGAATGACTGATGAAAAACTAGTAAAACCTCCCTTGAGGAGAGTGCTCTCTAAAAGGTGGAATATAAGTTGCCTTTTTACAAAAATAAATAAACGGTTCAATTGTGATTGGAAGGGGTGATCAACGAATACCGAGGAAAGTATGATTGGATCAAGTGAATGATATTTTTAAAGAAGGAATTTTATTTATGTAGAAGAGGGAAAATATGTTCGTTGCGATAGGAAAGTCTAGTGCACTGTCCACTCTGCCTACTCCGATAGGGAATGGCGTACTGGTATGTACGAGTATTTATGTATGTCTTCATTGTATTATTTTTTCGTTGTATATACTCATATATGTATACATTTTTCAATTCAAAAGATAGTTTAACGCTATCTTACCTAAAATTATTGATGTTGCTTCTAGATGGAGTGACATTTATTTCTTTACTAATGCAAAATATTGATAACAAATTGAACAATATACATCATTGTAAGTTGTTTAGTCTCGCATTGTTTATTCCACTTTATATTACGGTATAACCCTAATGATTTAAAGGTTTTCGGCTCATCATCAGTGGAGCACAAACCAGACTGTGCTCCACTGATATGTTTGTGCTCCCTTGATGATAAAGTGAAAACATTGAAACCGGTAGGGTCAAGTTATATAAAGTTTAATAAACAGGGTTTGGTTAAACAAATAACAATGTCTTTAAACCTCCACAGTGTTAATAATATAATATTCATCAAGTTTTTTTGTTTCTTAAAGTCCCACTAAAATTGTATTGTACTAATCTTGCGTTATATACAATACAACCTGCTGGGCTTAATGCAGTGTATTAGGATTATATTTTCCAGCCAACCCTAGAAGCATGTTAAGTAGGGATTTAGTGAAAACCGGACTAAAAGCTCAATCGATAAAATTGTATTGTACTAATCTTGCGTTGTATAAAATACAATCTGCTGGGCTTAATACAGTGTATTAGGATTATATCTTCCAGCCAACCCCAGAAGCATGTTAAGTAGGGATTTAGTGAAAATCGGACTAAAAGCTCAATCGATTAAAAAAAAGGTGATAAAATATCATACACGTATGCAACATGCATTTCTATTAAGTTCAACGAAAAAAATGGAAGAACGAAGGAGAAATAATTTTCGATATTTTTCTGAATTATTTATAAAGTAATGCTTGATTTTTCATGAATATTAATAGAAATTATATTGTATGTGGTGATTCTCAGAAATAAATATGTTTTTTCCATACTAATTACATTTCTGATACAATCATAAAATTTTATATTTTTACGATTGTTCAATTATCATGTTAAGTAGCAATAAATATATATCCTATACGAAACTATTCACAATAATTTAAATTAATTTAGAGGGGTCAATAAATAAAAATATATTTTAAAATTCCTCATTAACTTTGATGTTGAAACATATTATTACGGAGTAAACAACGCGTCATCAAATTCTTGGTAAATTGTAATGAAATATTTTAATTATTGCGTATATAAAACAGCAGAAATGTCAAACACGAGGGCTGCTAACAATAATTCTGCAGTCCACCGAACTTCTTTAAGATTTCTTGGCAAATCGTAACGAAATATTTTATTTATTGCGTATATAAAACAGCAGAAATGTTAAACACGCGGGCTGCTAACAATAATTCTGCAGTCCACCGAACTTTAAGATTTCTTGGCAAATCGTAACGAAATATTTTATTTATTGCGTGTATAAAACAGCAGAAATGTCAAACACGAGGGATGCTAACAATAATTCTGCAATCCACCGAACTTCCTTAGGATTTCTTGGCAATTCATGAATCTGAAATTAATTATGTCATTCTCAATTTTCATTCTTTTTGTTATTGATTTACACAAACATTTTGACAGTGATGACCTCTCGCGCGATTATTAAAGCCTACCTAGAGACCTAGTTGTCAACTTGGCAATATTGATATTTCTCATCCTTCACGGGGAGAAAGAAATTAATATTTTTTCCTTGCATCAGGGCACACCTCGCTTCCCCCTGGGTGCATCCAAGGTATTGGACAGCCTAATATCTCTCAAGGCATGAAACTTTGATAGAAAACTTTTTAGCTACAATTTTATTCCTTCGCTTTGTTATAATTTTACGGTCATCTGGATCAATCTTCGATACTGCAATTATAATCGAATCAATAATTTTTTAATGGATCTCCACTCAGTTTTACATTGGTTTATCTTTGGATCTCCACTCAGTTTTACATTGGTTCATCTTTGGACCGATTTGCTTCTACGATCTAGTGGCGTCAAAGAATGGTTTTACTGCATTCGTAGTTTTTTTTGAAGTACTGGCAACTAGCAAGCTTGAACTTGAAATTTTAAGCCATTTTACAAGGATATTTACTGCACTGCAAGTCATTTTTCCTCTACCGTGTCATCAGATCTTAATGCCATTGTCTCTACCATTCTTTCCCCATGCAGGTTTCGCTATTATAGGAGTACCTTTAATAAGTTCTTTCGTCCCCACTAAGTAATGTCGCAATCATGAAAAATGATTTTTCGGTGTTCTAGTGTATTATTTGCTGGATGGGGCATATTCGAATGCCCGAGTTTCCACACCATATAAAAAAATGAAGGTTCGGACCAATCGAGTTTTGGTTTATCTTAGGATTCCTCTTCTTAAACTTTCTGTAGACTCTCAAGAGTCTGTTACTGCAAGATTTTCCTGTGATGCTGAGCTCCAGCTATCTCTAGGATTCCTCGATTCTTTCAAATCACAACCAAGTGACTTATCGTCCCTTTAGCCTTATGATTATATCTATATAACACCAGAAAAGATAAATTATTCACTCAATTTATGATATTCTGAAATTTTTATTACATTATTTATGGTTCGAGGTATCTTATCCAGCTTTGTCAATGAAAATTATCATAACTAAGTTATGGAAAATTTTATTCAAAAGAAGCCGCGATTATCGATTTGCGACTGTAAAATTGTTGTATTATTTGCAATTAAATTACCGATTGAAATCAAACACGTCATGTAAAACTTAGAAACATTTTTGTTTATTTTTACATGGGGATATTGTATTTTAGCAAATTTATTTCAATCATTAAATTTTTATGTCCCATTACGGTTCCAATCTTTCGTCATAAGATTCCGTTTTTTTTATAACGAAATTAAGGGGGTTTTCACTTTGCTCCGTACTATTAATTAGAAATAATACTACACAGAATAAATTTTTAATTTTGTATATTGGTATATATAGTAAGTGCCCACTTTGATGCATGGAAGTGAATCCTGGATATTGTTGATAGCGCAAAATATCTCGCTGTGAAATTAGTACAGGAAAAGTTGATTAAGCGTTTAAGCTATAAATTGTTAACACTGAAGTTTAATTAAGTTTTATTTAGCATACATATACTTTCGTTTAAGTAACATTCATTTTACAACAAATCTTCCTTTCTTATCATTCCTCCGCACGTTGAAGGTTAGCAATCATCATGACTATCTTAACTTTGTCTGCAGTTGATCTGAACAATATCTCTGTGCTACAATGGAATTACCCTCTTAGGTTCATCAGACATTAGCTTTTTCTTCTTCCTACATTTCATTTTCCTTGTATCTTCCCCAGCAATGATTTCAGTGATTTCAAATTTATTTCTTCTCATGAAATGCTCTAAGTATTCCAATTTTCGCCTCTTAACGCAAGTGAGTAGATAACAAATCAACCAATGATAAAACTAACACAGACACACATAAATTAAACAATCAAAAGAACTGGCAACAATTTGGTAAATTCTAAGAAGTTGTGTGAATCAAATCTAGCATATTTTGATACTAATTAAGTATGTGTAAATAAGTTATATTTGGAAGATGTGAAGAAACTGGTTTCATAGGTTAAGTGTTATATGAAGTCCAAATTATAATATCAATGTACCCAATGTAAATGAACACCGAACTAAACGTATAGAATATATTAGAATGCATCAATAATTAATTAGAGTAGTTTTGCTTTATTAAAATTATAAAAAAAAGCATTCTATGAGTTGAATATTTCAAAATGTTTTTACTTAGCAGTGTTAAAAATCCCTTTTTAAACAATCCTATTGAAAAGGATTTTATAAAAAATATTTTGTATTACCATTTTGAGTTTTTAATTATAGTAACAATGGTACGAAAAGTTAATTTTTTGTGTTTTTACATAAATGCATACCATCACGCCGTTTCCACATTGTGGTAGAATATAAAGCGCTAGACTTTCCTTTCTCGGCACACATATTTTGCCTCTATATATATACATCCATACTTCTTGTCATACTCCATTGGAGACAGGCTCAGCCCATTCCTTGTTAACATTATTATGGATAGAATCATAGAGGAGGTGACTTCTTTGGGCCTGTGTTACAAAATGGGAAATAAATTGATCAGTATAGTGTGTTATGCTGACGACGCTGCAATATTAGCAGAAAGTAAAGATGATCTTCAGAGAATGCTCTACGAATTTCACCTTGCTTCTAAGAAATACAATATGACGATTTCTGTCAATAAAACAAAGTGCTTAACAATATCAAAAGACCCACTCAGATGCAAACTGATAATCGATAAGGTACCCATTGAACAAGTCATGCGATTCACTTACCTAGGTGTAGAGATCTCCAGCAACAGTGACCTGTATAATGAAGTACGAGCACAAACAAATATAATAAAGCGACAGCTTTGGCTGGCTGCCTGCGGGACACTATATGGAGAAACAAGCACATGCTAATCGAAAGTATGGTCAGGATATATAAGACATGCGTCCGCCCCATCATGACATATAGGATAGAAGTGAGAGCCGATACCAACAGGACAAAAAACTTTCACAGGCAGAACTCTTAGAGATCGGATCAGAAATGAGACAATAAGGTCGGTATGTGGTGTTGAAGACATAGTGAGGTGGGGAAGAAGCAGAAGGCGCTTATGGATGGATCATGTGGACAGCATGGAGGATAATATAAGACTGGCAATAATCGCTAAGACTGAAAACCCTAACAGCAGGAGATTACCAGGAAGGCCGCCGAAAAGGTGGAAGGCCAGCTGGACGTCATCATCCCAGTACAGCCCACCGTCACAAACAGGTCATACGACCTAAACCAAGAGGAAGAAGAAGAAGACTCCTTGTCATACAAGTCCTATGATTTCTTTAACTTCTTACATATTCTTCTTTCAAAATATCATTCACATAATCTATCCACACTTTTTTTGGTCTTCCTCAACCACACCTTCTGCTCACATTTGTACTGTATAGTAAATTTGTTTTGTTAGTCTTTCTTTATTCATTCGTTCCACATGCCCCAATAAATAAATACGCATTGCTATTCTTCATCGCATTTACCGCATCAGCCTTAAGTGCGCATTACTCCCTAATCACTTATTAAATTAGCGTAAGACGTAAAACATTTCTTAAACTCAACCAGTTGTATGCATTTCAAACATTTATATATTATGATCTCATTCTAAATAGTTATTTGTTGAAATTAATTCGCAGTTTTTTTCTGAAATCAATTCAGATTCGCATAACTTCCTTCAATAAGTTTTTGTAATATCGGTTAGCCTTGGCCATAACACAACACACAACAGTGGAAGTGAAATCTTGACGTTGACGCTGTCAATATTTACAGTTAATATGAATCTTGTGAAACGTGCTTTTTGCGGAATTTAAAGAGTTTATATAGGTTGTTTATAGTTAAGGCATTAACGTTGTGGAGGTTTAAAGACATTGTAATTTATTTTTAACAAACACTGTTTATTCCACTTTTTTATGACGGTATAACCCTACCGGTTTCAAGGCTTTCACCTCATCTTCAGGGGAGCGTAAACAAGACTAAATGCTGTTCGGACTGGCACCGATATAGACACTTCAACGGATGGAGGCGGGAGGGGTGAGAGGAAGGCTAGGTATAATTTCGGCCAAGAGCGGGGAGATTTTGGGGAAATAACTATTTAACAGATGCTCTGATCGGTATACTGACTTAGAAATTTCTAGGGCCTCTAACCTGTCCAATCTATTTCCGTTGCCGCTAATATGTAAGAATTTGGCATCATCGATAGAAAAAGTATGATTCTCACGGTGACAATGATTAGCCATTTCAGAATAAATTAGAGGATTTGTTAAAGCAGATTGGTGTTCACGAAATCTCTTTTCAAAAGATCTTCCTGTCCTTCCTATATAGAAATTATCACAGTCAGCACATAAAAGTTGGCCGAAATTATACCTAGCCTTCCTCTCACCCCTCCCGCCTCCATCCGTTGAAGTGTCTATACCGGTGCCAGTCCGAACAGCATTTAGTCTTGTTTACGCTCCCCTGAAGATGAGGTGAAAGCCTTGAAACCGGTAGGGTTATACCGTCATAAAAAAGTGGAATAAACAGTGTTAGTTAAAAATAAATTACAAAGTTTATATAGGATTTTAATTTTAACCTTTGATTTATTTTCGATTTTACGAAAACATCATTAATTTTTTAACATCTATAAGAAAAGGATTCCATGCTTTTCGAAAAAAGCATTTAAAATTTAAAAAGTCAAGAAATCTTCTTCCTCTTGGTTTAAGTCGTATGACCTGTTTGTGACGGTGGGCTGTCTTGGGATGATGACGTCCAGCTGTCCTTCCACCTTTTGGGGGGGGGGGGAGGGGGCTTACTGGTAATCTCCTGCTGTTAGGGTTTTCAGTCTTAGCGATTCTTGCCAGTCTTATATCCTCCATGCGGTACACATGATCCCTCCAGAAGCGCCTTTTGTTTCTTCCCCACCTCACTATGTCTTCAACACCACAGACAGACATTATCGTCTCATTTCTGATTCGATCTCTAAGAGTTTTTCCTGCGATGGAGTGTAGGGTTCTCATTTCTGCCACTCTGATAAGGTTTTTTGTCCTATGGTATCGGCTCTCGCTTTTATCCCATATGTCGTGATGGGGCGGACGCATGGCTTATATATCCTGACCTTACTTACGGTTAGCATGTGTTTGTTTCTCCATATAGTGTCCCGCAGGCAGCCAGCCAAAGCTGTCGCTTTATTGGTTTGTGCTCGTACTTCACTATATAGGTCACTGTTGCTGGAGATCTCTACACCTAGGTAAGTGAATCGCATGACTTGTTCGATGGGTACGTTATCGATGATCAGTTTGCATCTGAACAATATTACTCAATATTTTTTTACTTTGTTATTCTTCTTATTAAAGTTTTTCGTCGCAATACGTATTTTAACCTTATATTCCGAGGCTCTCTTTAGTCGAAATTATCTCAGTTTGTTACAAGAGTAATATAAAGATTTAACTGGTCTCTGAAGTCGTCTCTAAAATATGATATCCAAAATAAGAAAAAAATAGATTACGTAAATTTCCCTGTATCCTAGTATCAACGTTACTTTGCCATTCCAATAAAACTATTATATTAGGTACCAGTTCGAACAGAATTCAGTCTTGTTTGTGCTTTCCTGATGATGAGGTGAAAACCTTGAAACCAGTAGGGTTAAACCGTTACAAATAAAGTGAAATAAACAGTGTTTGATAAAACAAATTACAAAATATTATATTAGGCTATCCGGACGAAAATGACATATTTCGCATGGTCATTTTTGATCATCAGTTGATTTCCAGTCGTTGGTCCTACAATACGTGTTTTGTGTTATATTCATCAGTTGGCATCTGGAAAACCTTATTTTAGTGAAAAAAAAAATTTTCAAACGTGGGTTAAGATAGAAAATTATATACCTGACAAACAATTTGTATGAAATTGCATGTTGTACGAATACTGTTAAAAAAATAATGCAGCAACTGCAACAAAAAACATTTTCAACACATTTGGAAAATGTTTAACTCTTCGGCAATGCCAAAGGGGATTATGCCACCCATGTGGATTTGTTTTTTGCCTTTGGTTTAAATTTTTTTAAATGCGTAAAAAATGTTTATGCGTTAAAAAGATTATCAGAAGATGTTTACAAACTTGTTGGTCATTTAAAATTGTTAAACTGTCTGTTAGGTTAGTTTAAAATGATCGAGTGGGCTTAGTAAACAAAACTTCAACAATCAAGACGAGTTTTTTAATGTAGAATTTACAAATTGAAACAGAATATGTTTTTTTCAATAATTTAAATAAATTATCAAAGATCTACCAAGATAAATAAAGCGTGATAATAGGCATAGAGGAAATTGATAAAGATGTCAGATAAATGTAAATTGTTTTTTTTCAATTGTGATATTCAAATCATAACAGAGAAATAGACACGCCTGCATGGATAGAAAATATGTTTTGAAAAAATAAAAAATAAATATTTTTATAAATAAAAAATCTCGCAAATTTTTAGACGTACTTATCCTTTTAACATTATTTAATAAACTTAATTTTGTTTATAAACTATTCAGTATAAAAAGGCCCGAGTCATTTGCCTAGTTCGCGAAATTTTCTACATTTTTCGTTACGCTCCAAATGATACGTCAAGTCCTGATGGTCCGCCATGTGCTTCCGGCCGGTTTGTGTCTGGATTATTTTACAGTTACGGAAACTGAACCGGTTCCTTCTTTGGATATCCAACCATCTTCTATCGTTTGTTTCCTCGCACGCTTCTACGGTTTCCTTTGCCTTCTGAATCATCGCAAGTGCAACAAAAACAATGACACGCAAGGTAGTGCAAGGAAAGGAAGAAGGTCGAGACTTTGTTTTGGATTTCATGGTCGATGGGTTTCCTTGGGAGAATTCCCACGGTTTTCCATTATGAGTAGGTGTTTAATTAGATACTATAGTGCTTCTCTATTTTGTAATAGAACTGAATAAATCGCGTGATGATTAGTTTTTTTTTATGAATATAGCTATTAATATTAATTAAAGAGCGAATATTGTTACGTGCTCAAGAAATGTGTAATAAATATACATAGATTCATCATCTTATTATTATTGTAGGGTCACGGTTAAGATTATTGTTATCTTTCTTGTTTGGAATATATTATTTTGTTTGTTAGATTTTGGATATGTGTTATTTTGTAATTTATTATTAGAAAATGTGTTATATGTCTACGGTTAAGTTTGTAAACAACATTTATGTATGTTATCGTGATGATGTATTTTTTGGAAGGTTAAAGGTAAAATGAATGTGTTAGCTTTGTTTCAACATAACGCATACATATTATTAATTTCTCAATAATTTTAAACATTTTCAATGATTGAAGTACGATGTTTGTATGATCTTTTAATTTATTGTTAAGATGAAGTTCAAGTAGTATTTAAGTATCAACTTTATTTATTTATTTTACACATGACAAGAAATATACATAATTTGCAAATAAAACAACAGGTAATTTAATTTGGACACACAATTTTAATGGATTTGGGTTTGTAACCTTTCATTTGTCGTGCCCCCAGTTTTTTGCCTGCATCTCACTGAGGACATATAGCATGAAAAAATAAATCAATACTTCTATCCAATTTTTTATAATCTGAAACCCCGTTGCACATTCTCATCAACCTGACAAACAGTGACACTCAATTACATATGTATGCATCACGTGAAATCAAACTCCTCACACTTCATCACTCCAGACAGACCGAAACGTTCATCCTACAATATACCATAATCATAAAAAAATAACAAAAAATACCACACTCAAGAGCTCACACAAACTTTTGCTACAAGTTATTCTTCTTGCAAGCCCAAGTATTCAAACTTTGATGTATGAAAATGAAACATGGAAAAAGCCGGAAAAAAGCTGGAAAATTCCTGTAGAAAATCGTGTACTGAGAAGAGAAGATCGGGTAAAAATGTATGACAGGATACGAAACGAAGTAATCATTGATGATAGCTAACTTTAGACTGATATATTAAAGAAACTCAAAGAGAGGGCTCTAAGATGGGTTGGACATGTGAAAAGAATAATTGAGGAAAGCCTAACAAAAAAAAAAACATAGTGTTAATGCGAGTGAAATACGTGATAGAGGAAGACAAAAAAAGTATGGTTGAAAAAAGTTAATGATATTTTGAATTAAGGAACTGTAACAAGAGAGAGAAATCGTAAAAGTTGCATGAGAAGATATATAGTAAGGAGATTGTTGGTTCGATTCTCATTGGAACCCAGATTTAAAAAAATAAGTTGATCTGTCTTGTTTTCATTTAAGATTTCGTAAACATCTTTCTGGTTGATCGTAAAAAATTGTCACATGGCAATGGTCCATGTGATCATTTTTTTAGAATCAACAATCACAAGGTTCTACTGGGTATAAAGAAAGTTTTATACACGATTCGCTCGGGTGCTGTTATAACTGCCAGACATGATTTGTTTTATAGTGGTGGGTCCAAGTCCCGAGTTGAAGCGACCTTGAGGGCATTTAGCTATATAAACGGCAATATATAGAATTGTCCTTTATAAAATAAATGGACATAGAAAAGGTGAAAAATGTGTGCCGAGAGAGGCGAGTGCGGCACTCTCTTCTCTAAGCCAAAATAAATGGAATGATGGATGGTGTGCATGTTTTAAACTGAGGCATTTTTATTTAAGTCCATTTTTGTTTAATTCTATCATATTTTACAAAAAACGTTCAAATAAAGAAGGGTATTTAAAATTATAAGTTGGTGCTTAAAATAAATATTTAAACTCAGTGAAAAGAAAAAGTAGTTTATTATTTTCGAAGAAAATTAATATTTACACTTAATGCGTAAAAAAATCAGTTTATTATTTTCGAAGAAAAAATAATATTTACACTCGGTGAGTAGAAAAAGTAGTTTATTATTTTCGAAGAAAAATTAATATTTACACTCAGTGAGTAGAAAAAGTAGTTTTAATATTTTCGAAGAAAAATTAATATTTACACTCAGTGAGTAGAAAAAGTAGTTCACTATTTTTGAAGAAAAATTAATCTCTACACTCAGTGAGTAGAAAAATTAGTTTATTATTTTCGAAGAAAAATTAATAGTTACACTCAGTCAGTAGAAAAGGTAGTTTATTATTTTCGAAGAAAAATTAATATTTACACTCAGTGAGTAGAAAAACTAGTTTATTATTTTCGAAGAAAAATTAATATTTACACTCAGGGAGTAGAAAAATTAGTTTATTATTCTCGAAGAAAAAATTATATTTACACTCAGTGAGTAGAAAAACTAGTTTATTATTTTCGAAGAAAAATATCAATACATGGAATATTTGCTCAGAAGTTAATAATGATTATAAATCGATTAACATCGATTAGTTTTGATTAATGAGTGTATGAAACACGAATAAAAATGAAATAAAACAACCAAAATGATTTAAGTTTATGAATTCAAAACGTGTTTAAATGTCAAACATTTAAAAAAGGCGCAAAAAACGTCGGTGACCCGGTGCGATTTTGTACAAGAAAAAAATGCCTACTTGTCGTGACCAATTCGGTTGTTCACGGTAATTATTGATGCTCTCGTTTTTATTTGATTTGCCATTTGTGGTGAAGAATCGTCTCTGTCCATATTTGCAGGCATACAAAATAGAATCTGTTTGGACCCAACTCTTGACTGACACAAAAACGTCTATGCCGCTTTTTTGTATGGCACGAGCTAGTTACGATCCACTGACCGTTCATATTACGTCATTTCCTCTTTATTTTTGGCCTGAATACTGGAAATTGAAGAGTTATTCAAATTTCCATAACATTTCTTTCATAAATTGTTAATTTATATTAATTATATATTAACAATTTATAAAAGAAAAATTATGGCAATTTGAATGACTCTTCAATTTCCAGTATTCAGATCAAAAATATAGAGAAAGTGACGTAATATATATTTTTTTAAAGAATAGATATGATCAAAGTCATAGGTATCCATACCCTCTATCACTAGGCGAAAAAAGTGCCTGTGTCATTCGAGGGGAATAGCACAGCGCGGGATTCGAACCGACGACCTTCCGCACGAAAGTCTTGTGTGTTACCGCGTGGCCAGGCACCTCATTTTTTTTTCTTTCGAATACGCCAAGCAATGTTATTTCATTGAAAGCTGTTTTTTAATATCATTACTATTTGAAATTCCGTATCTTTGGTAACTAAAACATATTTTTTAAACTGAATAACAAAACATGATGATAGTCCACAATAGTACTTTGATGACAAGTCTGTTGTATGGGAGTGAAACGTAGACCTGGAGAAATACAGAGAAGATCCTTATAAATGTGTGCTTTGAATGGAGTGATACCATGGGATGGAATACGGAATGGAGTGATACCATGGGATGGAATACGGAATGCATCGATTAGGTATGAATGTAAACTTAAGGCCGATCTTTTGAGTTCGCTGAAGAGCACGCTAAGATGTTTTGAACATGTGGAAAGGAATGAATGAAGAAATACTAACAAAACAGATATATTGTTCAAATGTAAGTAAAAGGTGTGGGAGAGAAGATCGAGGTAAATACGGTTAGATCGATCGGATGAAATTCTGGAAGAAAGAAACGTAGAAAGTCAGAGAATTCGTAGAAGTTGTATGGACGCAGAAGAGACTAAAGATTAGTGTTGAGATAGGAAGTCTTCTCGGCCTACCCTGACAGAGAAATGACGTGATAGTGTACATATATATATGAACGAGTATGTGTACAAATAACAAAAGGTTTTATAAAAACCAAGAGTATACCAAGTTTTCAATGTTTTTGTTTTATAAGTTTTGGAGAGATCCAAGTTTTTTTAATGTGAAAAATGTAAATGTAAGTTTTCAGATGAAATATAACAGATTAAGTTAAATTGATTTGAAACATACATAAAAATCAGTTTTGTCATATAAAGAGATTAATAAAAACTTTACAATATAATTGTAATTTGTTTTATCAAACACTGTTGATTCCACTTTTTGTAACGGTATAACCCTACCGGTTTCAAGGCTTTCAAACTCTTGTTTGTGCTGCCCTGAGAGTGTCTTGTTTGTGCTCCCTGATGATGAGGGGAAAGCCTTGAAACCGGTAGGGCAATAACATACCGTTACAAAAAGTGGAATAAATAGTGTTAGGTAAAACCAATTACAAGGTCTTTTAACCTCCACAATGTTAATGCCTTAACTATAAATAATATTTTATAATATAATATAAACTGAGTAGATCCTGAAAAAAAAACAAAAAATTTGTAATGTTCTTTTTTATCTTTACGTAAAAATATGTGCCTTATCATTCTACTTCATTAATTGTATAATTTCATCAAGAGCCTGCTGTGGCTAGACCTACTTTATTTCCGGCCAAAATTAGGCATTTAATTTAAAAGTATGTTGAAATTTTAACTCGATGAATATTAAAATAAAACTTTCTGTAAAATATTAAATCATTCTATTAAAATTTTAAAGAGTCTAACTCACCTAATTTAAAGAAAATATTAAAAAAAACGTTAATAAATATTTTATTCAAAAACAAAATAAATTGATTTAAAGAAATAATAAAGTTAACAAAATCTATGATAACATTTTCGTTTTTAATCTGACAAATTTCATTGAAAATAAATAAATCCCCACGGATTGATATATGTGTCTACATTTTTTTCCCCAAGCGTCAAAACGATTTATACGAAGAATCTCCAGCGTAATCCTTTCAAAGTCTGACATTGATAAAGTCAAGGTTGGCTGAGTGTAAACACTCGTACTTCTCACGTTACTCCACGCCAAAACGCCACAAGAAACAACAACAAAACGCAACAACACGTGACGAACGGAGCGACCATATTTGAAGAAGTAACTTTGCATAATAAAACATAACCAAGAACCGGGCAGGTCGTTTCAGCCAAACCAAACGGGTCTTCCACCTTTACTTTTTGCTACCTCCAGTTCCAAGGCACTTTCGGATGCCGTATTAAAGTCGATGATGCATCCATCTTGACTGCACCCACATCGTGTCTAACGAGTTTGGCTTTGCTCCGTCACTTTTGGAAACTGGATTTGGTTTACATTGCCTAGATTCCGAAAATCACAGAACTTGTATTGACGAGTTTTATAGCACTTGTTCCTTCCTCCGATCTCGATCTGAGATTTATAAATAGCTTTGGATAAAAATAGAAATTCTAATTTATTTTTTATTTGAACGTTTAATATTTTAATTTTGTTTATTCGTACTAACTTTCATTACTTCAATTGTTACTAAAGATATAGTTTGTCTTTTTAATTTAGTTTTGTTGAGTATTTCACTCTACCTATATTATGTTTTTTATAGTTAAGGCATTAACGTTGTGGAGGTTTAAAGACATTGTAATTTATTTTTATCAAACACTGTTTACTCCACTTTTTTGTGACGGTATAACCCTACCAGTTTCAAGATTTTCACCTCATCTTCAGAGTCTTGTTTGTGCTCCCCTGAAGATGAGGTGAAAGCCTTGAAACCGGTAAGGTTTTACCGTCACAAAAAGTGGAATAAACAGTGTTTGATAAAAATAAATTACAATGTACCTTTATTATGTAATTGATTGTTTAGTAATTTCTTGTTTTCTTAAATTTATTCAATGAAGGGTTTCAAACTTTTGATAATGTAAGATAAACAATTATAATGATAAGGGATGAACGTGAACTTAAGGCTTATGTGTTGAGTATGAAAAAGAAGCAACTTCCATAATGCTGAATTTCATTTCGAAGAAATAAGAATTTTATCGACATTCAAATTCCAACACGCACACATCACCTATTTTCTGTCCTTCTATCAAAACTTTATTCAATTGATATTACCATAATTTTCTTGGTTGTACTCTACCACACCTTCCATTTACGTTTGAAATGTATATTTGTTTTCTTAGTCTTTCCACATTCATTAATTCTATATGCCCAAACCATCTCAGAGTGTTTTTTCCATCTTACTTAAAACATCATGTAAACACGTGCAATAATGAAAAAATGAGGAAGAATAACTCCACGACAAAGCTTCGCTTTCCAGTTGAATTAACGTTGGAATGGTGAGGGGACCCTCGACTGCGAGGTCCAGCAACGACGATGACGCCCAAACCATCTCAGAGTTTTTTTTTTGCATCTTACTTAGTACATCGCATTCAAACACGTGTAATAATGAATCACCAAGTATTTTGACGAAGAAAAATAAACGTTAAAGTGTTTAGATTAATTAATATTATTAAAGGTTCATACATCTTCAACAAATTAATTTCCGTGACAGACAAGATTCTCTGCAGATAGCATTTGTGTTGCAGTATAAAGTATCTGTGAAGAGCCAACTATCAATTAATCTTTCACTTTTGCTCCATTAGTAATAAACTTGTGGTGAATGGTTGATTGCGCCGCCATTATCCTTAGAATTGAATTCTGGCTGATGTTCGTTTCATCTGTGATTTTTTTACAAAACATTATTGTTACATGATAACTGATTGAGATGAAGTAATGTTGCAATGTGCTACAAAATAATTCTTATAAAAGTTATGGCAAAAAAATGAAAAATAAAATCGAATATATATTTTTAAGATTTAACAGTGGTGTATAAGTGTCTGCCTAGATTTATGAGAGTCAAGCGTATGCATTGAAAAAGAGTTATAAGAGTAGAATAAATATGTACCTTGCATACAATTTCGGTGATGAAACGTATTATAGACAGAGAAATAAGTATGATTAATTGTTTTTGTGAAAGATTTAATATAAATACAATAATTTAGTTTCGTTATACTAAGAGAGTGAGTTGCGAAAGATTTATAAATGAAACGAATATGTCTAGAATTAATGAAGATTGTAGAAGAGTTAGTTCAAGTAAATGGTAGAATTGAATAGAGAAACTTTAAATGAGGAAACGTTATGAGAAACAGAAGCCAATGTACAAGGTTTAAGGTTTTGTGCTTGGATATAAAGGCGTCTAGATCTGCCCTCGCTGTCTTCCCCGAAAAGGATATGGCATAATTTTATATATTTGTGTGAATTTATTAAAAAAATATATTTAGACTTTTTCCCACATGTAATTTATAATTTTTAAGTTTTTTTTAGATTTCTTTGAAGTCTAAATTCTGAACGGTTTTAGGTTAGCTTAGTCTTGTTTATATTATATTCATAACTTACTGTAGATTTTAATTGTTAAATCATTACTTTCATGAGTTATAAAATATTTTTGCTGAGGGAAAACAATGTAAATTAATGCTTATTTTTTTTAATTTATTTAAAATCATTATTACAAAAAAATAATAGAACTGTCATTCCTGCATACACACTAGTTTTACGAAATTTTTAGAATAAAAAGTATAATAAAGTTAATTTTATTAATAAAGTGAAGAAAAATTGGTACGAAAAATGAATGTTTTATTCTAGAATAGTTAATATTACGTTTAGAAGTTTATATACAAATAGGTCCCAGCCCACATGAAACATTTCAAACATTATATTGAATAATATGTAAAAATATCTAAAAAACCTAATTTTACATTGAAAACGTTTTAGATAAATATTGCTTCTTTAATGGAAATTAAAGAAGCAATATTTATCTAAAACCCTTTTTGTTTTTTTAAATTCTCATCCTTACCCCTATTTTAGTTAGTTATTTTTCCAAAACCCTTCTTAAAATACGCTTAAAACACGGTTATAAGACCAAATAATTATTATGAAACTATAGTTGGTTGATTTGAATAATTACTTGAGATAAATACATTAGCTAGATGTATGGTATTTACATGTCAGTGTAAAATCAATAATCAAAATAAATAAACTGGCTTTATATTTTGCGAGTACGAAATATTTCTACACTTCAATAATACTTCAAATAAACCAAAAAAAAATATGTTTTGTGGATTAGATTTTTATGTTTGTATACGTAAATTTAATGCTAGAAATATAATTCCTCCAAAACGGCTGTCATAAATTGTCAGGATTTGTATTGTAAAAAAAAAATTGTTAAATTAACATTTTATAAATACACTTAATAAAAACAGAAAAATAAACAAAGCAAATTGAGCACACAAACAAACATATACTTGAACCGAACAGTATCAAAATTTACCAAGATGATAGTCCACAACAGTATTTTAGTATTAACTTTGATGTATGCGAATGAAACGTGGACATTGAACAAGAATGTAATAAGCCGAATAAATACAGTAGAAATGCGTGCACTTAGAAGAATACATAAAGTGACAATTTATGAGAGAATACGGAATGAAGGGATAAATAATGAATGTGAATTTATAGCTGATGTGTTTCGTAAGATGAAGCAAAACACTGATATGTTTGGGCATGAGTAACGAATGAATAAAGAAAGACTAACAAAATAAATATAAAGTGCAAGTTTGAGTGGAAGGTGTGGTAGGGGAAACCAAGGAAAGTATGGCTGGATCAAGTAAATGATATTTTGAAAAAAAAAACGGAAAGTAAGAAGTCAGAGAAATCGTAGGAGTTTTATAAGAAGGTATATGGACGTAGAAGAGGCAAAACGTGTGTCGCGATAGGAAAATCTAGAGCGCTCTCTCTCTCATCTATGCCTACCCCGACAAAAAATACGGCGTGGTTGTATGTAAAAATAAACAAAGTATTGATCTTTATGATATACGGTAATATTTTTTTTTAACCTGGCGAGTTTATTGCCATGTGGCAATCTCTTCCAACCAACCAGAAAGCTGTTTTTATAGGCCCTAAGTGTTAACCAGACTGGGATCCTATTTAAAAAAATCTGGGTTCCAGCGGGGATCAAAGACAAGTGTCTTACCACCAGGCCACGGAGGTCGACAGGAGGAGGTAATACACCATATCGTAAAAATTGTAAGTTCAACACAAACATGTTACCATCAAGCTTTGATCCGACGATCTATTCCTACCTACCCAAACGGGATCAACAACCTGTTGAACTAGTTTTGAGCATTCTACTAAAACAAATTGAAAATTCACGATTAGACCTCCAAAGGGCCTGACCTCACACTTGACTCAATGTCTGGTCTGTTATTTGATAACCTGGTTAATGTGATTCTCTGTCTACAGTACATTTCTCTGTCTGTATGTCTGTAGCTCTTCTACAGTTGATTTCACACTCTTCATGTATCTCGCGGTCGTTATGGGTTTTGTGAAAGTGTTCTCAATGGACAGAAAAAGACAGGCGTGGTTTATTTATTTGTACAAGCAAACTATCTCTATCCATTATCTCTGACATTGTAAACTACAAGTAACACAATTGTTAAGAATCATACATACAGAGTATAGTGCTTTCATATATAAATATAGAAAATAAAAATTCCAGAACACGGAATAAAACGATATCAAAATCAGTTAAGGTGACGGTCCGCAACATTTTCATTACTCTGCTGGTAAAATACTTTTCGCGGTTTATCGTTTCATTTGTATAAGGTATTTCAGTGTGTTGTATTGCATGATTTGGCTTATAATGCAGACTTTTAGAAAACTTTGCAGTTTGATGACACACCAATGGAATAGGTACTCTTCAAATCACTGACATATGAGAAGAATAGCCTAGATAACACGCATCTAAAAATTAATAGATCTCATCTCCCTCTCTTAGTGGGATAATATCACCAGTATAATGAGTATACCCATCGCTCTCTTTATATCTGTCTTGTCGTTTGAATTATCACATTTAACATTGCAGTTTCCATCTTCAGGGCTTGTTTGTAGTGACGAAGTTGTCTACAAACAAATCTGTTTCATGGCATAGATGGCGGGTCTCATTGATTACAAATAAGCTCTGAAGATAAAAACTGCAACGTTTTCGAAAAGTTAGCATAATAAGCCAAACCACGCGGCACAATATACCGAAGTATCTTACATCCAACAAAATATTATTATTATGAAATTGCAAGAAGTTGAATTGTCGACTCCTTACTGTATATACGAGTATTTCTACTTTCCGTGTGCCGTTATTGTTCCTTTGACCTGTTATCTCGTGCCACGTGACCAAAACGAGCGCCATTCCATCATAATATATAATCTCGTGAATCATCCACAATACACCCTGCCACCTGACCAACTAGTTTTGTGAGGAACCTGCCGCGGCTAGACCCATTTGACAGACCAACATCCCGCCAAAACACAAACGGGTATTTCACGTCTTGTGCGTCTCCACGCCGCTTCTTTCTTTCTCTCCTCTGTTGTTAAACTTCCACAGAGTCCGGTTTTGACTCGCTCGGAAGGGTTCGCGATCCTGGAAGGACCCGATTTACCGTTCTTGGCGGGATTCCGTCCCAGACGGGTTTTGGTTTTTCTCTTTTTTTTATCATTCTATGCACGATCAGGTGTGAGCAGACACGCACATAACCCCTCGACCTCGCGGGCTTGCGCTAACTAGATGCGATGCGATGACGGGATGGTTCCGCGAATTTTGTCTATAAAGAATTGTATAAAAGACTTATGAACAACGCCCATTGGCTAATGCTGAATACATTTTTCATCAACGGAGATAATCTTATATATATTGAATATTGATGATGCTATCTTATAACTACTTATAGAAAACATAAATCGTGTTTATCGTTTCGTTTCGGTTAAGTTATTAGCATTAGATATATATGAAAAAATATTAAATAGCTATTAAGTTATTAAGCGGTTAATTACTTAGATATATGTAAGAACATTCTGCAATATTGCTGACTCTCGTGGTATGGTGGATAGTTGACTTGTTTTTTTTTTAAACTGAAGTCCTAATTTTGATCTCTTTCGTTTATCTTCATTTTGTGATACTTATGAGTCGTTATAAATATTATTTTTCTTTTATTCTTTTATGTACATGTTATATCTGGCGGACTCACTTTTATGTACGTGGTATATCTGGCGGACTCGCATTTACTATTTTTTTTTTAACTATCTAGTTTATCTTTTGATACGTAAAGTTTTTGTGATCAATTACAGATTTTACCAAAATAAAATATATTAATTTAAATTCAAGTAAAAACATAATAATCTTTGAACCAAAATTGTGGAACAATATGAAGTGAGTTGATTCAAGGATAAGGAAGGAAAATTCTTTTTTATTTAAATAAAATGCACATTTAATTGAAATTGTATCTCGTTTTACATACATACATACCATCACACTGTTTCCCTTTCGGGATGGACGGAGAGGAGAGAGCGTCAGACTGTATCGCGACATATATCTTTCGCTTCTTCTACATCCATACACCTTACTTTATTGACATATACACAAAAATCATGAAATAACATTTTTTTATTAAATTATAAATCTTTATTTAGATATACAAGAAGGTTTCATTTATTGATTTTAAAACTAAAATCGAAAAAAAGTTACTTTTTAAAATATGAAGTATAATTATAATATTGCAACAAAAATACAGTCATGTAAATACAGTTTATGTTATCGTTATTTCCGCCTTCTTGATCATTCAAGTATTAAAGAAAGGTTAAACATACTAAAAAGCAAGATAAATAATTAAAATACATGACTTATATTTAAACAGTAATTTTTTTTCAAGGATGGCGAAATATTTAAAGGTTTTTCTTCGAAAGTCGTGATAATTAATGTTAGTTTTCCCCTTATCCTGGTTGGAAATGAGATATTGAGAATAATCCTTATTCAAGAAATAAAAGTTACAAATGACAAAATGTTAACTTAATTTTATTGTAACGCGGAAGGCGGATACGATTGTATACATTGAATGATGCTTTTATCTTATAACTCAAATTATTTCTGCACGTAACAAATTATTATTCAGAATTTTACTTATTATTTTGTTTATATATTTAAATAAATTAAAATACATGTTGATTTATTCGAACGATATAGTTTTGCAATGTTTTTAATACAATCCATTAATTTCCAGATTATTTTTCAATGGAAATACCGTCAATTAAAAATCATTTGAATAATTGGTACTAATTACTAATCCTCGATTATTTGTAAACAACATTATTATTTAAATTAAAGTCTTTCAATAAATGTTAATGCGTGTATTCTACGGAACTGTCAAAGTTCCAGTACCATCCAGAACAATAATGGCAAATATTTTGTAATTTTTAAAACTTGGCCAATGGAAAGGTCGCAATAGTGCATTTAGTGGAATATATTTAATTTATTTATTTGACAAAATAAACAGTTCTTAAATACCTTTAGTTGAAAATTATAAAATACACACACGATAAGGTGTCAACATCTTCAAAAAAAATAATTCAGTACAAATATACGAGTATCATTCAAAATGTGATACATGAATATGTCAATGTAATACAAAACGAAAATAAATTTAATTATTTTTATTTAATTTGAACCTACAATACAAGACTTGAGTATGAAAAAAAATCTCATAAGGACAATACAAAATTATAGGACAAAAAAGATTACTTTAGATAAAATGAAATAACTGATCTCACAATAAAACCTAAGATTAAGAAAAGGACCCTCTTGGACCCAGCAGCATCTTTATTAAAAATATCCACCAAAACATACCAGAAGTGAATTTATCCAATTATTGCATTCTATCAATTCATGAATAACAACGTGCAATTGTTATTAGAAAATTACGATTGACGCATATATGTGTATGAACAAAAATATGTATGAACTGTAACTTTTATATGCCACTCAACATATATTATTTTTTTAAATTTAAATGATTAAACAAACAGTACGCGCACCAATTCAATAACAATTTTTGTAACAGTTTACATATTTGCTATATTTTTACAATAATTATTTATGTTGTTTATAGTTAAGGCATTAACGTTGTAGAGGTTTAAAGACATTGTAATTTATTTTTATCAAACACTGTTTATTCCACTTTTTTGTGACGGTATAACCCTACCGGTTTCAAGGCTTTCACCTCATCTTCAGGGGAGCGCAAACAAGACTAAATGCTGTTCAAACTGGTACCTATATATACACGCTTCAAAGGTTGGGGGCTGAGGGGTGAGGGAGGCATGGGACAATTTCGGCCAAGAGCGGAGAAATTTTTGGGAAATAACTGTTCAACAGATATTAGGATTGGTGTACTGACTTAGAAATTTATAGGGCCTCTAATCTGTCCAATTTATTTCCGTTACTACTGATATGTAAGAATGTGGCATCATCGATAGAAAAAGTATGGTTTTCACGGTGACAATGATTAGCCATGCGTCCCTCACCCCTCAGCCCCCATCCGTTGAAGCGTGTATATCGGTACCAGTTCGAACAGCATTTAGTCTTGTTTGCGCTCCCCTGAAGATGAGGTGAAAGCCTTGAAACCGGTAGGGTTATACCATCACAAAAAAGTGGAATAAACAGTGTTTGATAAAAATAAATTACAATATTTATTTATTATTCTTATGTAAACATTTTAAGATAAGGGTTTTGTCAAAGCAGTGATAGTTTGTTTTATTTTGTATGCACCTCTTAATTCTTCTTGTATACGTCTGCATATTCTAACAATATTTGCAGCATCTTTCAGTCATACAGATCTCGATTCATTATTTTGATCATGTTTATCCTATCGATAAATCTTCATCCGAGTCTACGTCTCGAACAATAATTGACATTGTATCATAAATAATGCAATATCTCTTGGTATTCCCCGTGAGGCTGTATGCCTGACGTCATGAATTGCGATCATAGTTATGTTACAAAGAAGGATTGCGCCATTTGTTAGGATTATTAATAATAAATTATCAATAATAAAATCCCCAGAAAAAAATATGAAATCCAAAAGGTTATTAAAAAAAAAGAAATAATTTACTAAAAAATATAATATAGTTGGTCTTTATAAGAGTTAAATGGATTTTATATATTCATATGTTTACCATCATTAAGGCCATCACTTTATGTTTTCAATTATGTGATTTTAATTTTGTTTAAAAAATTGACCTTTCATTTGTGTTATAATGATTCCTATTTTTCTGAAACAGCAATGCCTTCGGTAACTCACACGAAAACAATATTTTCCGAATAGTGATTTTTTAAAAATCTACATCAGATTTATCAGATGTGCAACACTTTATTATATAAGATAATTATCAATGATGTATGATATATATAAACTCAAAATATTACTTGATAAATTGGTTGATCAAATCATATTTATTTATTATTTTTTAAAGACCACAGTTTTCATAAAATATATTTCAATTACAAAACAAAAAAAATAATGAGAAACGAAATTCAAATATAAACAGCAATCAAACATACCCCTTAACACGTCATTTAACAAAAAAAATAATCAACAACAAAAGCGAAAAACATCAATGTTGTTAAACGGGTAATCAAAATTGAAAAATAGAAAAAAAAAAACAGAAAAGCCTATGGCACTAAGTGTATCATAAATGAAAATTTCTATAGGGTTTCTCAACAAAAAAACTGTATTATATATATTTTTCATCATGATTAATTTAAAATTAAAATAAATATTGAAAACAAAAATAAATGTGGTATACAAATGCTTGAAATGTATTTCTAAATTATTCCTAATATTTTTAACACACCTGATTTAACAATTTAAATACGTACGGAGAAAGCATTTCTTCTTCTTCCCAGTGTCATGTCACCTGAGAGTAGGCATCTTTGTCCTCGGTAGCCCGAAAAAAATCTCCAGCGGTAAGCATTTACAAAAATCATTTCGTGGAATGATTTGTAGTATCAGTTTTATTTCAATAAATCAAAAATATTTTTAATTAGTATTAAATATATTATATATTATGTAATATATTCGATTAGTATTAAACTAGGCTTAGATTTGGTAAAAGTATTTTAGATTTGTTTCTTATTAAAAAAAATTGAATTTGAAATGAACTCCTACCTACAAAATCATGCACTTTATTGAAAATAATGGAAATAAAGAATATCAAAATTTCATTAAAAGCATTATTCAATAAGAAATTAATGTACAGCATCATTTGGTCATTGTGATTTATCAATCGATTTTTTAACAATATATATTTCAAAGAATCGATAACACTGCTCGTGGATTTTTGATTTCAACATTAATACGATTATGATCAACAAAAGTGTATGTCTCATTAACATAAATTGTTGCTAAATTATACTCAAATTATGCTATCAATGTGATCGTCGAAAGTCGAAACGGTTTATTTATGCTAAATAAGTTCAATTTATAAATTACCTTGTTAGAAAATACATTGTAATTCTCAGCATTTTGCTAATATATTAAATTACCTACACATTCTTGTTAATATAATATATTCTAATGTTTTGATAGTGAAAGATAAAAATATATATATAGTACGTCGTGTAGCGATAAAAAACAAAGTCAATGCGGCAGAAAATGATAAAGTTGAACCGAGCCACATCATTTCTGCTAAAATGATTTTTGATCTTGATGTTGCTTGGTGCGATATTGAAGCGTATTTAGAAGTGCCAACATTAAGATGTTGGAGTGAAATATAGATTTAAAAAATAAAATAAATTAACTGAATAAATGCGTGTTATTAGAAGAAAATGTAGTAGGGTCGCTGTATGGCAAAAAATGTAATAGGGTCGATGTATGGCAGAAAATGTAGTAGGGTCGATGTATGACAGAGAAACAATTGGCGTTATTAAGAAAAAATGTGAACTTAATCCTAACGTATTAAGTATTATGCAAGAGAATGAAGAGGGGCTGTGGTTGGAGTTGTAGAATGGTTGGACCAAGTTAATGATATTTTGAATGAAGGAAATGTATGAAATGATAAACTCAGAAGGAACTGTATAAGACAATATATCTTCTTCTCCCTGGCTCCATCCCAACTCACTGTCTGCGAAGACTGTTGGGGTCAGCTCTCCTCGTCCTCAGGTTGTATGCTCTTCTATCCCGGACTACGTCCCCCAGGCCGTGCCTCTGCATCAGGTTATCTTTTTGTACCACCCATGAATTCTTCGGTCTTCCTCTGGTTGTTATTCAAGGAAGATCCATGGAGATTGCCTGGTTCACAATGTGATCGGGTACTCTGCGTCCAACGTGCCCATACCATCTCAATCGCCTCTCCTCCATCTTACTGTTGATGTCTGTAACACCTAGGCTTCCACGAATGCGTGAGCTTTTTATTTTGTCTCTTAGGGACACACCAGCTGACCATCTTAGCATGCGCATTTCAGCAGTTTCTAGTTGCCTCGAGTATGAGTTATACATCGTCCAGCATTCGGAGCCAAGAATTCTCTATATTCATATAAGATAATATATGAATATAGAGAAAACAATTAAAGTAGAACGCTCTGTCCTTTCTGCCTATCCCGATAGAGAAATTGTGCGATGATATTTATAACATTTAAATCTGTGGTCAAATGTTAAATTATTTAATGAAATATGAAAATATATTTTTTGCTTTGGCAACAAAATAAATCTTATAACATAACAATCGTGACATTCCAATGTTGTCAAAACATACATTATGTGTTACTTTAATTAACTATAATTAAGTTCTCAAGAAAATTAATTGAATGCTTAGAAGCATACATTTAATTCACTGACTTAAAAAGTCATTAAGATGAATTGACTATAATAACGATGTTTTTTGAACATAGATATTTGAAGAAAATATAACTTTTCTCGAGATAATAAAATCAAGTTTTTAAAATTTATTCTGCATAAATGTCTTCTGGAAGTAATGGACTTAGTTTACATTTATAAATATATTAAATATGATGAAATTAAATTTAATCTATGAAACAAGACTGAATGAAGTCATCATCTTAAAATTGATGTTTTAAGTAAGTTAAAAAAAAGAATTTTAAGATGGTTTGGGGGAGTTGAGATAACGAATTACGAAAAGATAACTATGCGAGTATACAAGTCAAAAGTACAAGATGTGCAAGGAAGAGATTGAACAAGGAAACGTGGCTGGATCAAGCTGAGAAGAAGGTAAAATGTCAAGTATAAATAATACAAGATTATACATGAAGAGATGGTGATTGCGGGGAGTCAAAAGTTGTATTTGGAAAGTATTTTTTTAAGATCTCTTTCCCTGCTTACCTTGCAAGAGATACGTAATGATATGCATATATGTAAATTAAATTTAAGTTGTGATTTTGTTTTAAAATTCCACAAGTTAAGAAACCTACCTTCAAATCTGGTGTCTGCGTGGTCGATTGCCGTTGTAACCCAGGTTTTGTTTTAAAGGAACTCAGTCTAGTTTTTTACTCAATACCTCTTTATCATATTTCTGGTTGGTTGAAAGAGATTACCAGATTGTACTCTATATAACGAAAATGTTAACAATACAATAATCTATCAAATAAAAAAAAAGTATTTATTAAATATATATTCTAATTACTGTGTATTTCAAATAGTTATAGTGCGAGTATGAATAAATTGTCATTAACCTAACTAATGACTTCCCTGTCTACCGTTCACGTTTTCACTTTTGGTATTTCTGTTTACAGCAAGAGAGTCGGTGCCAGCGCAAGACATTCAAGTGACAAGTTCAGTGCGGGTAGCCGCTGGGCTGCTTTCAACAGTGCCTACAAGACTGCAATCTAGTGCCATACGTTAGTATAATGATACGAGACTAATCTCAAACGGCGAGTGCAATATTATATATACAACCGAGACAATTAAACGTTTTGAAAATTATTCGAATAAAGAAGAGAATGGCTTCCCTCGTGAGTGGGTCCGAGAGGGGTGACGAGGCCGCGGGGGAGGGGGGCTCACCAGCATCCCCCCAGAGTCCGCGCCCTGTCTTAGCCACAATGACCCCAGTCCCTGTGCATGACTTCTCTTACTGTCACAAGGTGGAGATAGACTCTAACGACGGCTATCCCCAAGAAGTCATATACACTGACAAGAACATTCCACCGGAGATGTACTCTAATGACAAGGGTACAATAATGTATCAACATTCTCCAGGAGACATGCTGGCTTATGATGGAGAGAAAAGTGGACTTGCCGGAGACATGTACGATCAAGACATGGGTTCGATAGATGAGAAGACGCCGATAGACTTGATCTACGAAGATGGCAAGCAGACAGTGATATACACGACGACGCCGGACCAGAAGAGAGTAGAGATGATCAGCGGACACTCTGGAGGAGCCGTGTTGGGTTCACCTTTGGATGTTTCTGTGGTGGTGCAACACGGTCAGCCAGGACCGACGGTATTGGTGCTTGCGGATCATATGCTGGACGATATGGGGCAGGTCATTGGAATTCAAAGGTGAGTTTTTATTTGATGTTATACGAAGCATTTTTCAACGTGAGACCATTTTTTTGAAGTAGACCTTCTTATTTGAGATTTTAAATAACCCATTTCACTTGTTTCAACACATCACACGTTAGTATGTTTTTAATACCTTTGTGTGTTTGAGTATTTATTGAAATTATTTTTCTTATAGGTTTTACTACAGATATAAAGCCTTAACGAATATCTTCAGGAGAAAAGAAAATGTTTTTAATGTTTTGTATTATTTATTACTTGATTCTTATACGAGTATCTAGTGATTAAAAAGGAATTGCAATATGTATGTTAAATATAAAAAAATGAACTTATTGCCGTTTTATGTGTCAGATATCAGAAAGATTGAATTTATTGCCTTTCTAAGTGTCAAAATTAAAGATTTAAGAACGTATCCTTGAATGTTTGTAATACTTTTGTTTGTTTTTTGAGTATCTATTTAAATTCGTTATCTTGAATGTTTTACTTGAGATATTGGAACGAAGTATAAACGAATATTAAAAAAAATTGATTTGAATGTTTTATATACTCGTATATTACTTGATTCTTATGCGAGTATTTACTGATTATAATCAATTTAAATCTGTTTATATAAGAAAGTTTGAATTCATTGAGATACAAGAAAATTAGAATTCACTACATTCTAAGTATCCGATATCAGAATATTTGAATTTATTGCCTTTCTTAGTATCAAAATTGAAGATTCAAGAACACATCCTTAAAATATATATATATCTAAAAACTTGGAAGATGCTGTCAATGTTTAACAAGACCTCTGCCACCGCCTCGTTAGTGGAACATTGGCCGGATAATGCGTGGGTTGGGGTCACGTGAACGAACGAGATGAAGCTGTCGAGATGTATAAGCACCTTCGTAGTCCACTTTTTTTTAGTTTAGCATTCCTCTTAATGATCTTGATCGATTGATTAGACTGAAGATTATCTGACAGTCTTGAAAAAATCTCCTGATAACATTCCAACATTTATCGTTTAATAAAATAAGGATTCAAACTACTTTACTTTATGTTTTAATTAGATATTAAGAATATCTTGTACTTTTATAAACAAATTTTGTAGGACAATGGTGCCCATCATTTGATTCTATTAACTTATTTGTAATGTTATCAGATATATTTCAGTCATGTTTCATAGCACGAAAAATAATTAACTTCTCTATATCATAATTTAATACTGTTTGTTTTGAATTACTGAAATAAAAAGCCTTATTTATTGATTTAATAATATGGTTTAAGCGGTCTTCATCGAAGTCCACTGGTCATCCGGAACGCTCCATATCCTTCAGGTCAAAATTACCGTATTTGAAACGCAAAAACCATCGACGAGATGTCCTTTAATTCATAACATCTTCCCCGTACACTTCGCAAATATCGCGAGCAGCTTTGGCAGCTTTATTCCCTCGATTGAACGCAAACAGAAGGAGGTGTCGAAAATGCTCACTTTCGTCTACTTGCCATTCCATTTTGAAGGCTTGTAATCAAATAAAATAATATATGTAACGTAAAAGCAAATACAATATCTAGAACAGAAAATTTTCTTTTGAATGACGTATAACATTTACCATTTTGTTTTACTTTTGGTGCTCATTTTTAAATTGAAAAAAAAAAAACGGACACAACTTATGTTAACACCTAATATCAAGATTTTTTTTATATTTCAATGCAATGTAGTGACAGAATATGCTATTTTCTTGCGCTTAATACGAGTATTTTATGGCGGGAACAGTTATAGCACGATTTTATGCTTCGAGCATATTTACCATAAGTGTATGGATTTCATTTTGATTGGGTTGCTATATGGCGAATATGATTTCAATGTAGACATCAGAGTTAACCATTAATGTAAAACTAAGTTAACCCTTTGTTGTAAAGTATAGCTGGTTAAGTGAAAACACGCTCGGACATGACAGCCGGCACTTCTATTGGCCTGGGCTGGCCTGTATGGGAGAAGGTTAAGGAAGGTGTACACTATTAAAACGTGTGAAGTCAAAAATGTTGTTAAATTTGTTATGAAATGTTCTGTTGAGTTGTAATAAAATTTGCATTATAAATAGTGAACATAAAGGCTCCAGGCATTTCGAGTTATTGGCCGTGAGGTTAACGCGTTACATTTATGTGCAGAAGGTTACCAGTTCGATGCCTACGCAGAATTTCTGCCCTCTGATAAGAATGATCATTTTTGCGACTGGTTTCCAGTAATCAATGTTAACGACTTAAATAACTTCATAAGATTTACAGAAAAAAAAAATGTGGTGTCATTTTAATTTGAATGATTGAAAATATCATAGCGTTTGAGTATGATTCATGGCTGTTCTATGGATGGGCAACACGTGTGTAAATATTACATAATTGTGTGTAATTTGTTGTACTTCAGTAAATCACAATATTGACAGTTCAACTCCAAACTACGATGAGAAGATCGAGATTTCGTGACGGTCGGCAGGTTCCATCAATTGATGCTATTTTGTACGGTAGATTTGTTTAAATAGTGGACTAAAATTGTATGTAAAGAAAAAAAAAGTTATAGAAAAAACATCAATTCAGGTAAAATGTGAAATAAAACTAGTCCGGTAGTGAATATGTTTGTAGTCGATCGTGAGATACCTGGTTGGTGTGTGTTAATTCTAACAGTTCACTTGAAATATTGTTGCCATTCTGCCTTTTAACGTTTGCCTTAGAAAATATATAAATAAATTGATTGGTTATATATCCCTAAATATGGATATGTGAGGATTATATGTAGATTATTTGAAAAATAATAAACTAATGAATTATTAATAAAAGACAAATATATAAAAGATTAAAACTCACGTTTGATTTACGTGTAACTAAATAAGTATATTTTTGAACTTTACTTGATAAATTAGGTAAAATGCTAAGTTCAACATTTAAGTGTGATCCATTCTTTACAAAGTTGTTGGCGTTCTGTAGTACTTGATTGATTGATAACGGGTGAGGGAATGCGGAATGTTAGGATTTATCGTTGCCGATCAGAGCGTAGATCATACTGAGAGATTATTTATTGTGCTGAAAAACAAAGAGTAATAATGCTTTGTGAAATTACTTAACGTTGAGAAACTCAATAATGGCTGGGTAATAAATGGGCTTACTTCATATTGATCTTTTAAATGCAAAAAGGTAATTGTTCTTGTATCGGTTTTGAGTTGACTGTAACTTAATTAAACCTTTCAAGGACAGAACTTCCCTTATAAGCTAACAGATGCTGAATATGTCAAAATGTCAAGTAATTAATTTTTGAACTGCTTTTATCTTAAATCAAGTATAGTAAACATTAAAATAATTGTACACTAGCGGTCGAACCCGGTTTTACCCGGGTGTATATCAGGAAAGGTGAAAGTCAGTCTATGATCGAGTTAAACCGAAGGTTAACATTGTAGAATTTATACTTGTTATGATCTAATTAATGTGAATTACGAAAAATAAGTCATAAAATATTTTAAGTGATTTATGTTGTATGAATATATCATAATATAATTTCAGTGCATTGAAATTGAGAAATATATGTTTTCTTCTTTGTTTTTCATGAATCTTTAACATGATGCCATATATTTTAACGTGATGCCATATACTTTAACGTGATGCCATATACTTTAACGTGATGCCATAGACTTGAACGTGATGCCATATACTTTAACGTGATGCCATAGACTATAACGTGATGTCATAGACTATAACGTGATGCCATAGACTTTAACGTGATGCTATATACTTTAACGTGATGCCATAGACTTTAACGTAATACCATAGACTTTAAGTGCAAAGTTTTTTTCTCATAATTATTAAATTTTCTTAGCACCCGTTTAATATTTTTTTGGTTAATATTCGAAAATTTTCTTAAATTTTTTATTTAAAAAAAAAGTTTTTATATTTCATTAATAACATATAATGTAAATACATAAAGTGTATTAACTATTGTATTATAAATAATTTCTCTTCGTCCTACTTTACATATATCTTCTCTGCTCAGACTTTTACTATCGTAGCATACTCTTTTATTATTGTAGCATTGTTTTTATTATTGTAGCATACTTTTTATTATCGTAGCATACTTTTTATTATTGTAGCATACTTTTTTAAACATCTATAAAAAATAATCAAAAGAATGACAAAAAATCAAAACATACAAATTATAAACCTTTTTATTAGTATATATAGTATAGATTTGTCAAAATTTGAATTAAACATTGACTTTGTTGTTAAAAGCTAACGAAACTAAACTAAATAAGTGTTAATTATTTTTTAATTTTTATTTTCCTATTGTATTTTTGATTAAACATGTAGAAAATATGACCAAATTGAATAGCTTAGCCTAATTAAATATTGAAACAGTGATGACATATATTCAACAAAAAATTAATAAATATCCTCATATTATATTTACAATAAAAATCTTCTATTGTAGCGTTGAGTGATTGAAATCATGCACGAGTAGCTTCTTTAAAAAAAGAGCGCGAACGAAAAGTGAATTTCATTCCAAAAAGGTTCATAAAATTATTTTTGGTTGTTTTTAATTAAAATGTATAAAAGTTTAAATTATTCGTACTGACCAATAAGTTAAAATATTTATATGAAATGTTAACTTATTATATGTACCTGGATGTTTATAACCCAAGTGCTGTTACTTAAAGTTATAAAAAAGGGAAATTAAGAATTTTTGTAACTGATTTCATTTCTTGATAAAATTCTTAAAAAGGTGATAAGATCATGACTAAAAACACTTGTATGGCCCACACACTAGGATGTATTTACTCGTTGAAGATGATAACCTCCCCGCGATGATACGAGTGAAATTCTGTTAATAACAGTCATATGATTTCAACGATGCGACACACCATAAACCTAAAAACCTAATTCTACGATTGGTTACGTTAATGAAAAACGTTTGATCAACTTTATCAATTTGGAAAAAATAATTTAACATCAGCTATTGAGTTCCCTTCTTCTTTTTGTGTATAGATAAAGTTTGTTATTCTTTAAAATGGTGTATGATATATAATATATGGTCTTAAATTTTTAAAGTTATATATGATTCTCGACTGTTGCTTAATATATCTCTCTATAGATTGGATAAATGTCATAAATTTATTTTAAATTAATTTTAATAATAAGTTTGTGTACAAGATGTTGCTATAAAATATGATTTACAATCGAAAGTTTGTAAAAAAAATACGAATTTTTTTTTTAACCTGGCGAGTTTATTGCCACGTAGCAATCTCTTCCAATCAACCAGAAAGATGTGTTTATAGGCCCTATGTGTTAACCAGACTGCAATCCTATTTAAAAAAAATATGTTCCAGCGGGGATCGAACCCGCTCCCTCCGAATCGGCAGACAAGTGTTTTACCATCAGGCCACGGAAGTCGACATTATACGTAATATTATATAACATTATACTCAAGTCAATTTACCGTTTGCACACATCATGATTTTTTTAAAGAGAAAACATGCTTTGTATGTAAAACACATTTTTAACTTTATAAAATAATAAAAACGTTCTCAGAGCACGATTCTGAAATTTAAAAAAATCTAGAAAATAAATTTCTAATGTTTATAGTTAACATTTGTAATAAACGTTAATAAACCCATCTAAAATCACTCTTAATTTATAGTCAATAAAGTCACGTCCTTCATTTTCTCTACACCATCCATTTCTTCTTCCATCGATTCATGTTATCTTACTTTTATTGTTGTTATTTATATTGTTTATAAATTTCGTGCAAATCAACAATACTTTGAATATTTTAACTACTATATAACTCATGTTAATTAATTTTGTCTTATTGGTTGGAAAATATTGCTACCAGACATTATATTATTTTCTAATGATGTATTGAATAAATAAGGTTAATTTTTTTCATACACACTTCACATGGTATCCAAGATGGGTATCTTTATTAATTTTGGAATTGTTTTTACAATATGAAAATAGATTCTAGCCTAATATTTATTGTTATGAAACTCCGAACGTAATCGAATGAAGGACGAATAATATTTTAGGGCATGATGTCAGTGAGAGTCAAATCACCGATACCAAACTATTTTAATAATATTAAAATAGACTCCGGTCTAATATTTATTGTTATTGAAGTCTTAACGTAATGACGATGAATACTATTCTAGTGCATGATGTTAGTGAGAGTCACATCACCGATGGCAAATTAGTTTTACAATATTAAAATATAATCTAGTCTAATATTTGTTATTGAACTTTTAACGTAATCGAATTTTTATTTATTTATTTGTTTATTTATTTATTTATTTTTTCAAAATAGGCTTAGCCCAATTACATTGAAAAATACAAGACATTAAAAAAGAAGAAAAATTACAGGGAAAAATATTTTTTTTTTAAATTATATAAAATAAAAAATAATGCATATGTATACAAACGAGTATTTACACACAAACGTATGTTACATATATATTCAGTCACTTAAGTATGTTGATGAGTGCTTTCTAACGCGCTTAATCTAAGAAGAAAATTTACTTTTGCTTTTGGTAATGTGATATGAAATATGTCAATATCCGAAGCAGTCCCGTTAAGAAGAGTTAAGGCCCTTCCAACAGGCATAGCGGCTGGAAGACCCGTTCTTGCGTATGTTATTGAGAACAGTTCCTGCCGGCGCAGTCTAGTGTAATTGTTAGGAACATTTAACACTAATCTTTGTAGTAATGCTGGACAGCTCACAACTCCTCGAACGAGTTTGACAACGTATACCAGGAGACGCAGATCTCTTCTTACGCTCAAGGAGTTATACCCGAGCATGCCCAGCAGAAACTGCGTAGGATATAGCCACGGATAGACACCAAACTCACTCATGTAGAGATATCGTAGATATTTTTTTTGTACTTTCTCCACCATGAGCGAGTTCTGCGCCCCCACCGGGCTCCAAATGCAAGCATTGCTTTCTAGTTTGCTACGGATCAATGAATTAAACAACGTTTTGAGCACCAATTGGTTTTCAAACGACTTAGAGATTCTCATAACAAATCCTAGAGTTTTATAAGCTGAGTTGCACATAACTTCTATGTGAGGACCAAACGCGAGATTGCTGTGGAACAAGACACCCAGATCTTTAATGTAGGAATGTAGGGCGAATAATATTCTAGTGCATGATGCCAGTGAGATTCAAATCACCGAAAGCAAATTATATTACAATATTAAAATATACTCCAGTCTAATATTGATCGTTCTTGAAATGTTAACGTAATCGAATGTAGGACAAATAATATTTTAGTGTACGATGCCAGTGAGAGTCAAATCACAGAAAACAAATCATTTTTACAATAGACTCCAGTCTAATATTTATTGTTATTGAACTCTTAACGTAATCGAATGTAAGATGAATACTATTTTAGTGCATGATGCCAGTGGGAGTCAAATCACGGACAGCAAATTATTTTTACAATATTAAAATAGACTCCAGTTAAATATTTGTTATTGAACTCTTAACGTAATCGAATGTAGGATGAATAATATTTTAGTCATGATGTCAGTGACATCGATAGCAAATTATTTTTACAATATTAAATATACTCCAGTCTAATATTTATTGTAATTGAACTTTTCAATAACAATAAATTAAAAATTAAATTAAAAATGAAAAACTCTTAACGTAATTAAATGTAAAGCGAATAATACTTTAGTTCTGATATCAGTGACACCGATAGCAAATTATTTTTAAAATATTAAATAAACTTCAGTCTAATATTTATTGTTATTGAAATCTTAACGTGATCGAATGTAGGATGAATAATATTTTAGTCATGATGTCAGTGACATCGATAGCAAATTATTTTTACAATATTAAATATACTCCAGTCTAATATTACTTGTTATTGAACTGAGCGTAATTGAATGTAGGATGAATAATATTTTAGTCATGATGTCAGTGATATCGATAGTAAATCATTTTTACAATATTAAATATACTCCAGTCTAATATTTATTGTAATTGAACTCTTCAATAACAATAAATTAAAAGTGAAAAACTCTTAACGTAATCAAATGTATAGCGAATAATATTTTAGTCCTGATATCAGTGACACCGATAGCAAATTATTTTTAAAATATTAAATATACTTCAGTCTAATATTAATTGTTATTGAACTCCGCGTAATCGAATGTAGGATGAATAATATTTTAGTCATGATGTCAGTGATATCGATAGTAAATCATTTTTACAATATTAAATATACTCCAGTCTAATATTTATTGTAATTGAACTCTTCAATAACAATAAATTAAAAATTAAATTAAAAAAGAAAAATTCTTAACGTAATCAAATGTATAGCGAATAATATTTTAGTCCTGATATCAGTGACACCGATAGCAAATTATTTTTAAAATATTAAATAAACTTCAGTCTAATATTTATTGTTATTGAAATCTTAACGTAATCGAATGTAGGACGAATAATATTCTAGTGCACGATGTCAGTGAGAGTCAAATCACCGATAGCAAATTATTATATGTATGAAGATGAATAATTCATATAAATTGGATAGTGATGTTGCAAAACTAGAAGAATATAGGTAATAAAAATAAAGAGGTATTCAGTTCAGCTGAAGTTGTAGCTCAGGACCGTAGAGAGGGATTCAGTGCATTATTTTATCAATTATCAGCGATGCAATAAATCTATTGAAACTGTCATTTTTATCCAAACCATAGAAATTGAACAGATTTTTTTGGTACAGTTAAATAATAGTAAATGTTGCCAATTCAGTTTAAAATTCAACACAAAATTTAAGGAAATAACTAAAAACGCGCAAAAATAAACATACACGTATAACCAGTTTGCGTATTTTTTTTTTCTTGCTGTAATTATTTCAAGAATGCAAACGTTTTTTTTAGAACTCGGACAAGTAAATAATTTCAATAAAATCTCACCTTTGCAATTTTTCCTACAAAAAATTCCTTATTTTTTTTTTACAATTCACAATATTTCATACATAGTTTTAATGAGAATGTCTTCATTTAATAAAAATTGGAATTTTATGTGTTTTTTTGTTATGTAAAGTGGAATAAACAGTGTTGTACTAAATAATGGACTAATTACGACAAATTACGATAGGAATTTAAATTAGTCTTATTGCATTAGAAGGGCAATTGAATAAAAATGCGCGTAATTCGAGACGTTCGAAAACAAATTAATATTCTTAGAGAGATGGTTCTATTGTATTTTTCTATTGAGGTATTTCTTATTTGATAAATGTGTAAGGATTTTTGTGATTAACAGCTGCTCTAAGGACCACCAGCAATTTATAACTGTATCCCTATTTATACGTTTGAGGCCATTCATCGTTTACTTTATTTACTAATTTTAGATCTAATTCCTAATTACAAACATATATAGTACGGTATTGTATTACAATTTCTTTGTATACAGTACAACCTGGCGGGATTATTGCCATGTGACAATATATTATATCCAACGAGAAATATGTTAAAGGGGCCTTAAATAAAAACCAGACTGGAATCCTTTTTAAAAAAAATCTGGGTTCGCGTGCAACCTCCGGGCTGGGAGACAAGTCTTTTACCAACTAGGCAACGAAGGTCGTCAAGCCTTCTACCTGTCGGAGTAGGCAAAGAGTACAGAACTGAAGATTTTTCTATCTCAACACATATTTTTCTACATCCATACACCTACATATATCATAATATGATTTAGTGGATCCAACCATACTTTCCTTGGTCTTCCCATAACACGGCTTCCACTCACATTACCACTATATATTGGTTTTGTTATTATTTCTACATTCACTCGTTTTACATACCCAAACCTTTTCAAACTTCTAATCTATAACTTAATATCTATAACAATTTTATTAAGTACAAAGTCATGTTAATTGTTGAGTAAACACCAGCCCTGTGTCGTCAATATACATATTTTATTGTGCAACATCAAAACTCTCACTTATTCCATTTGCATAATTGTCTCTGTCTATATGAAGACAGAATATCTATTTGGTGCGCGTTTTTTAATAATCTTTGTGTCTGTTGACACAAACATTATGCCTATATAGAATTGTCTTCAGTTCGAAGAAATTTTGAATGTCATTTGTATAGGTTACAAGTGAGAAGGTTTTATCTCTCAGTTTATTTTATGAGTAATACATGTCACTTTGAATATATTAATTTATTTCGTTTCTTACAAGAAAACTCAGTTGCCATTTTTCGTTTGTCAGATGCCTCTTTTAAAAAAAAAAATCTTATTTGTATTCAATTTCATTTATTTACAATGCAGTGTTAAGTTTTTTCAACATTATCAAACGAATTTATTCGTTTGTGTACCAATTATTTAAAAAAGTTGCAAGAGTGAAAATGGTTTCGAGTAATTTAAAATTATTAAAAATTAAAACTTTAAGGCAAAAGTTACGAAGTTAAGGGTTTTTTTTACAAAAACCTATTTTTAACACGTATTGTAATACAGTGTGGAATAGTTTTAAGACGTATTGTAATACAGTGTGGAATAGTTTTTAATTCCCAAAATAAGAAATAATAAATAACGTATTTATATTAATCATAGGAATTTTATCTAAAAAAATTATAATATTTACGATATTGAAAAAAATATATAACCACTAGTACATATAATATATACAAATCATGCCGTGCCCATTGTGGTGTAAGCAGAGAGAACAGATCTCCTAAATATCCTATCCATGAACGCATATTTCGTCTCCTTCACTCGATTGCACAATCTTCTATTATTCATATTTTCACTTCGCCTTCTTTGAAAATCTGCTTTATTTGATTCATCTACTTTTTTCCACGCACATTTTGCACTTCTGACTTGTATACTTGCTTGTCATTTTTTTCATCTTTCATTCTCTCCGACAATATTTTATGTTTCTTTTCTTCAATTTATTTAAAACATTTAAGATTCATTCCACCTTCTTTCATATATTAACACTTCGTACATTTTTAATAGCGCATGCATCTCCACAGCAACAATATAATATTTATCATGTTTCTACCAAGTCTAAGCTTTTCTTCCAAACGTCAATGCAGGCACCAACATACTTGGACGCTCAGCATCCAGTGAAAAATGTATGTTTTAAATTAAAATACTGCAAAATCTGCTAGGTTATTTTTTGTAATTAGCTATAAAATTATTTTATTATGTAAGTCCTGGTCACTCACTATCCATCATAGGGTGGCAAGTGTTAAATAATAAATGACATTGATTTAAGGGTAAGGACAGGGAACAAGTTAAACGGAGCTATTAATACAACAACTACTGTATAAAATAAGCAAAACTCACAATGTTAATATTATTTTAAATTTAACTAAAATTATATTCAATTTATAAGTGATAAGGCGTTAAAGAAAAAAAAAAACAGTATCTCGAATGTATTAATAAATTATTATAAAAAAACTATCAAATTGTGTTTAAAAATTAAAAAGAGTCCAGTTTAACTGGATTTTGCCTACATTGGTTCTAAAAAAGCATCAGATTTTTTATACCAATTTAGGAGCGAATAACAGAATGATCGACATTGTCTGGACCCAAGTGTGATGTTAACTTTATCACCTAACCTCAGGTGCATCTACCTGCGAGAGGAACTTAATGGGTCTAAAGGGTCTGAGTTCAGGTCATCAAAAAAATAACATAACACTATTCTGATGTTATTTATCCTCTCAAAAAGGCAGTGGAGAGTGAAGAGTTATAGAATCAACGGGTATTGTTAAACACTCTAGTAGAAAGAGGAGTATTATTTTGTTTTTATTTATAAAAAATAAGGAATATTACATAAAACAAATAAAGCTTTTTTCTATTCAGCATTAAAAGTCAAAATGTAAAAGCATTAAAATATAAATGTGATGGCATCCCAATTTGACAAATAAGTTCTATTGTTAAACACTGTAGTAGAAAGAGGAATATTTTGTTGTTTTTATTTATAAAAACTAAGGAATAATATATAACTAATAAAGTTTATTCTATTCAGCATTAAAAGTTAAAATGTAAAAGCGTTAAAATATAAATGTGATGACATCATAATTTGACAAAGAAGTTATATTGTTAAACACTGTAGTAGAAAGAAGATTTTTTTATGTATAATAACTAAGGAATATTAAATACCTACACCAAATAAAGTTTTTTTCTATTCAGCATTAAAAGAGTTTAAATTTAAAATCATTAAAATATAAATGTGACGACACCATAATTTGTCAAATAAGTTCAAGTGCAGTGGGATCAATAAAATAATTGTTTTTAACTTGTTTATTCATTTATAATTATTAAAGACCCCAGTCTATGCAAAAAAATAAATTCTTATAAAAAAAAACAAATGAAAACAATAATGAAATATATTTTTAAATTTATTAGATAACAAAAATTTAAATCGACAATAAAGGTAAACAGTTGAACACACATCAAAATATTTATGAAAAAAACAAGAACAGTATTATGGATAAAACAACAAGTACATCAAAAATAAAAGTTATAATTACTCTTTTTAATTGAAACTGTAAATAAACATTATATATTAAATTAAATGTGTTTAAAATGACGAAGGACCGCATGTGAACTGTAATATCGCCTGTTGAGAATCATAGTGGCGAAACTCCATAAAATCGATTTTCGAGTTAAGACTACCAAATGGCACTAAAATGACTCCTATTTTACGTGCATAAGTGGCGAAAGTATTGCCGCTTCAAGGAGTTGAAATATTTTTTCGCCACTTATGCATGTAAAAAAAGAGTCATTTTAGTGCCATTTGGTAGTCTTAACTCGAAAATCGATGTTTTGGAGTTTTGCCACTATGATTCTCAACTGGCGATATATTGAAGGCCGGTAGTGTTAGTACGGAATAAAAATTGTCTACATCGTATGGTAAGTGAGTTGTAAAGGAAATGTGGACGTAAAGATACGAATGAATATTGTAAAATCCAAATTCATCCATGGTAAAATGACGAAATCCAGGGTCTGGTTTGTAAATTAATTTGCTTAATTAAATTTACTTTTCACAAAACAATAAATTTTTAAAATTTACTAATACTTTTGAAAATTTCTTTTAAATTTGCAAAGTACTCTCCTGTTTTACTAGATGTATGCCCATCCTAAGTCAGATAATACATAAAACAAATAATAAAAATAAAACAAAACAGAAACGAAATGTAAATATAAAAATTAAATAAATAAGGTTTGTGTGAGCTCTTGAGTGTGATGTTTTTTGTTGTTTTATATTTTTATTTTTATGATTATGTGCCGTATATTGTGGGATGAATGTTTTGGTCTGTCTGGAGTGATGAAGTGTGAGGAGTTTGATTTCGCGTGATGTATACATATGTAATTGAGTGTCACTGTTTGTCAAGTTGATGAGAATGTGCAACGGGATTTTATATAATAAAAAATCGGAAAGAAGTATCAATTTATTTTTTCATGCTATGTGCCCTCAGTGAGATACAGGCAAAAACCTAGTTTACTGGGGACACGAATGAATGGCAACAAACCCAGATCGATTAAAATTGTGTGTCCATATTAAATTATCTGTTGTTTTTTCGAAAATGATGTCATGTGTAAAATAAATAAAAATAAATGTATTAAATCAGTGTTTTAACCACACTACCAATATATATTAAATTATACTTTGTACAGAAATATTAAATCTATCAAAAGTTCTATGGTTGCTAGGTACGGTCCAAAAATTGCATGCATATTTTCGAATAATATATATTTTTTTGTTATGTATTATATTACTATTTCGTTGAATACAGTACAACCTGGTGGGCTTATTGACATGTAATGGCAATCTCTTTCAACCAGAGATGTGTTAAATAGGCTATAAGGAAACAAAAACTGACTGGAATCCTTTTCCAAAAATCTTGGTTCCAACGGGAATCAAACTTTTAACCCTCGAACTGGAAGACAAGCGTCTTATCAACTAGGTCACCGAAGTCGTTTTTATAGAGCACTTGTTTATTTTATCCACAATCTCAAATATAATATATTATAATTTTTTAATGCAATCAACCAATTGAAACTGTCAAAAAAATATTTTTGTTGAATATATTACACTGCCTAGCGGTCAATGTTGTTATTTGGTACAATTGAGATTTTAATACTAACATATTCCATGTCATATAAACTATTTTAGTAAATTTATACTTGTCCTGTCAAAAAATACTCCAATTTATATGAGTGTATGATAATTGTTGTAAAAACGGCGACGATTAAAATGTTTTGCATAGTGTTGGAATAAGGTTCAATATAGATTTCAATACCCAACATATTTTTAGTCAAATAAAAAAACTTGAATCAATTTATATTTGCCTTGTCAAAAATAATTCAAACTCATATACTTGTAAGTATAAATACTGTAAAAACACCGACGCTAAAAATGTTCTTATTTTAAATTTTAAACCGAGGTCCCTTTTCTGAAGATCGGTGTTTGCCGCCGTTATCCTTGCGTCTGACTCAAAATACGCTTTACCTTCGCAGGTGCTAGGGCTTTACCTTGGTCCATCCAAGGTCGATCCCTGCTTCACACCTCCTCTGTTCATGCACAGCCAAAAGGATCCACCGCACAAAAAGAAAGCAATCATATTCATACATCTTTAGTAATATTCAAACAGTGAAATTAAGCATTTTATAAAAGCAAACCTACTACTATGAATCTTTTAAACTTTAAGGATAAACAACACGGCTTTAAAGTGACTTGATGTACTTAAAAATAATATCGATATAATCCATATTATAAAAAGATCAAATCTGCAGTGTTCTGTTTAATTGGTATTGATGTATTAAGTAAATCGTTTTTACTCCGTGAACGATATTTAATTAAATTCTTGGTTTGGCTAGGATGCATATAAAGCCGCATATATTCGTTTAGTCTTTGTTTTGTATCTTTTTTATAATCAACTGCATTCGCGTCCCTTCTCTCGAACTCGAGGCGTTTACGCAGGAAAGAATCGTTCCACCATCTTAACTCTTCATAAACTTTAACTTTAAAACAAATAGTACACTAGTCTAAATTATTATTGATGATGGCTCTATTTTGCTTTTATCAAAAGTTTATTAAGGAAAAAATCATAGATAAAGTATCTGCAGGAGATTATTTTTTTACTGGGTTAGTAATAACATGGGATCCCCTTTTAGAAAATAAAGGCGGGAGTAAAAATTAAGAAACGTGCTTTCATTTTAGCTTAACAAATATATTTTTCTGGATATTACTCTGTTCTGTTATATTTTCACTAGGCTTGTCGTCGTGTTCTTCTCATTTCCACTATTCGCTTAATCTCTGTAGTCGAGACAACGGTGATAGTTACAGTGGAGCCAAAATACTCAAATTCCTCCATAGCATCCGTGACCGTGAAGAGGCCATTGAGGTGTATTTGGTGACATTTTGAAATGAGAGTAGTCATTAAAGAGTTTTTTTTTCAGTAACATTTAAATTATGGAAGAATTTTTTAAATTCTTCTACGCACTCCATTAATAACAATAAAAAAATGAACAATTTATATAGCACCGTTCATAGAGAAAACTCTCCTCAAGGGTGCTCCCATTCGGGACAAGAGCCTAGCATTATTAACAAATAAAAAAATATATGTAAGTTGAGTGTAAGGATAGGAAGACAGCGGTTGCGGTCATTAGGTACTTTTACTAATCTGCATATGTTCAGTAAAACATATTTGGTAAGAAAACAAGCCTGTCTTTACAAGACGAGACCTGAGCTAGGAATTGAAAATCAGTATAGTTCGCTCTACATCTTCTCATCTCTCCTCTATAAGATCAATACGTAAAAACTGAACCAGGAAATGTGACGTATGATCGAGGCTTTTGAGATGAAGATCTACAGACGTATCAGCAAGATTCTTTGGACAGATCGTGTTATAAATGTGGAAGTGCTTGCTCGTGTGTATAAAGGCGCAATTTGTCTAAGGCAACACTGAACGACATAAGGCATGCGACATGTTTACTAGTGTATCCTGTTTCTAGGTGTACGACTATGAGCCACAAATTTTAACAATGTCGCATGCGGATTTTGACTCCCCGAGTTGCATGCGTTTTGTCGTCAATACGTGTAGCATGCGTCTTAAACAATTCCATGGAGGCAATGTCGTTTGGTACATTATGTCTTAACAAACAATCGAGGCGGCTGCATATTTGGTAATAGTTTTGAATCGTAGAAAAAAAAAGAAAGCCACGGTGTTGGAGAAGAGAATTACATGTTGGTAGTCAAGAAGCTCAGAATTATGAAAAGCTGAACGCAAATTCTTGATTTTTTTTCATATCGATTACAGTGCAATATTTGTGAAGTATTTACTCGCTTACTGCTTCAGTTTATCATTTTTTATCCTGGTGTCTTTATAATCGCTAATTTTATTATTCCATAACTCCAGTGAATTATGATAATCTTCAATAAACAAGGTAGTTTTATCAATATTCCACTCCATGTCGCTCGCTACAAGCCGCACCGATCCGCTGACTTTCGAATAACGGCGACGTTGTTCGACACGCTGAAACATGCCGAAAGGTGACGCATGCGTCCCGGCAACGACAATCAACATGTAGCATGCTACAAAGATACTTACTTCTTGTCGCTTTGTGTTCCTTCGATTGAAAGACTGTGTGTAGCATGCGTCAATGCCGCATGCTATATGTTGCCTAAATGTTGCCTCAGTGGAATTGCGTCTTAAAGATCTGTTTAAAACTATAAAGATGCTGGCTACAGTGCCTCGGTCACATAAACAACTGACCTTAAAGGGAAAATAAATTGCAAACGAAGTAGAGGATGACGCCACTTATCTTGACTTTTGGGAGCAGTTTGGGTGCAGTTCTACTAAGTTGTTCAGGGCTGCAGTGTAAAGAATAAAGATTTCTATGATGGTGGCTAACATTCGATACGAGACGGCACCTCAAGTAAAATAAATTTTAAATAATGCAAATTGGATTTGTTTTTGAAATCGTTACTTTGTAGATTTCCATTATTATAAAATTATTAAATTACATTAAAAAAAAAACAATGTTGAAATACCTATTTTCATTATTGAATAAATAAGATTTTTAAATCAAATTTTATAAAATTGGGATACTTTCTAAAGACTCTGTCCTCGTCTTTAGAAACATCTAGTTTGGGTTATAAGTATCAAGATAAATATTTATGACAAAATTGAAAATCTTCTGATTTCTTTGTGATACATCGAATGAGTAGCGATGCTTCAACACCACAGACAAGTATTGAGAAAATAGAGCGTAGTTCCAGAGGACATTCTAAATATTGATTGAAATTCTCTTTCCAAAGGAGATTCTGTATTTTTAAGAAGCAATTTTGTACCATCTCTATTTTTTTATTTGATCTCTTGAGACTGGTCCCATGATCAATCATGTCATATATTTTTCGTACTGGATTTAAGAATAATTTTATTGTTCATATCAAGAAGTATGCTTATCCGCACTTTTTTGTTGAGTTTTTAATCATGTGATATAAATCCATAAGCGTGGAAGAAAAAACGAGATCAGTGATTTTCCGTTCAGCTAGTTAAACAAATAGAAATAACACTGGTGAGTATTATGGTACAGACCTCGCTTTACTAATTTGTGGCTTAGGAAAGGAAAAGTTATACGACGAGTCGTTTAACCACAACTGCACGTTATTCAACACAGATATACGCAATAATAATAAGAATAATGGTAGTACGTAACTCACCGTTCTTACCGCAACCATAACGAATGATTTATTATTGAGAAATTTTAAGATTATCTTAGTGAAATGGAAAAGTATAATTTAGTTAGATGGACTGAGTGCGAAATTACAAGAAACGACGATACGTCATACACCATCTTGAGAAATATTAACTTCTACAAAATAGCTCAATCAGACGAGTTAATTGTTATGTTACAATCTCTCCCAACTAATCAATAAGGCGTTAAAACAAGACTGGAACCCTTTTTTTTTAAAGCTGGGTACCAACATAATTGAAGATAGACGTTTTATCAACTAGAATAGAAAATTGAGGGGCATCGAGGTCCTGGATGGAGGCAAACAAAAGCCTTAAATAAAATCCTGATTGTCAACTTTTGGTACTTGAATAAGGCACTAGAAAAATAAAGCAAAATTAATACATAATGTCTGCCCTTAAGGAGAGTCTGCTCTTTAAATATCACTATAAAAATTGTCATTTTATTATTATTATTATGAGGATCGACTTTCAAATTGATTCAACTTATACTCTGCCAGTTATTGAGATGGACCAAATTATGATATTTAAACTCCAGGTTCATAGAAATTGTGGTATACTATATACAAAAATAAATATCGCAAGTCAGATTTTATCTCATTAGTTAATGACCTTACGTAACTAGTCACGAATATACTTCTTCCAATTTTAAGGTTATGGGTTATATCTTCACATGTATCTAAATTGTGTTCAAAGTTTTACAGTCAGAATTTCACTGTATAACTTCACTGTCTATATAACATAATTATATTTGGTTAAAGAGACTACCATACGGAAATAAACATGGTTTAAAAATAAGTTTAAATGTATAATATTAAAATTACTTAAATTTTAAGCAGTCTTGAAGAAATTTTTCAAGTGTCCTCTTCGAGACACCATAAACATGATCCAGTGTTTTTTTTCTATTAAAGTAAACCTTTTTGCCTATATTTTGTCAGTGTGTTTATCATACATTTAATAAGTTTACCTCGTAGCAATTTATTCAATCAAACATTTAACTATTGTTTTGTATTAAAACACTTTCTTTTTTACATAATGCAACATAGCTGGCATAATACCTCGTAGCAATTTATTCCAACTTACAACAAATCTGTTAAGAAGCCCTTAAGTGAAAGTCAAACTAGTATAATTAAAAAAAACTGGGTTCCAAAGAGAATCGTACATGCAACCCCCGCGATATAGATGGGTGTCTTACCAACTATCCTCAAGAAAATGTAGCATGATCCCTGTGACGTTTGAAATGTCATGTCTCAAAGAGATGGCGTATAATCGTTTTTTTTTTCAAATCGAATCGTTTTTCATAAATCGAAAAATGATTTTTTTCTAAACTGAGGTTTTAATTCCCAATTTTCATTATACTGACTTTCTAATGTATTGTATGATTTGCATCTATCTTTAAATAGGCCAAGATCCACTATGGATTAATACTAATTACGAACATTTAATTTTATGTATAAAAAAATCGAAAATCCAATTATCGTATACCCCATCTCTAGCCAATGCAGACTAACGTAGTGACTTTTGACGAACGTCGCCAAATATTATTTGATTTTAACAAACTGATATATTTTTGCTAATTTGTAACAAGATGTATTAATTTTTCATTATTGTTAGTTTTATGTAATGTATTTACCTAAATAACTTGCTATTTATTAGAATCGAGGCTTATATTAAAGTTGATAAAATAATTTCAATAAATAATAATAATTTCGCAAGATGTTTCCAGTTGTAGTTGAGTGTCACTGTCAGGTTGATGAGAGCGTGCAACGGGGTTTTGTTTTTGTGTAATCAAAAATCGGAAAGAAGTATCGATTTATTTTTCTCATGCTAAATATAGTCAGTGAGATACAGGCAAAAACCTAGTTTACTGGGGATACGACAAATGAAAGGCAACAAACCCAGATCCATTAAAATTGTATGTGCAAATCAAATTATCTGTTGTTTTTCTCAAATTGTGTATATTTCTTGTCATGTGTAATAATATTATAAATAAAATAAATAAATAAAATTAAAATTACTGAATGTCGTTACAAGCTTGTATTGGGAAAAAATTGTGAAACGTCACAGGGACCATGCTTCATTTTTTTAGTGTAGGTAGTTTTAGAATGATATTTTAAAATTTATTCTCTGAAATGTAAATTCATTTTAAGTAATATTATATATTTAAGCTGAACTGTAAAACATAAGTTAGTAAATAATCTAAGATTGTAATTATTTAAAAAAGATGTAGCCCACTATTTATGTTGCAGATGTAATTTTGATAAATGTTACTTTTCAAATAAATTAAACGTGCGAAATGGCCCGCGGGCCAAAGTTGCCGCACTCGCTAATCCAAACATTAAGAAACGTTATAATGTACAGTTGAACTTTGTCCACAGCACATTTCAATATTGTGAATGAATTAAATGTTTTATGCAAATTAGAATCTAACAAAAATACATTCTGTCCCATAAATAATAAAGATTTATTTGGCAATAAATCGATTTCGCTGAAAATCCGGCGAAGTTTAAAAAGCTAATATTGTTTTAGGAATTCGTTAATTATATTCGCGTATATAAAATATTGTTTAACACCGAAAATTCTTAATAGATGCTCAAAAAAGAACTTTAATCATTCAAAAGCTACAAAGAAACAGTGAAAAACTTCATTGAATTAAAAAACAAATAGTATTTTTTTTTTGTTTAACTCATCCAATGCTGAGAACACGCCTGGCGTGTCCACGTGAACATCTGCTTCATGCTCAGAACACGCGCGGCGTGTCCACGCTTAAATATTGTCGTATTCTAAAAATAATATCGTAGCACTGTTAATATAGTATTGTTAGTGTATTTATTATATAAGCATACGATATTCGTTCATTACTTCGAATTCTCAAAGACCTCCGTGACCTGGTGGTAAGACGCTTGTCTGCCGATCGGGAGGTTGTGGGTTCGATCCCTGCTGGAACATATTTTGATATTTTTTACATGTGTAAACCCACCATTACAGCATGGCCTTGCCACTGATACCACTGTATGGTTATAATAAATAAAGTGAGGACGCGTCGTCTTCCCGTGTCGAGTTATGGGTACCTACCCACGCATGTTTGAAACAAGGCATAATTTGAATTATTTTTCATCGATTTTTATTATTCAAATATATTGAGCACCGATCGGTTGTCATTCATTTTATGTTAGCAGTGAAAAGGTTAAGTCAGATTGCTAAGGTGAACAATAAGAATATTCCATAACATAAAAGGTTAAGTCAGATTGCTAAGGTGAACAATAAGAATATTCCATAACATAAAAGGTTAAGTCAGATTGCTAAGGTGAACAATAAGAATATTCCATAACATAAAAGGTTAAGTCAGATTGCTAAGGTGAACAATAAGAATATTCCATATCATAAAAGGTTAAGTCAGATTGCTAAGGTGAACAATAAGAATATTCCATAACATAAAAGGTTAAGTCAGATTGCTAAGGTGAACAATAAGAATATTCCATAACATAAAAGGTTAAGTCAGATTGCTAAGGTGAACAATAAGAATATTCCATAACATAAAAGGTTAAGTCAGATTGCTAAGGTGAACAATAAGAATATTCCATAACATAAAAGGTTAAGTCAGATTGCTAAGGTGAACAATAAGAATATTCCATAACATAAAAGGTTAAGTCAGATTGCTAAGGTGAAAAATAAGAATATTCCATAACATAAAAGGTTAAGTCAGATTGCTAAGGTGAACAATAAGAATATTCCATAACATAAAAGGTTAAGTCAGATTGCTAAGGTGAACAATAAGAATATTCCATAACATAAAAGGTTAAGTCAGATTGCTAAGGTGAACAATAAGAATATTCCATAACATAAAAGGTTAAGTCAGATTGCTAAGGTGAAAAATAAGAATATTCCAAAACATAAAAGAATCTGAAACGTATTTAGTTAAATGGAAACAATGCAATATCCACATTACATTCCCTGTGAGAGGACATATATTTAAATTTATTCCTCGCATCAAGGTGCGCCTCGGCTCCCTGTGGGTGTATCAAAACTATTGGACTTCTCAATTTCTTTCTGGCCATGGAAGCTGCATACTTGTCCCTTCGCTTTGTTCCAATGTTTGCGGCCACTCGAACTAATCATCAGACTACATTTATTAGTAATGCAAATACAACATGCATATTACAAACAGAATTTCTTTCCAACGATTGTAGGTTTTTATGGTTGCGCTTTATATACTCGTATTTGACAACGATGGTCGTCATTCCCTGTGAGAGGATAGACATTTAAATTTATTCCTTGCACTAGGGTGCGTCACGGCTTCCTGTGGGTACATCAACTATTGGACTATCCTATATCTCTCTGGAAATGGAAGCTTCAAACTTGTCCCTTCGCTTTGTTGCAATATTTGCGGTCACCCGAATTCATAATCAGATCAGATTTTGTGGTAATGCGAATACAACATACAAATAACAAACAGAATTTCTTTACAATTATTGTAGGTTTTTTCTGGTTGCGCTTTATATATTTGACAACGATGGTCGTCATTCCCTGTGATAAGACATACATTTAAATTTATTCCTCTCACCAAGGTGCGCCTCGGCTCCCTGTGGGTATATCAAAACTATTGGTCTACCCAATTTCTTTCTGGCCATGGAAGCTTCAAACTTGTCCCTTTGCTTTGTTGCAATGTTTGCGGTCACCTGAATTCATAATCAGATCAGATTTTGTGGTAATGCGAATACAACATACAAATTACAAACATAGAATTTCTTTGCAACAATTGTTAGTTTTTTTCTGGTTGTGCTTTATATATTTGACAACGATGGTCATCATTCCCTGTGAGAGGACATACATTTAAATGTATCCCTTGCACTAGGGTGCGCCTCGTCTCCCTGTAGGTAAATTAAAACTATTGTACTATCCAATATATTTCTGGCCATGGAAGCTTTAAACTAGTTTGCTTTGTTGTTATGTTTGCGGTCACCCGAATCAATCAGCAGATCACACTGTGTGGTAGTGCGTTGATAAACTAATCAATGATTTTCAAAGGTTTATCCATTTGGCCTTATATCGATATATCTTTGGACCGATTGGCTTCTACGATTTAGTGGCGTTAATGAATAGTTTTGATACACTTGAACTTTTCAGATAAAGTATTAACAACTTGCTGATTTGTTCAAATTCAAGGCTTTAAGTCACTTTATAGTATAATATATTTACTACCTTGCGAGTAATTTTCCTTCTCCCTTGACATCGGACCTTATATCCATCGTCACTACTATTTTAACACTCAGAAGTGTCACTACCGGAAGAGGCGTCTCTTTGGGTAGTTCTTTCTTTGTCACTAAGTGATGTCGCGCTGGATATTGACTTGTTTTTTTCCCCTTTACACTGTGGGTGATGATAGGATCGAACTGAATTGTAATTTATATAATCTATCAATTGATTACCATGCATTTTTTTCCATGGAATAAAATATCGTACTTTATTTTTAAAGTTCTGCATTTGATAGCTAGCCAGTACCATAAATATTTAATGCAGCGTAAGAAAAAAATTGTTATAGCATTCATCGAAAAAATTAAACGACCAAATATAAGACGAGATGTCATTGACTCTATGAGTGATTCTCACTTCACGAGGCAGGCATTGTAGCACGGAGCACGGATGCTGTGAAGACCGAGGAGCGAGAAGCGTGGAGCGGCCAAGACGCTCTGCCATGTCCGTGTCAATATTTACACGAGCTATTGATCATTCCCACTACATTGATCAACACACGGACTCACACATCTGTAGCATCTACTGACCAGCTGAATTAGTAATATTGTCAGAGACAGGACTGGGTTAGTCGTTTTGATAAAAATATCATATGCTGTTGTGATACAAGATATTATGTTAAAACGCTAAAAAAATAACAAGAAATAAAAGTTTTCTGTTAATACAAGATTTGGCCAGTTGAATGAAAAATGGGGCAAATTTGTTGAGTATTATATTAAGTTATATAAAGATTTTAAGCCTATTATTGTGGCCTTGTGGGTAAGACTGCTGTATTCCAAAATCATGTTCGCAGATCGATTCCTGTTAGTACTTAAAAAAAAAGAGTTTCTACTTTAGTTTTTACTTAAGGGTTTTTTGATATCTTTTTAGTGATAAGTTGAAAGAGGTTGTCATATGTAAAAATTCCCAGATTTTATTTAAAAAAAAATGCTTTATATCAGAAAAATATTTGAATGTATGTGTAGAATCGTGGCCTGGGCTTTGTTTTTATTACATAATCAAGTCTTACCCCAAGAAAAAAGATTTTTAAAATATCAACTGAAAATTAATTTCTGTTACCCGTGACGAGTATAATAGAAGACACAATAATAAGTTTGGTTGGCTGGAAGAGATTGCCGCCTGGCAATAAGCCCACCAGATTATATTTTCAATAAAAGTGTTAAATAAATAAATAAGTTTAAAGTACTTTCAATTGGTGTCCCGGGATATGACTATGTAAGTTCAATATATTTGTAATACACATGTGTATCCTATTACATATAGGGCAAGGAGTTTTAGTACTTGCAGCTTCTTCCTCCAGAATGAAATTTATTTTATTTATTTATTTATTTATTATTACACATGACAAGAAATATACATAATTTGCGTAAAAACAACAGGTAATTTAATTTAGACATACATTATTTTAATGGATCTGGGTTTGTCGCCTTTCATTTGTCGTATCCCCAGTAAACTAGGCTTTTGCCTGTATCTCACTGAGGATATTTAGCATGAAAAAATAAATCGATACCTCTTTCCGATTTTTGATTACACAAAAACAAAAATTGTTGACTTAAAATAGTTACTATATACTCAGCAAAATTATGTCATCCTAGGCAGTCCCTTTTTGCCCTCAACACTAGCACCAGCTCTGGCAGCAGGTGGCAAGACATCAATGATCTAAGATTTAAGAATCCAATCAAGGCTTAACGAATAAAAAAAACTACATACACTTCTTAATGTTATTTCCACAATGTGTTTATTCCGACATATCTTCGTCCAGTAGACCAATGAATCGATGGTTATTATTTTTTAAGTTATTTTTTGTAGTTTACGATGTTGTTTCTTTTATTCAATATCTCCAATATATAGTATACTAAGGTTCAATGTTTTAAAAGTATTCTTATAATGATTTCGCATAGATAAAAACAAACAACACAAAAAATCGTACTTGCATAAATTGAGATTTGTATTAATGAGATTCTATGTTTGTTGCCCATATTTCGTATTGTTTCTAGTAAAATAATCACTTATTAATGTCTTTTTTCTATGTCGTGTCGGTCGATAAAGTGCATTTACGTCATTGTTTACTTTATGAATTCCGTAAAGACAATACCGCGAGTGTGGCAACCAAAAACATTTGCGACGTGTATGGAGCAGATGTCATCAAAGTTCGACAGGTACGAAGATGGTTTACAAAATTCCGATCTGAGGATTTTTCACTATTTGATAAACCACGTACCGGGCGGCCATTGAAGTCTGATGACAACAAGTTAAAAGTCATAATTGACACAAATCGACGTCTAACCACCAGGGAGATCGCGTCGATGATGGGAGTCAACCAAACAACCGTATTAAGACATTTGAAGCGTATGGGGATGGTTTCGCGGTACAACGTTTGGATACCTCATCAATTGTCGATTGCCAATTTATTGGATCATGTTTCAACGTGCTTTGCTTTGAGTGCGAGACAAAAACATGAACCTTTTTTGCATCGTTTGGTAACAGGAGATGAGAAATGGGTCGTGTACAACAACGTGACAAGAAAAAGACATTGGGCTATACCTGGACAAGCCCCATTAACAACTTCGAAGGCCGAAATCCATCAAAAAAAGTAATGCTTTGTGTTTGGTGGAATTGTAAGGGTATTGTGTATTTTGAACTATTGGAACGCAATCAGACAATTACAACAGAACGATATTGTCAGCAATTATCCAAATTGAACATCGCCCTTCAAAAGGATAGACCAGAATTGGTAAACAGAAAAGGGGTAGTGTTTCATCCCGACAACGCGTGACCACATGTGGCTTTGATGATCCAATACAAGCTATTCGATTTCGTTTTTTTAGACATTTTTTTTGTGAAAAATACGAGTAATCGTTATCTTTCAAATAAAAATATATTAATTAAAAAATATATTTTTACTTGAAAGAATTATTTTGTGAAAATATATGTGCATAATATTCTGAGACATAAGTTAATTTATTATGAATACAATACATACATAGTACATATCATAACGCTGTCTCCCTATTGGAGAGAAGAAGATAATAAATTGCGCGAAACTTTCCTATCAAGACACACATCTATCCTATCTTCTATATTCAAACACCTTTTCATACAACTCCTACGATTTTTCTGACTTTTTAAATTTTCTTCTTTTAAAATATCATTTGCGTGATTCAAATTTACCTTCCATGGTATTCTTTACCTGTATCTCATTAGCACTGTATATTTGTTTCCATTCATTCCATTTATGCCATTCTATATCTCATTTGCACTGTACATTTTTTTCCATTAATTTAATTTATGTCATTCTATATCTCATTTGCACTGTACATTTTTTCCATTAATTCCATTTATGCCATTCTATATCTCATTTCCACTGTATATTTTTTTCCATTCATTCCACTTATGCCGTTCTATAGAACGGCATAAATGGAATGGAATGGAATGAGATATATCTCATTTGCACTGTATGTTTTTTTCATTCATTCCATTTATGCCATTCTATATCTCATTTGCTATGTATATTTTTTCCATTTATGCCATTCTATATCTCATTTGCTATGTATATTTTTTCCATTCATTCCATTTATGCCATTCTATATCTCATTTGCACTGTATATTTTCTTCCATTCATTCCATTTATACCATTCTATATCTCATTTGCTATGTATATTTTTTTCCATTCATTCCGTTTATGCCATTCTATATCTCATTTGCACTGTATATTTTTTTATTAATCTTTCTTCATTCATTCTGCATGCTTTTCGCTACACAAACATATGGCTCACAATTTAATATTTACTACAAGAAGTACGAGAAATAAAATAATACCATAGATGGGGAAAAACTAAAACCTGTGTGAGATACGTACTCTTTGCCTACCCCAAAAAGAACTTAGCTTGATGTGGTTTATGTATGTATGTAATTCTGTCTTGACTTTCAGTGTGTGTTCATTTGTTAGGCCTATAAATATTTCAGCGTTGTTAATTATTCACGTTAAAAATTAAATTAATTATATCACTGGTAACAAATTAAACTAACCACGCGTTAATAAACTTTATACTAAAATGGATCACCTTTCATTTGGACATTAATATTTAAAATGAATCCAAACCACAAAGCGCATATTTTTGAGGTTATTTGAAATATCAAATGACAATATACGATTTTTATTTGAATATCCAAACTGTGTTACGATGGATAGTTTATGGCTAAATTGAATCACATTTTCTTTTAATATTTAGTCTGTCTTGACCGACAAATAAACAAAAAAAAACAATTACTTATTTAGCAATGCTGCATAAACTTTAAAACTTCTAAAAGTTTCACAGAACTTATTTTATATAGCTACAAAGATATCAATACAATACTTAGTTTAGATTTAAAAAGTCCGAAAGTAACATCTATCCTAAACTCTGTAGGATTCGAATCCAGGACGTCTGGATGATTCGGAATATCAAGGAACGTAATTATAATATCTTATATTTGCTCACTGGTTAAAAACACTCAAGTTTGTGTGAAAAGCCATTAAAAAAATCTAATAAGATCATGTATAAATACATTAAATCTTCTTTGATATATTCGAGAAAGCATACGTTCCTTTGGGATGACATTTTAAGAATGATTGAATGAAGTGATTGGAGATAAACGTGAAATTAAGGCTGATGTATTAATTAGAATGAAGAAAAGTAATTTACAACGGTTTGGACATGTAAAACTATGAATGAAGAAAGACCAAAAAATTTAATCAGACCAAGGAAAGTATGGTTGGATCAATAATCAAAATAATAAATATTAATAACACGAGTAAAATGACTATTTTTATATAACTGTTTAGAGTGCAGACTTTCCTCAGGGGCATTGTAGCTCGGTATTTAAACCCACTGTTATTGAGAGGATAAACATAGATCTAAGTTGAGGATAACGATTGTGAGAAGAAGGCTTTGAATGTAAAAAGTTAATGAATGGCAGTGGAAGTGAATGGTATTTTGAAAGAAGGAAATGTAAAAAGTCAGAGAAATAGTCGAGTCGTATAAGGTCCGTACACCTTATAGGAGTGTAGGAGATGCGAAAGAAAAATCAAGAGCTCTATCCCCTCTGACTTCTTCGACAGGGAAATGGTTTGATGGTATGTAACATACGTATATAATTTAACAATGAAACAAATTACTTGCTGATTTGATTTTTTACGTACATCGATATTAGACACACTAATTGGATCTTTTTTGCAAAAATGCGTCCATTTCTTACAGCAATACACGGTCGCCAGTCAGTCAGTCAATATTAATTACGGGAACTGTTTCGTCAGTGAATCAGATGGAAAAATCCAACGTTACGACATAGCGCAAGTATCATACTTGAGCAATTAATGTTTGTGACAACGGCTAATGAGACTTTGGACACATAAAATCGAGGTGAATAATTAAACAAGAGAAATAATGAGGCGGGGAAAGCAGTGGTCGGTGGAAGCCAGAGGCGTGGGCGACACCAAACACCGCTGCTGTATCACCTTGGAAGAACGGTCACCAGTTCTCAAACTTGCAGTGCGTACGTAAAATCAATAGAAGTAACATCGGCTTCTATAACCCAGTAGTATGAATGTGCCGAGAACACAACGTGGAAGCTGACTGGAATGTGGACATATTTAGTTCAATGCTTTCAGAGTTTAGGAGGATTGTGTCAGAATATTTTATTTCTTTCCATATAAAGGGTCTTTCAAATTGAGCGGTTTTTTTATTCAATTTTTGTTAATTCTTGAATAAAACATACAATTTGCTTGGATTTCAAAAAGCTTTTTATTGTTCATTTAAGTATAATGTATGATATTTAAATACAACAAACAATATCCGCCAAATGTCCACTCTTTTGTCAAAATTTTCGATGTCATTTTGGCATAATTGCGGTTCTAACTCACCAATAACGCGAATAATTTCGTCCTTCAGCTCAGGAATTGATTGGGGATCATTTTTATAGACCAGGTTTTTCACGTAACCCCAGAGAAAGTAGTCCAACGGTATCATATCACATGATCTTGGTGGCCAATTAACATCACCGTTTCCGGAGATTACAATACTCGTACATAAAATAATTCATCAATTTGAACGCGTTGTTATATTGTATACGACTCCATTTTTATAAATTTGATACATTACACCTCTCAAATGTCACAAGAACCAGGCAAGTTTGCGACGCCATCTGTGTTTTATCCAAGAATTTAAAAAACGCTTAATTTGAAAAACCTTTTATTTTATGTACTTAGCAATATTTTCATTGACCTGCTGACATGATGGAACTATATATGAGATGAACACTGAATCAATACTTTCCGAAGGGAACTCCACTCAGCCTTACATGGGTTCATCTTCGGACCGATTGGCTACTCCGATCGCGCTGGATGGGGGCTTATTTTGTCCCCATAACAGCGTGAGTGATGGTGAGATCGAACTGAACTGCCTTTTTTTGCCGCAAATTTATTATCACATAAATACCTTTAATAAAAACATATTTCGTTTAATTATAAAGTAATTGTTTTTCTCGTGTAAAATGTATTGTTATGCATAATTCTGGACATTGGCTACAATAGTTATATTTTTTTAATTTTTTATTTATTAGTTGCTAGAAATAGTAGTCTCATGCAAATAAACTTCGTCAGAATGTAATAAAAATTTCTTCCTGTCGTTGCCGTGCTTTGATTAGGGTAAAAACTTCTTTGCTTTGATTAGAGTGGCATTGAAAATAAAGTTTTTTTTAGGTATTGCTTAATTTATGCGTAAACTGGGGGAAAAGGCTGTTTTAAGTATAAAAAACTTTGAAAATCACTGTTCCATGTAGCAGGCTGTAGAAGGCTTTGACCGTTTGAGAGACCTTACCCATTGGTGTGTTGAGGGACATTCTTTCGTGTGGCCGGGGAATGTCTACTAGATGTTTCTGTGTTCATAACTAATGGTGATAGTAATCTCAAGATGTCCTTTAATATCATGTTATATTTCCTTTATTTTAAAACCTTTAATATCAATGTAATCAATATCGAAACGTATCGAAATTCACTCATATAATGTAATTTTTAGTTCTACACAGACGACCTCGTGGCCTTGTTGGTAAGACACCTGTCTTTCAACACAGAGGTTGCGGGTTAGATTACCGTTAGAACCCAAATATTTTTAAAAAGGGTTCCGTCTAGTTTTCACTTAGGACCTGGTTTAGTTTTTTTTTCAAATATCAAATTTGGCTTTTCTATAGTATCTTGTTTATAGTTCATTTTATTCAAATTTCTTTATGACAATTACCTAGTTAATAAGACACCCATCTTCCAGCCTGGGGATTGCGCGTTTGGTTTCCATTGGAATATTGATTTTTTAAAAAGGAATTTCAGTCTGAAGTTCACACAAGGCCACTTTTGAGACATTTCTGGTTGTTTGGAAGATATTGGCACATGGTAATAAACTCATAAGGGTATACTGTATACAGTGAAAGTGTAATACAATACATCTCAAGAAGAGTAAAAAGTAAATTAGTCAAGATTAAATACGAAATACTTTTTGAACATATATTTCAATACAGCTTTTTCTTTCAAATAACCAATTTTCGTTAAATCTAAAATAAAAATACAAAAATACAACAATGATGAACATTTATTAACAATTATAATATAAGCTATCTGCTGTAGCCCTTCAATAAGCAGTCTTCTATTTTTTGTATATCTAAGTCTTCTAGGGCTCAACTGGACGATTTTACAGTCTCACAATATCTTTTTATCTGGTTAAATGAACGTTTATATGAGTATATAAAAAGACCCAATTCGTTACAGATTTTTTCCAGTTTATTTGATAATACGTACCATAAATAATCTTGGGTGTGCAAATATATTAAGCCCATTTAATGGATATATTATGGTTAAATCACATATTTTTTTCCATACAAAGTAACCACACATTTCCTCATTTGGACCACACATGAGTAGATCCTTTTTGTATATACTTGTATACGTTCATATATTTTGGCAGGATACAATGTACTTAACAAAAAATCCACCAGGAAATCTCAAATCATAAGAAATTTTGTATCGACTGATCAACGAGTTTATCTTCTTTTTCGCTATTTGCTATTTTAGGTACCCCTTACGTTTGTGATCACTCTTGGGAAAATATTTATTTCTTTGGCGGAACGGAATAGATCCTCAACTGTTCGGATATCTGCCCATTTGCTAAGGTTGTGAAATCAAGACAGGATTCACAACCTTTGCAAATTGCAATCGGCCTTATACCGATTCCATGTCGAGCCATAATATATTTTTTTGTTCATTTAGTATGTGATATTTTTCTCAATTTAATATATAACTCAGATAGGCTATCTCTCGCCGTTTTATTCATTAAAGAAATTTGAAAAACCTAATATCGTCTTTAAACAGTTTTAAAATTCAAACAATCCCAAGAATCTAGTATCAAAATCCGCTACTTAACTGGTTTTGAATCCGATAATGGCCAAATTATGGAAAAGTAAGGAAGAACCGTCGAAGTGACCCATTATGTTTAAAATATTTTTTTCTTATATCGTTGAATGTTTCATTAGATATTAAATTACTCGAATTATGGTGATTTCATTATTTCCAACGAGTAGCTTAAAGCTAATATGTAAAAATGTGATGGCTTCTGAGATTGTTTTGTATTTCTTAGGCGATAAACGAATTCACCAAAGCACTCTTGGAAGCGTGTATTGATTGGAAATTGATTCCCGAGGCATTTTCTGGTTTTAAGCATGAGAAAAATATATTGACGATATATCTAATTTGATATGGATAGAAATTTCTTAATATTCCAATTATATTTAGCTCAAGAGGCAGAAATGAAAATTTATATCTACATAAATATGTTTTGAACTGGGGCACTTAATATTTTATATCTCAAACGTACTGGTAGATGATGGAGGAGTTACGAGAGATATCGAATGGCGTATAACGATAGGAAACAAAGCCAACGAGACAATACAATATATATTTAATCGAACCGGACAGTACCAAAATCTGCTAAGATAATAGTTTACAAACGTATTTTTATATCAACTTTGATGTATGGGAGGGAAATGTAGACATATAAAATATATATATATATATATATATATATATATATATATATATATATATATATATATATATATATATATATATATATATATATATATATATATATATATATATATATATATATATAAATAAATTTTACATTTATGAATATATATTTTCATAAATGTAGAATTTGTTTTACTTCCGTGAATATTTCACGGGTTGCAACTTGTATTCATTATTGTTAAATATAGCATATCATGCAAATGATACATCGAATGGAAAACATTTCATAGGTAAATATGAGGTAATTTTCTATAATTTCTTTGTAACGTTCTATAATGAATACAATTGCGAGAGTATTTTGAAAGGAAAATTTGTTCGATAATTAATCGTCTAAAATGCGGGTCATGGAAAATGATAGCAAGTTAAAATTCATAATTATGTTAAATACTCGCTCCCTTTTTTATTTGAATTGAAAAATAGTGTCAAAACATATTATTTTGTTACTTTTTTATTATGTCCAATTAGTGATCGTTTAAATTTATAAAAAACATATACCTAAGTAAAAGCATGATTTGATTTTGTGAAAATATTTATTTAATTAATTTGATGATTTTTTTAAATCGTTCGTCGAGCAGTAACAAAATATTATTTCAACTGGGAAAAATACGTTTAAAAAAATATTTTTTAATCAATTTACGAGTATTTCTCCTTTTTTCATCTTAATAAATTCATTGTACTCGTATTTCAATCCGTATTCTTTTCTAATACATTTATTCCTTATTCTTTAAAACATGGATTTTCAATAATTTTTTTACAAAGTTGTTATTTCCACCCCATGTATGATGCCTTCATCTATTTTTAATCTTGAATTTTTTTTAAATTCGTATTATTCAATTACCCTAAAACATATACATTTGAACCGGTAAGTAACCAAATCTTCTATAACAATGGTGCACAACAATAATTTAGTGCCAACTTTGATATATCGAAGTGAAACGTATTATCGTTGTTTAATAATGAACTGAAGAAGCATTATATAACTTAAATTATTCCTCTTCCTTAACTCCCATACAATGCCCATCTTTTATTTTGATATTTGTTAGTTTTTCTCAAATATTGCTAAAAGTTTAAAAGACGATCGTGGATAATAATAATTATTACGAAACAAGAGTTGGTTTATTGGAAGAAATTGCAATAATTTAATAAATCTGTCATATATAATGTAAAGGGTCTTTCAAATTGAGCGGTTTATTTAATTCTTGCATAAAACACAGACGGCGTCGCGAACTTGCTTGGGTCTTGTGACATTTGAGAAGTGTAATGTATAACATTTATGAAAATGGAGTCGTATATAATACAACAACGCGTTCAAATTGAAAATTATTTTATGTATTGTAATCTCCGGAAACGGTGATGTTAATTGGCCACCAAGATCACGTGAACTGACACCGTTGGACTATTTTCTCTGGTGTTACGTGAAAAGCCAGGTCTATAATTATGACCGCCGATCAATTTCTGAGCTAAAGGACGAAATTATTTGCGTTATTGGTGAACTAGAACCGCAATAATGCCAAAATGTCATTGAAAATTTTGACAAAAGAGTGGACATTTGTGGAGCTGCAAGAGGTGGACACTTGGCGGATATTGTTTTTCGTGTTTAAATGTCATACATTATACTTCAATGACCAATAAAAGGTTTTTCGAAATCAAAGTAAATTGTGTGTTTTATCCAAGAATTTAAAAAAATATGTATAAAAAACCGCCCAATTTGAAAGACCCTTTATTATATACACGTATATATTTACGTAAAAGCTGTAATAAACAAATATTTAGAAACAAGGAATTTTAAAAGTCGGAGAAAACGTAGAAATTGTATGAAAAGTTGTATAAATGTAGAAGATGGGAAAGATGCGCGTCGTTATAGAAAAGATCAGCATTCTTTCGCCTTTGTCTATATATTTATGTTTAAATTACATATTAATGTGAGACCTGTTATTATTCAATTTTAAATGTCACTAATTAGAACCTAAGCAAAACCTTCATAAAATGATTTAATACATAAATAAGACTGTCTTATACAGCAAGCCTTCAACTATCTCATTTCTATGTACGACAATCTAACCCTCACTCATTACTATTGCCTAGTAGCAGCTCATCTTAATTGCAAATCTAATTTATATATTATAAATTAGCATAAACACGAGTGCTCTTGGATGCATTGTTGCCATACGATGTATTAATTTGTTCAACGACCGACGGTTTCCTAGATTGTTGCCATAGTCACGGTCAGACCAGCCAACATGGTAGCAACAAGCAGTTACCGACAACTGTTGTCATTAGTTGCTATAGCAACCAGGTTACAGACGCCGTTGTTGTTTACAACGATCTTATGCGCCGATATGGCTGAAATATTGTTCTTAATAACAAAACATTTAAATACCAAACTCGGCTAGGCAAGGCCACTTGAGAACAAAACACTTTTGGATGCTAATAATTAATATTTTTCTCAGTAAATTTTATTTAATAGTGACATCATCATCGGCTGAAATTTAATTTATGTGAGTTTTTTTTATTAATAAATGGTTACGTTTTATGAGGGTATAAAAAAATGCAAATAATTTTTCCAATTATATTAATAGTCATGGTTAGTGTTTTTGCTTCTCAAATTGGCGTCTCTGGTTAGATTTTATTATAATAATAAAATGACAATGTATATAGCGCTTTTTAACGAGTTAAATAACTCAAAAGTTATTTAACTCGGAATTTAAACCTACTATTATTGACAACGATTCTGTTATCAATTGATAATTTCTACCAGTTAAAATGAATTTTCTTCTCCTGCTCAATGCTAAGCTTCGTGGTCCTCCGCTATGTCAGGAACTTGTTGCAAAATTTGTATCCTTTCTTCCTGGTCACGGGCCATGTTTAATGCATCGCTTAAAGAGGATCTTGTTAAGTCTTTTATTTAATCCGTCCATCTCATAGAACACCTTGCTCTTGGTCGCTTTCCCTCTACTATTTCCGTGATCACCACCTTCTCTAAACTTTCATCATTTTTTTCAAGCAACATTCTTTAACAAAGTCTTTTGGTAATCTCCAATTCTTGGATGATGCGTCCATGGTATACGGAGCATTCGCTTCCAACATCACATCTCGAAGACATCTATCATCCTTGTTTCCTTTTTTCACATCATCCATGTTTTCTCTCCATACAGTGCTATGAAAAATACTAGAGTTCTTCTGAGTATAGACCGGTTATTCCACATTTTGTCAAATATATGGACAGTTAAAAAATATTTTTAATTTAATACTTTCATATTGTATTGACAACCTCTGTGACCTAGTAGATAAGACCAAGCGAACCTGAAACCTTCGGGCTGGAAGACAGGTGTACAGCCAACTGGGTCAGGAAGGTCATTATATTATCGGATGGTGTATTAAATCCAAACTGTTATACAATAATCCAAAATTAGTGTATATGTATTAAATGAATTAATCATTCTCTTTATATAACGGTTTAACCCTATTTTGTACTTCCCTGATGATGAGGTGAAAACCTTGAAACCGGTAGGGTTATACCGTAATATAAAGTGGAATAAACAGTGTTTGACTTAACAAATTACAACGTCTTTAAACCTCCACAGTGTTAATACCTTAACTATAAATAATATATTTCATGTTATTTCTGTGCTCCGTTGATATACTCGTAATTGATTGTTTTTTAACTACTTAAACTCATTTTTTTAAATTAACTGAATAGAGCATAACGTCGCTGCCCTGGAGGCTTACGAGAGTAAATCCGACCTACCCTTCGGTTAAAGGCACCGGCTCCCGAAGCATTATCTGTGGCCTGACTAGTCCACCTGCATTACGAGAGCTGGGAGGACCAAGGTTTGAGTGAATGTGATGAAATACAAGTAGCCTGAACGAGTGGACTTGTTCTTGCTAAATAATTAGTTGTAAGAATTGTTATCTAGTTATAAGTAGTATGTAGGTGTTAATTATTTTTAAGAAATCATTTATTAAGATTATAAAAAATAAAGTTACATATAGGAAAATTAGATTAAGTAAATTCGCAAATTATAATATATAAATAAGATTAGTTAAGAAAAACATTTGTATGTAGGTATAGCCTTGACAAATATTTGTACGATATATTACTTTGTTTAATAAAAAAAATGTATAACACTGGCTTATCCGTAAAGTAATTTCGTATTTTTAGGTCATATTTAAACGTAAAATTGCACCACATGCTAGTGAATGGTGGTTTTCGATATTTTCAGTATGGCTGCATTGTTCGACCAGAGCCTTGATTTGGTCGTTCTTACTTGTGTGTACATACCATCACACCATTTGGTCGTTCTTACATGTGTGTACATACCATCACACCATTTGGTCATTCTTACATGTGTGTACATACCATCACACCATTTGGTCGTTCTTACATGCGTGTACATACCATCACACCATTTGGTCGTTCTTACATGTGTGTATATACCATCACACTATTTGGTCGTTCTTACATGTGTGTACATACCATCACACCATTTGGTCGTTCTTACATGTGTGTACATACTATCACACCATTTGGTCGTTCTTACATGTGTGTACATACCATCACACCATTTGGTCGTTCTTACATGTGTGTACATACCATCACACCATTTGGTCGTTCTTACATGTGTGTACATACCATCACACCATTTGGTCGTTCTTACATGTGTGTACATACCATCACACCATTTGGTCGTTCTTACATGTGTGTACATACCATCACACCATTTGGTCGTTCTTACATGTGTGTACATACTATCACACCATTTGGTCGTTCTTACATGTGTGTACATACCATCACACCATTTGGTCGTTCTTACATGTGTGTACATACCATCACACCATTTGGTCGTTCTTACATGTGTGTACATACCATCACACCATTTGGTCGTTCTTACATGTGTGTACATACCATCACACCATTTGGTCGTTCTTACATGTGTGTACATACCATCACACCATTTGGTCGTTCTTACATGTGTGTACATACTATCACACCATTTGGTCGTTCTTACATGTGTGTACATACCATCACACCATTTGGTCGTTCTTACATGTGTGTACATACCATCACACCATTTGGTCGTTCTTACATGTGTGTACATACCATCACACCATTTGGTCGTTCTTACATGTGTGTACATACCATCACACCATTTGGTCGTTCTTACATGTGTGTACATACCATCACACCATTTGGTCGTTCTTACATGTGTGTACATACTATCACACCATTTGGTCGTTCTTACATGTGTGTACATACCATCACACCATTTGGTCGTTCTTACATGTGTGTACATACCATCACACCATTTGGTCGTTCTTACATGTGTGTACATACCATCACACCATTTGGTCGTTCTTACATGTGTGTACATACCATCACACCATTTGGTCGTTCTTACATGTGTGTACATACTATCACACCATTTGGTCGTTCTTACATGTGTGTACATACCATCACACCATTTCTCTGTCGACGAAGTAGCATGGTTTGATCGTCATCAACGGTAATTAACCTTCTACAATAGAACAGATACCATTCTCGAGTGTCGTATCACCATTACGGAATTTTTAAAACCATATTTAACACACACGATCGCTTACTGCATCGTCTCCATAATAACGTATGTATATGTTTTCTTTAGTTTGGGTCGCTTTTTTCTTATACGGTAGTAAAAAAAGTATGAAGCACCGAAAAAATAACTTATTTTGTTCCATCTTCAAAATGACGCCAAAAATCACTATAGCAATTTCGGTAAATAAAATCATAGAAAAATGCGCAAAACTATTACTTTTATAATAATATATATTCAGATCGTTTGGAACGAAGTTGGCAGCGAAAATACAGCGGTGCATTCGTGACTCGTAGTTCAGCCGAAAACATTTTTTTAATGAAGGAATGCGAAAGCTTGTTGACAGGTGGACAATTTGTATTGAAAAGCAAGGAGATTGACTCGAAAAATGGTGTATTTGTCTTTTCTAAAAGTTGATTAAAATAAATTCTACTGCCAGAGTGCGGATAATTTTTGACTCGTCCTCGTATGTATGTAATAAAAGGTTTTATAAGGCATAATTTACACGTGAACATTTTTATCGTTTTTATATAACAATCGTTTATATTTTCAATAATGAACAAAAATATCGATTACAATAAAACAACATTATTTCTTAAATTCCGTCAGATTTATATGACTTTTGTAAATATTCCAAGTGGCAGGACGCGGAGTTCAAGACAATAATTTATTTCAGAAATATTTATGTATATTTTTATGTAAATTTTACGAATGTTTTGTTTGAATATATCTATCGAATGTTATTCTCTGAAAAACATGGGAACTACAGGTGAATGTATGGGTATCCAATCTTGAATGTTTTTGCCATAATTTAAGCGATTTGTGCAATTTTTATTTATAAATTTGCATACTTTATGTAAACTATTTAAGTGAAATATGATTGGGCCTGAGGACTTATTTGTTTTGCTTACTGACAACAATAAGAAACCACTAAGCGACCTGACTAAAAAATAACACCCGTAATAGCGTAACTGTTAAGCATTGTTCTTAATCATACCATAATAATGAAAGAACAGTTTATATAGCACCATTTAGAGAGCAGACACACTTCAAGGGCGCTCTTACTAGAAATTCAAACCTACTTTATTGACAGATAAAATACATTACAAACAAAAAAAACTGTGTCTAAGGACATGAAGGTGATGGCTGCGACCATTTGGGAAATACATTTCTAGAAAGTGATCATGATATCGTAACGCACCTACAAACCTACTAATTTAATCGGTTTTCTTTCGAGTGTGTCAGCTTAGTGTCGTGTTTTTTAAATTCAAAATACCATCATTTCCCAGGAAGAGTTTAACTGTGCAAATATTTTTTTTCGAGAATACACTATTTTGAACAAGATTTCACGTTACTCTCAGTGATTGAATCTTCTCAAGCGTTCATCTAAAAAGTGGAGAGAAACATTGTGTCCTAGCAGGAAGTTTGAACCTTTATTAATTTCTACCTGATTGTGAACAGCCCTGGTGGACCTGGAAATCGTTTTACAACTTTCGAACAGGAATAGAGAGAACCAAAGTCAATATGGAATAAAAGTGAGTATTACGTATTGAATCGACTCTCTGTATCTGTGGTGAGGAGTGGTTCATGTGATATTTGTTGTAGTGCCTGAGAAACCCGGTGTCTTATACCGAATATGACTTGATTCGTAGAACACCCAATGCTATCGAGGTGACAGAATTCGGGACGGAAATAATTTAGTACGATAAGAAAAAAAGACGTATTAACTGCACATCAAAATAATACTGGCTATATCTTAATTTATGTTTATAATGCCACGTGTTAATGAGATTCCACAATTAGTGTTTCAAGGCAAATTAAGATATCAAAAGCGAAAAACCGAAATGATTGTGACCACCGGTGCGAGAAAATCAAACAGTTTCTGTTTACAGCGAACGATAGACCAAAGACAAATATTAGCATAGGTCTCTTTGTGTTGAATTCAGTGGAAGAGTGTGTATTCGTGTCTTCGTGCTCAGGGCCCACGCGTTGCCGTCATGTTCATACATTTGTATGCAGACCAGGGGCGCACACCCGCACACCGAAAGGGGGTTGCTGCAAAAAACACACGTGTGAAGTCGAAATTACCAGAATATTTACCCTTAGACACTATAAAAAAACTAGGAACTTATTTAGCACCATTTTGTAGGGCTTTAAACATATATGTTAGACAAATTACCTTCCTTAGGACTGGCAAACGCCTAGATAGGCAGAGAAGTGCTTTGTACATGACTTACAAATTAAAAAAAAACAACTAGTCGCTAGCAATGTATGATGTTTCGTTAAAAATAGAAAAAGGAATCTTTTAGAAGAATGTTAAGACGCGTTGGTATCACTTAAGTCAGTAAAAGTCGTTTTAACTCTTACAGGCTTAGTGGTCCACGTTATGTACCACCTTTTTTTGACACAGTACTGCACAATGGTACACGCAATGTACCACATATTAAACCTCTCTCTATTGCTGCACAAACGCTCAGATTATGTACCACTTCGTATAATATAATACTTATGACTCATATCCGCACAGCTGCAGGTCTGGTCCTGTTCAAATTCATTTAGCTTCTAATATTATTGACAGTTAGTTGTTCTTGGTGTGCCGACTTGTGCGTATAAAAGAAAACGTTATATATTTGTATTAAATTTTAATAAAAAATAGTTATGTTGTGATAAAATTGATTTCAGTAATTGTGGTAAATTTATATTTAGGTTAAAAATTAAGTTTACTTGGATGTATTTTGGTATTATTTGGTGGTACATTAGAAGTACCAGTGGAAATATGGACTAGTGGTACATAAGTTGTACCACCTCACCAGGAGTTCCTTGACCTACCGAGGAAGTGGAAATATGTTAATTTAGCAATTGTATGTATCATTTTTCAAACAGATTAAAAAAAATAATGAGAAACTTGACTTTTTAATTTTTGTGCAGCCTGAGTAAAAATAAGTGAAGTTTACCTGTGCCTGTAAGGGTTAAAAGGAGAATATGGACTTATTTAATTAGTGTAAATCGTTGAAATAGTTCATTTTTATTTTTACTCCTATTTATTTGTTGTTAAGTAGCGAAGAATCTTCACATAGTGTTAAGTATTTGGGAAATCTGACTTCTTTATAATACGTTATTTTAAATAAGTTATTCTCCAAAAAACTTGCTGGGATTCATTATCATTGACTGATTAAACCAGCATTAATCAAAATTCTCTTCAGTATATAGTATTAATCAAAATTCTCTTCAGTATATAAAAAGTAATGTAAATAGTTGGGAATAGTCTGAGATAACTCGACATACTTACAAAAAATGGGGTAAAATTATATAATATTAAGAAATATACGTACCTATGTAACATATTGACGCACTAAACAGTTAATTATTTATCATTTTACCGTGTTTATTTTGATTTTGTAACTCTCATATTGTAATATTATTGATTAATATTCAACAAGTTCAAGATCTTTATCGTTTTTCTCGAGTAATATTTTAATAGAATCGATCTTTGTCTGCCTCTAAGTATTAGATATATGGGTAACGTATGCAGCTTTGTCTGCCTCTAAGTATTAGATATATGGGTAACGTATGCAGCTTTGTCTGCCTCTAAGTATTAGATATATGGTTAACGTATGCAGCTTTGTCTGCATCTAAGTATTAGATATATGTGTAACGTATGCAGCTTTGTCTGCCTCAAAGTATTAGATATATGGGTAATGAATGCAGCTTTGTCTGCCTCTAAGTATTAGATATATGGGTAACGCATGCAGCTTTTAGAAGCACTTCGAAGACAACCCTTTAAGGAAAATAGTATCAAAATAAATAATTAAACACTTAGGTATGATATGAACATTACACACATACACTGCCTTCCACCTAAAATAGAACGTGTTATAATCACATATCGGAAGATCTACTAAAGTTTCTTTGTAGTTCGTCATCCCTTGGTAAGTTTTCTGCGGTTTTCTTTCCAAATATTTTTCTCTTAACATATGCAGATGCGAGAAAGTACCTAAGCTAAAGGTCGCAGCCATTCTCTTCCTATCCCGACACTCAACGTATTATTATTTTGTAATATTTTCAATCTCACACTTATAGTTGGTTCGATTCCCGAGTAAGGGCGCCCTTATGAAGAGTCTGCTTTCTAAACGGCGCTTTATACTTTATTTTTTTTATTATTTAATAATCCAAATTAATTGGATGTACATCATATCGTTAATTGGTCAAAAAAATATGAAAAATATGTGTATTATTTTTTATCTACTCGTATGTTAGAAGTATGAGTATTTTTTTAAATATATTTCATATTCTTCGTTATATGATAAAATATAAGGCACTAGAAATAACTACAATAATAATTAACAAAAAAAGATAATTTAAGAGTTGGTTACGCCGCTGGAGTCGAAAGTCAATGGTCAGCATTAAACACAAAGGAAGAAATTATTTATCTCCCTCCTCGCGATTCTGACCTCCTGATAGCTTTTAGCGATATAACATTATTTGCAACTGCAATAAATCTCAGAGGTCACCGGGTCTTAAAAGTATCGCAATAGAAAATTTCGTTGATAATGAATTTCGAATTTTAACTGCATTACAAAATACATTTTTTTAACACTTAGCAAGAAAACGATTAGTGAATTCCGCCCACACATTAGTTATTTTTTTGTGAGAATAGAATGAATAATATCTACTTGTTCGAGCTGTTTCCCTAATAATTTTTATGACGTTATATATACATTTTTAGAAAATCGAATAATGATGATAAATTATAAAATAATTAAACATTAAATTGCATTGGAATATTTTAGGTTTGTAATGCAGTGGTCGAAAATTTAATTTTCAAATTTGAACACGATTTAATTTTATTGTTTAATTATGACTTGCACGACGAGAAAACCAAAAAAAAATATTTACCATCGAAAACACTAAAACAGTGTAAGGTGTCTAGATATATTTCATTATACACGTACTTATTCAAAAAAACTATTATATTTTATTATATTTCAACGGCATAATGACATTTTCGACACAGATATTAAAAAATAACAACATTGATAATTCGACATTGACATTTAAGCAATGTTATACAATAGAAAAAAAAACACAAGTCAAACTAAACAAATATATACATACAATTCAATCAAGTCACGTGAAGTCTTCACTTTACTCCTGTAAATAGCCAATGCCAAATGAAATTCCATACAGTGCCCATATTGATTATCCAATCTGTATAGTCTTGTTATGCAAGAGTTGTATAAATAATTCTTCACTTCACTACGCAACAAAACATTTTGCCGAGTGGGCCTACAAGGAACGTGTAACATGACAAGCTGAGTTAGTTCCGGTCTATTGAAATACGAGCTTACGTATGGTTTGGTGATAAGACTGTAGATCATGCATTTTTCGGTTGTCCTTTACATGCCAGATTTAATTTACCAATGGTTATAAGAACAAACGACGCATGTCTTCTTTTGTAGAAGAACTTTTACACTTAAAGATCAAATGTAATTAAAAAAATTAATCACCTCAATCTTCGATTCGTCTAAAAAACGTCAGTTTTTTTAATTCCTTTATTTTGTCGACTCTTTGATGATTGGCACTTTGACGGTGACAGGGATGACACGTATCATCCTCGTGTACGGGGGATTGCTTATTGTTATGAAGCAGTCGAATTTCAGCAGGATAGTGATTTTTTATTAATGAATTTCAGCAGCATAGTGATTTTTTATTAAGGAATTTCAGCAGGATAGTGATTTTTTTATTAATGAATTTCAGCAGTATAGTGATTTATTATTAATGAATTTCAGCAGGATAGTGATTTTTTATTAATGAATTGCAGCAGGATAGTGATTTTTTATTAATGAATTTAAAACACGAAAAAAAAGGAAATAATGTATACTATAAGGTTTATCATTTTGATTATTGAGATTTAGATCAGTTAAGAATTTACCTGGATTGGAGCTTAGAATAAACAATTACATTTCAATTAATGTCAAGAATGTGAAATAAATGTTCATTAAGATTTCATTTCCTATTAAGGTTTGCTATTAAGGTCTTAGATTATTTCATATCCTATTGTATATTGACGATTGATCTAATGGACCCAAATGACGGGGACAAATAAAATAGAAAAATACATTTTGAAAATATCTTAAATTGTATGTTCATTACCTATGATGAGTATATTAGGAGATTCAACACAAAGTGGAGGATCATGGTATTGACATTGGCGCTACTGAAGATGACCCCATAAACTTATTTGTGATAAACATATCCTGTTGTATATAGCACAAGGATATTCAGTACTTGCAACTTGTCCGCGTCTACTATCTCTTTTGGATCCCTGATAAAAAGCGACAGTTCTACATCACTTGGCTCTGTCTGTTACTGCTCGTTCCTAGTTTATCACGAACTACGTCCTTAAATCTGTAGATTCGCTTACCGTGCTTTCTTCTGTCTGCCATCAGCTCGTCAAATACGATATTAGGGTCACCTTGCCACATAAATTTGTGGAAGTTTGTAAAAGCACGCATACTTAAAACCTCGTTCAAACCTCCCTTCAGTTCAGTTGTTTATTAAAAGGTTTTAATTTCTAGGAATATTTATGACTAGTTGCAACTCGTCAAATATTAACGAAATTAAAACAAATTCTGCATTTATGAAAATATACATTCATAAATGTAGAATTTGTTTGTATATATAATTTATACATCGTCCCCTTTTATACCGGTTAAAAAATTGTAAGCTAGGTATTTAAAATTCGTTCACTATAGTTTCTATCTTTTCATTTATCACGGACCCACCGAGATTCAAATTTAAAATTACTTTCGGAGAGAATCCAAGTATTCCTCTCTCTTGTATTCAAAATTCAATTCTCGTATTCTTTCTTTGACGACAACCATCGTATGGGTTTTGGCATATTTATACTATGATTCGATATGATTTTTTTCTTTATTTTCTCAATAATGTCTATCGAAAAATGTTTAGCATTGTTGCATCCATAATTACTATCATTCGATACAAGATTATAACGATGATAATTTTTTTTTATTAATAATTTAACTTTCACTGTACACAATACAATGCAGGCTTGTTGCCATTTGGCAATTTTATTATACCTGTCAGAAGACTGTTGATAAGTCTTCGAAGGAAATATTCGATAACGTTGTTTTACAATAATTTGTTACCATCGGCAATAAAATAAAAAAATCACGAGTTAAATTGAATCGTTCTGCCACTAAGCCACGGGGTTGTTTTCTTTATATTTAGCTGATTTTGTCTTAGATTTGAAGGAATTGCTACTAAAATATTGTGAATCAAACAAATCATTATATTGTGTTAAGTTAAGTAGTCATGAGTGATTATGTATTATAAATTACTTACGTTGTATTCAGTACAACCTTGAAAGCTGTTTGCCATGTGGCAATCTCGGCTAACCAGCCAGGAAGATATTAAAAATACCTTAAGTAAAAACCAGTCTAGAACCCTTTTTAAATAAAATTGGGTTTCAATAGGAATTGAACCTGCAACCTAAGGATAATGCACTGAAAAATAATATATGTTAATGCTCTAATTCGAGATTCGAACCCAGTATTATTGACACATTAAAAGTATTACAAAATAATAATCAAAAAAAGTTGATAGCAGGAATAGGAAGGTGGCGTAAGTTAATACAATGTCCATATTGATTGCCCAATTTGTGAAATCTTTGAGTTTAAAATAGTTTGTTGCAACCAATTCACTATGCAACAGAATATTTTGAGTGGGCCTACGAGTACAAGGAACGTATAACATAACAAGATGAGTTAGTTTAAGACTATTGAAATATGATTTTAAATAATATGAGGTCAAACATTTTTCTTCTATCTGACTTTCCATCACTGATACCATATTGCAACAATCTTATTAAGAACTCAATTAAAAATGGCCCGAGGATCATTTAATTGTAATTAAAAATACAATAATTAAAAAAATAAAAACAACTTGTCATTCATTATTGTAAAATGAAGATGGGTCTTAATAATTCAATAGCGTGGGTCACCAGTTGACGTGTTGCGGTAGAAAGTTGATGAAATTTATTTCGTAAGGCGCCATATTAAAAATTATAATATAATATGTTTTCTGCTTAGCGTGAGATGTCACTAATTGCAGGCAACGGGCTTTCAGAAGGTATATAAGGTGAAGGTTATGTCTCGCAAGCGCATTCCAGCGTTAGTAATGTGAGTGGTCACATCTGTTGATATAAAGTAGAAAGTTTATTCGTTGCAATTGGAATGTATAGTATGTGCTAATATAGGATTGAGACGGATCAAAGAATTTATCATAGCAAATTCGCCAAGAACTACCAACCAACAATTAATTATATTTTCAAAAAAAAAAAAAACCGAAGAAGACAGTCTTAGTATATACTTTACAAATAATCTTTGCTAAAACAAGATGATTAGTTTTACCTTTAGGGGTAGACAGAAAGGACAGAGCGCCAGATATCAGTTTCTTGCAAAAATCCTTCGTCATTATGTATTATTCAAGCTTACCATTATCTTAGTTATTTGATCGATGTCATAATTTATTGTATGCAATTGTAGTCAAGTCGGCAATTTCGCGATACATTAATTAATGTTTACAATCTGTCCTGAAGTATTTGCTTCATGTACAACGGCACTGTCCAGCGACTCGGCCGTTCTCCGCTGTGGCCTTGTGAAGGTAAAGTAACTTGAAATCCTCTATAAAGCCAATGGACAGGGCAGGGCAGTCATTCACCGTCTGCAACGTGGGCTGTAATTTATACCTCACTTTACTAAAATAGGATGATATAACAGTTAATAAGGAAATGCGCTAATCTTATTTACAACCCATTTTATTTTTTTAAATTTTAATACATACATACCATCGCGTCATTTCCGTGTCGGGAAATGTTGAGATAACAGAGTGCTAAACTTTTCTATCTCGAAATACATCCTTCGCCCCTTCACATTCATACATCTTCTCATACAACTCCTGAGATTTTTCTGACTTTATATTCCCTTCTTTCAAAATATCATTCACTTGATCTCATCATTCATTTATGATTTTTTTTACTATTGTAGTATTTGTTTTTATTTTGTTTTATAGAGAGAAGATATTCATTTAATACAATACATTCTTCTTTCGTATAGTCCACAATAGTATTTAAGCACCAATTTTGATGTATGATAAAAATACTGAAAGGAACTGAACAAGTGCTGTAGATATATCTTCACTGAGAATATAAGGGTTGAATGTGAACTTAAAGCTGATGTGTTAAGTTAAACGAATAATAGTACTCTGAGATGGTTTGGACATGTAAAATGAATGATCGAAGAAAACTAACAAATGTGAATGGAGAGCGTGATAAAGGAAGACCAAAAAAATAACGATTAGATCAAGTGAAAATTTAATAAATCAGAAAAATCTTGGGAGTTCGATGAGAAGGTGTATGCATGTTGAAGAAGTGAAAGGTGTTTTCTACCTGCGTCAACAGGGAAGTGGTGTGGCGGTATGTATACGAGTATAATGTTTAAATATAAATCAAACTTTAAAGTATTTCACTTTTTTTTCTTATTTCATAATTTATATACTCGTAGATTAATATATTTCGTAACGATGAAAATTTATTGATAATGATAAACATATCCAACCAAAGTAAAAAATCTTCTTCCGTCTTTTCCGAATGTTAAATAAATAGAGAAACTTAATGAATAATTAATATTGACTAAAAAATATTATTTCGATTTTGGTTTGCGAATCACTGTGTTGCCGTTCATTGAATAGGAATGTTCTTTTTTTCAGGCAATAAAATTGTATTTCCATAATTCGCCGATTTTTTTTTCGTTAAATCAGTTATTTGTTTTGAATAATTGAATCGATGATGCCACCTGTTTGCGAGTCTTGTGTCTGATTTTTTTTAAGTAAACTTTTATGTATTCGGTATAAAAATATTCATCCTTGACATTTCCCTGGTAATGGATGAAAAACATATTTTTATTGATAGGTTAAAACCATGACGAAACTGACAAAAGTCTGTGTTTATCATGTGAGACCTTTTAAGAATTCGGCAGATTCCTTTCGGGTTTTCCAATTGAATTTAATGAATTGGAAAGACAATGAGTCAGATTATCGCTAATGCAAATGATACTATGGATAATTTGCATTTGTTGACCTTTATGTATTGTTTACTTGGTACTAGAGAACGTTTAAGGTTGCCAGATTAGAACTGGAAATTCCAAGATAGTCTAAGGGAAAAATTGACAAAGCAAATATATACTTTGAGTACTTAACTCAATTTAATTAAGACTATTTGATTTCAATAATTATTTATATATCAAACTATTTAATGAACAAAGTATTTACCGAGTTTTGAATTGTTTATTGAAACATATGAATTTGTCTAATTTTTCTTATATCTTTAAGTCATTGACGGGAGCAACATGTTTTGTTATCTAACCATGTTGAAAAATATATGGTTTTACGTTCCTGACAACTATCCGAGGTACAGAAATGATTTTTTTAGACTAGCAATAAGTAGATTGCAAAGTGCTCGTCTTATGTTGGTGCGCTGCTCCTTTTGAATTGGGATTGATATTTATAATTTCAACATTTTAAAAAAATAAAGCATTTCGAGCATTCTTATAAATGGGAGTTTGACGTTTCGTCTTAACAATTATTTCTTATTTTTATACAATATTTTTTTATTTGTTACTGTATATACTCGTATATCTCTAAAAGCTTTATATATAATTGGGTTTTACATGTATATGTAAGTTTTATTGAAGAAATAAAGACATTATTTGATTTATTTTTTTTCTTGCATGTCAATAAATAATGCTTTCTTGGAGTACGTTGTTTATTTTGAACCTTGAAAATCTTGGAGAACCTTGTTTATTTCGAACCTTCACAATCTTGGAGTACCTTGTTTATTTTGAACCTAGACAATCTTGGAGTACCTTGTTTATTTTGAACCTTCACAATCTTAAAGTACCTTGTTTATTTCGAACCTTCACAATCTTGGAGTACCTTGTTTATTTTGAACCTTGAAAATCAACATCACAATTTATTTGTTTTTTTCTTTACTTCTAAAACATTTTAAATAAAATAGTTCGAACTAGTAGATTCTATAAGTGTCTATTAATCTGGCTATCTTCTTCTTATAAACAATTTATTAAAGTGTTTCATAATTATTTTAATTAATTAAGTTCCGTTTCCATTATGGTGCATGGAGTTAGATATCAGTTTGGTTTTTGCATTTTGATATTAAATTCATCTTCTTCATGCCATACTTCAGCCAATTCGTCTTCTTCATCAGTGCTAAGTGTCGTGATCCTATGATTTTATCTGGAACTTGGTGTACCACATGTCTAGATCCTTTCTAGTCTTGAGCTATGTTGTATACAGTGTTTAAAGATAACTTTTTTGTAGTTTGTTTATTGAATAGGACGCTTTATCTTGTTCCTTTTCCTCAACTATCCCCGTGATCACTAACTTTTCTAGATCTTCGTTTTTCTTTCTAACAACATGTAACATTTCCAAAGAATCTAAAAATTATTTTCCTGCTTGTTGTCGAAAGTTCTTTATTAAACTCAATATTTTTAATGATATGAACCGTGGTGCTGTGTCATCCGTGGGATATGGAGTTACCACCTCCGAAACCACATCTAGAAGGCATCTATCATGGTTGTAACCTTCTTTTCCATCATCAATGTTTCCTAATCAATTAAAATTAATCACTAAAACGCAAAGTCGGTAGGAGGATCGTCGATCTTAACAAAGGTTTCGAAAAAGGGTAGGCAACATTATACACTCTTTATACAATTTCCACTAATCTTTGTAAATATTTTTTAACTTACATATTCATCTGTTATATGGATTATTATAGTATGGCAAGGAATGGTGAAATAAATTATGGTACAATTTAACAGAACCTCTCTTTGAAAAAAATATGTCACTGTACTCACACTGACACACTTAGTTGTAAATAAAAAAATGTCGCTGTACTCGTACTGACATCTAAATACACTTAGTTGTAAATTAAAATATGTCGCTGTATCTAAACTTAAAATATGTCGCTCATTGACATTTAAACACACTTCGTTGTAAATAAAAATATGTCGCTGTACTCATACTAACATCTAAACACACTTATTTGTAAATAAAAAATATATATACGTAGAGAAAATATAGGTAATATGTACCAATAAGTCATAGACAAAATGTATTTTTTAATAGAAACCCATTTTTTCGTGTGCCAAATAAATGGTATTTTTTGTGTTGCCTCAATTAACTTGAGTGCCTAATATTATGTTCTGTCCATGCCTTCCCCAACAATTCAATTCGGTTAGAGTAATGTGTGTAATTTTGACCGGTGGACAAAATTGTATGGTATTTATTTACGTGTGGCCATAGTAGTAACACAGAGGCATAACAAAATAATACCGCATCTAGTTTAATTACATAATCACGTAATTCTTGTGATTCACTTGAGCTGTGTCCAATTGACTTACAGTACTCTTGCAACCTCAGCTTTACGACGCAATTAAATAAGTACTATATTAATATAATACTACGTATTATCTCCGTATAACAATCTTAAATACTACATTACACTCAACTAATAATTCTAACAAAAAATAGCAAAAAAAAATATCAAGGATTTCTGATTTTATCTTGTGGAACTCCACATCAGAATATTTTGAAATTAACTGCTTTCTTATTTTACTAATTACACTAATCCTCGCTACACGTGTTTCTACCTCATATATCGAGGCTATCTTCAAGTGGAATGATCCCGGTTTGTTATGACAGTATTAATTATATATCAGACTGGTGTCATGTTATTTTACTATAGATCACCCAGAGCAAAAGTGTTTATGTGGTATATTTACGGAAAATTTTAATAAATTAATTTTGTAGAAATATTTCTTGGAATTCGACAGTATTAATGAAGAGGAAAAATGTTTAAGTGTTGTGAAACCTTTTGTGTCCTTCGGTTATTAATTCTTTTCTTGTTTATGCTTAAGGCTTTGTGTATCTTTTAGGTTTCTAAATTCTTCGTTTTACATATTTTTTGGTGATGTACGAGTATATAAACCTTTACTATCTTTGTAATTATGATTTGTATCTATTATATCGTTTACAAATTCAGAAAATTGTTATTCGATAGACAACGCTTATGTTCTTGTATTCAAGTGTCTTTGTTTCTTTGTATCATTTCACATTATATATAAGTACTTTTACAAGCACATTCCATTTCATAGACTTCTTACGTAGTTTATCTCTGTTGTCTTTGGTGTTTATTTTTACCTATAGTATAGTTGGTGTAATGTGCCGATTTCATTTTCTCTGGAAATAAGCCTGAGACAATAAGAGTTATTCCATCAGTGTGTGGAATTCTTCTCCAATTATCTTATTTATTTAACAGTTTTATAGCAATAAAATCTGGCGGGTTTATTGCCAGGCAGCAATCTCTTCCAACCAACCAGACAAAAGTAAATGAAACAAGTTACATGGTCGCATAAATCATTCAAATTACTATCCATCTCCACGAAATCCATAAACACATACGTGAGCACATGCCCACGAACCCCACAAAGACGGACAATCACCCGAACATTATTTTTCATATAAAGTGAGATATCATCAATCAAAAGGAAAGGAATGGATGGTGGAGAGGAAAGGAAAAGAAAAATCAGGAATGAAACACGTTATTTTACTGACTAGAAATTTAGAGTTTTTTCAGTCGCTTCTTAAAGCATGCCAAGGACGGAATATCTTCACCTTTTAGTTAATTTATTTCGGGTTCAATATAGTTATTAATAAATTGCGTTTATAATTAACTCCTAAACATGTAATATTTTACTTTATCCGTATAGCCATTGTTATAGCTATTTATTTTATTGTTACGAGTTACACAGTATGCCCATCTTCGTTCAATTGCATCCTAATCTCGTTATCATTGAGTGAAATGCTGCCATTTTATGAGTGTGGATGATTCGAAGTATGAGGAATTATAACGTTTGTACATAAGTCTTCCCTATATATTTTAGAGCCTCGGAATAGGATATAGAAATGCGTGCAGCGGTTATTAATGTAATAAGGGAAATAACAAAGTAATTAATTGTTCAATATTCAAATAAATTAAATATTCATATTTTATTGTTAAACAGTTAAGTACAGTCCCCGGCGGTAAGTAATACACAACAGGCTTAAGAAAGGGACTTTCGGCCATTATCGGGTAACTTCGGCATTGTAGAGCATCGTCTCTGTCATTGTAGATACCGGACTGTTAGCGCATCGTGCAAATTTTTTGTAAGCTCTTAATAAATCCATTCGTCGTCGTTGCCGGGCCTCGTAGTCGAGGATCTCCTCGCCACACCAACGTCAATCTTGAACCGTTCTCTCACGTCAATCGTGTGATCTTCTGTGAGAAAACAACCCGATCCTAGATGCGCACTCCCTCCCGCAAATGCCACATACACGTGGACCCTGCTGAGCCTCCTGGCCATGCTGACGCATGTTCGCAGCGCGCTCATGCCCACCACTTCCCCGTACAAGACGCGTTTTGGGAGTCTGTGATCGCCCATGCGTATCACATGCCCGGTCCACTATATCTTCTATAGGTTTACAGTTGGAGCGTTGCAGGACCGAAACATTTGTGAAATGATCACTCCAGTGAATCCGAAGAATTCGGCGAAGAAAACGCTGGTGGAACATTTCAAGGGTTTGAATAAATGCATTATTTACCACTGCGTGCTGACTAGTCACCTTTACGGAATGGGTATCCTGGCTGCAAGTGTGGTCTGGATGATAAAACTATAGACCATGTATCTTTCAGTTGTCTTTCGCGAGATAGATTTGATTTACTAAAATCCATATTTTTACTGCGTCCAATGAATGTTGCGTTTCTTTTTCGAGGAACTTTTCGACTTATCGATCGATTGTTAAATTTTTGAAGCTCAATCAGTTGAAACTTTAAATTGTCTAGAATTCTCATCCTTTAAAGTTGATTTTATTATCTTGACTCATATAATTGATAATGATTTTAATTTGGTGACAAATTGCCTATTTAAAAAAACGTAGTGTACGAACAATGATATTTAAAAAATACATCAATCACAAATGCTAAAATTAGGTATTTAAAACGTGTTTCAGAGCATCTCTCTAAGACTGGGTCACTGTTAGTAGAAACATGAAAAAAATATGTTTTTACCATATCAGTTTTAAAATGTTGTTATAATCATTTAATTTACTCGTAATAACCGTTACATTATTATATTTATAGTAATAAAAAAAAAAGTCCTCAAGAAGTTAAAATTATTATTCCCAAGATACTCGTATTATCGGTGTCAGGTGCTATCAATAGGCCCCTTTCAATTATATCTTAAATGATAAATTTTAAGACATGAATTCTTCTGTGTCCGTTTCTTGTACTGCGTCTGAAGTGTCAGGCTGCTGCCTTGCGGTCCAGTGGAGTTCCCATAAAACCTCCTCTCCCGTGGAGTGATGTATGAAGTACCTCAATCAAGCACAAAGCCGCTCGAAGCCAGGACCTCATTAAGGTTATTGGCGCCAATAGCCGAGAGCCAAATTTATCACCATTATCATCTAACTCACACTCAATTCTTATCAAATTTGGTTAAAAAAATTAATCTTTGATAAAATGGATATCATTCGGATTTTTAAAATCGAATTATCACTCATTTTACTGAAAAATGTAAAATACCACATTTAATAGTAAAGATATTTATTGTTATGTGTCAATATCTTCCAACCAACCAGATTTATTTAAAGTACAATAAGTTTTGAGTGAAAATCATTCTGAACTATTTTCAAAGAGTACCAACGGGAATTGAACCCGTAGCCTCCAAGTTGTAAAACAGGTGTCTTACCAATTAGACGATGAAGGAGAAGGAAAAAATATAAATGACCGGCCTTTTTTTTTAAATCAAAACATTACTAAATTATTTTGATGATACCTTCATACACTGAAATAAATATATAATTTTTCAGATAAATTTTATTATCAATTCATTTTTCTCAAAGATCTATTTTACTACTCGTCTTAAAGAAGTATCTTACTACTCGTCTTAAATAACTATCTTACTACTCGTCTTAAAGAACTATCTTACTACTCGTCTTAAAGAACTATCTAACTACTCGTCTTAAAAAAACTATCTAACTACTCGTCTTAAAGAAGTATCTTACTACTACTCGTCTTAAAGAAGTATCTTACTACTCGTCTTAAAGAACTATCTAACTACTCGTCTTAAAAAACTATCTAACTACTTAAAGAACTATCTAACTACATTTACTACTTGTCATTATACACAACTGTTTTTACCACTTGTCATTATGCAATTATTTTATTTCATTTACACATTTCTTATTGAACCCTGTGCTAATATTTATTTTTGAAATATATTTTAAATAGTGTTTTTCATCAAGTACTCAAACATAATTCTTCAGGTTTGAATAATTTTGGCAAGATAAGAAGCATATCGAATACCAAAAACATCTTATTTGTAAGAACAAATATAAATTAATATATTTTTTTTAAATTTCTGTAATTTATTTTCTTCTTAATGGCGTGATCAATGCTAAGCAACGTGGTCCTCTGCTATGTCTGTAACACGTTGCATCGTTTGTCTCCATCATTCTAGGTCTTAGATCATGTTGAATACAGCGTTCAAAGATGGTTATGTTAACCCCTTTATTTGGTTAATTAATCTTGTAGAGTAAAATACCGAATAAAGGCGAAAACTGCGATGAAAAGATATGGATGAGCACAACTATCATCAACACGATGAAAGTGTCTCGTCTTCGCAATAGTCATGTAGTGCGCAGAAACTTGGACTCTGAAAGCAAGCAAGAGACGCAGATTAGATGTATTTGAAATGTGATGCTAAAGAAGGATGTTACGAATTCAATGGACAATGCGAACTATTGCCTTCATTCTCGAAGAACTCTGAATCACCGACAGATTGTCAAAAATATGCCTTCGACGAGTCTTCCAATTCCTTGCGCATTTTGCTCGTGACCAAGGAGACAGTTTGAAGAGGTTTGTGGTCACTGGAGGTATAGAAGAACGACGCACAAGAGGAAGAATTCCAATGCGTTGGACTGACCAAGTGAGAGACTGACCAACCGGATTTCCCTTAGCAACTGCCCTTCGAACCATGGAGTATACAATAGGATAAAATCTTGTACACCTTTCTCTTGATAGTTTTACCTCAAGTGTACCCATGATCAACATCTTCTCAAGACTGATGTTGTCATTTCTGGCAACTAACTCAAATCCTAACTCAGATAATATTCCGGAATGTTGTAATTTAAGGATATATTTACAGTGAGGGTATTTTAAACACATAATACCACATAAAGTTGGCAGTGTGCCTAGCATACCAGGAGCTGCGGTCCTGGTAAGAATAATCATCATGATTCTAGGAAGTTAGCTCAATAGTCATTATTTTAATGCCCAAGTATTTGAGGACGCATGTTCATATTACCAATGCGACTACCGTTAATATGAAGTATTTAAAATACAATTTGTGTCAAGAGAAGAGACTATTGACGTCAACAAATTCTTTATTATGCAGATTGGTTGTGAGAAATGCGTTGAAGCAGAAGAATTTGTTTTTTTTTTTTAATTGATTTAGTTACATACTTTGTGATATGTATCAAAATTTCAAACGATATGTCGACAATTTAACTATATGAAACAAAATTTCAAACGATATTTCGACAATTTAACTATATGAAACAAAATTTCAAACGATATTTCGACAATTTAAGTATATGAAACAAAATTTCAAACGATATTTCGACAATTTAACTATATGAAACAAAATTTCAAACGATATTTCGAGAATTTAAGTATATGAAACAAAATTTCAAACGATATTTCGACAATTTAACTATATGAAACAAAATTTCAAACGATATTTTGACAATTTAACTATATGAAACAAAATTTCAAACGATATTTCGACAATTGAACTATATGAAACAATATATTTTGAGAAATGTTTATTTTCACTTTTTCACCATCATGATAATTTTTATTCACCTTTTTTTCGAATTAAATTACTGCAAATGGTCAAGCAATTGTATGCAGCATTTAAAATACATTTCATCACGCTGTATCCCTTGCGGAGCAGGCAGAGAGAAAATATCTCCAGTTTTTTTTCTATCCAAATGCACAACTTTTATTTCCTCCACATTCATACTTATTGTCGTGCACAATCTTCTATTATTCATACTTTCACTAAACCTTTCAAAATCTAGTCCATTTGGTTCAGACACGTTTTCTTCTGTCTACTTCTTTCACGCACACCTTGCATTTCTGACTTGTATTACTCATTAAGTCACTCTTTCGTCATTCATTCTCTCAACATATTCAAACAATTTAAAAGCTCCTTTCTTTATTTTACTTAAAACATCAATTTTATCGATGCATTCATTCCTGATCCTGCTTTCTTTCAGACATTGACACCCCACATTTTTTTCTTAGTGCATGCATCTCCACAGCATTAAGAATCTTAAAACTTCTTTCATCATCTTATTAAAACATCAATTTTATCCATGCATTCATTTCTAACATTATATCTTTATTCCGTCTTATTTCACACATTGACAGTCCACAAATTATCCTTCTGAAGACTTCGGCTTAGTCCAAGTTTCACTTCCATACATCAAGGTGGACACCAACCCACTATTATGCATTGTCATTTTTGTAACTGTTGATATAGCGCGGTTGTTGTATACTATAATACATTCAGTGCTCCGTTTAACTTGTTGCCTGTCGCTATCCATCTTTCAATGCCCCTTTCAACTCGCACATCACTTGTAAACACACTGTCCAAATAGTAGAACTCATCAACCGGCTCCAGTTAATAAGCATTTAAAATGGTGGTATCCCTAATATTAAAATTTCTAGTTTATTTTATATAAATCTTAAATTATGAAAACAAACATATTTTAGTTTACATATTTTTTCTAGAACTCGTATATAGAAAAAAATCTAATGAATCACATTACCTTCAGAGATAATTTACGAAAAAATAAATGTTTCTTTTTGCACGTTTAAAGATAAAGTGTCTCAAATCATGATATCCTTTATGTAAAATGTATTTTTTAAATTTATAGTAATTGAGTGAACTGGCAAATTGCCTTCTAACCAGCAATTCAGGACACGATTTTCTTAAAGTAAAATTCAAACGAGTACACAAAATAACGGTTCGTTATATATGATGCAACGTTGTTGATTTTGGTGTGTGGAAAAATCTATATGTTTATATTCACGATTTCCGTTTCAAAATGCACGTTTTTGAATATACGCATTGCAAATATGATACTAGTATGTAAATAGATGGAGAAACATTACCAAATTGTGACTCCTTTAAGTATCTTGGGTCACTCATCTATAGCGATGGAGGATGTGCAGCAGATGTAACACATAGAATTAGTGTGGGATGGATGAAGTTTAGATCAATGACGGGAGTTCTATGTGATCCGAAAATGCCAGTAAAGTTAAAAGGAAAAGTATACCAAACGATTGTCAGACCCGCACTCCTCTATGGCTCCGAATGCTGGACGATGTATAACACTTATTCTAGTTAACTAGAAACTGCTGAAATGCGCATGCTAAGATGGTCAGCTGGTGTGTCCCTAAGAGACAAAATAAAAAGCTCACGCATTCGTGGAAGCCTAGGTGTTACAGACATCAACAGCAAGATGGAGGAGAGACGATTGAGATGGTATGGGCACGTTGGACGCAGAACATCCGATCACATTGTGAACCAGGCAATCTCCATGGATCTTCCGCGAATAACAACCAGAGGAAGACCAAAGAATTCATGGGTGGTGTAAAAAGATAACCTGATGCAGAGGCACGGCCTAGGGGACGTAGTCCGGGACAGAAGAGCATACAACCAGAGGACGAGGAAAGCTGACCCCAACAGTCTTCGCAGACAGTGAGTTGGGATGGAGCCAGGGAGAAGAAGAAATATGATATTAGTATAAATGGTTTTCAGCAGTTCTGCACATTTAAATCTCATCTCCACCCACGTTGTTATGAAGGATATAATAAGTCCCCAATGACGCGATCAACAATAGAAGATTGAAATCGTCTTTATTTATTATATGTTAAATTCATAGTTACTTGGTGACTTCTTCTTCTTCTCAGTATCATGTCAGGTCCCCCCAACGTTGAATATCACCTGAGAGTAGGCATCTTTATCCCCGGCAGCCC